>CM035099.1:23640333-24050333 GCA_020205505.1 Panax japonicus
GGAAATTAATATATATATATATATATATATATATATACGGAAAGCTTCAAGAGCATAATTCTTAAATAGCATAATGCCTTAAATAGCATAATTTTATCAAAACGACGTAGTTTTGTAAGGACGCGGTGGCATTTTTGTAAATACCATGCCACCGCGTATTTACAAAAATGCCACCGCGTCCTTACAAAACTACGTCGTTTTGATAAAATTATGCTATTTAAGGCATTATGCTATTTAAGAATTATGCTCTTGAAGCTTCCCGTATATATATATATATATATATATATATATATATATATATATATAGGGGCCGGATCAGGTCCGGACGTCCGGATTTTAACAAAATATATGGGAAATGATCCATAGCATGTATTTGTTATTGATAAAAAAAAGAGAAAATAGCATCATAACCATACATTACATAAATTAAGGGCTGAGATTTAAAAGGAAAATTCGCCATCCGCTAGTTCAACTAGCGGACAAAGAAAAATAAATTTTCAGACTGATTTGCCACAAGTCTCATTAACCTTCGTGTTGTTCTCTCTATCTTTCTTATCCACTCTTTGCTCGCATAGAAAAGCCTACCAATCTCCTGTAGCAACTTGTATTAATTGTCGCAAAGCCCAAATCTTAGGAGCAAAACTTGCCTTTCTTTGGGATCCAAGACATTCAGAAGATTATTTAGGTCTTTTACCATGAGCTGCCTAATGATCGTTTCTTCAGGATTCTTTATTGATGTATCTGGTGTAAGCTCGTGTGTCATGAGAGCCAAAACTACTATAAGAGCATAAGCTCCTGTGTCTTCGTTCACGAACGTCGTCATAATGTTGGAAGACCTCGACAGGATGTGGGTGAGCAGGGCATGGGTCACACCGTAGAGGGCCTAGGAGGCCACGATGTTGTCACCTCTGCTGACGAGGTGGAGCAGAACCGATGAAATCACCGACATGCCGCTGGCGGTGCAGTTGGCAACCACGGCGCCCTCAAGGGAGATAATCTGACTGTTGAGATTGAGAACGGTGGGGTTGAAATGACGGCTGTAGATAAAGAAGTCATGATCGGGACCCAATTTGCAAGAAAAGTGTGTAGATACAATTGGGAAAAAGAAAAAAGAAAAAAGAAAAAAAAATTTAAAAAAAAAGCTTTTCTTCTGAATCAAGATAATAATAAAAGTATGATATCTGCTTTACCCATTCTTATGTGATCTCTGCCATCTCCACGCAGTTTTTAAGATTTCTTCCACAAATTGCTTCACTGAACTACTTGTGATATATACATGTGAAGTCGCAGAAGAAATTTTGGGTTTGGTTTAGGGAATCGTAGATCGTCGCAAGGTATAAGTCACAGAAGAAATTTTGGGTTTGGTTTAGGGAATGGCAGATCGTTACAAGAATCGAGATGGGAGGGTTTGGTTTTCAAAATCGCAGCACGAGATTGCTGGCACTTGGGGGCAATTTAGGATGAAATTTTTATTTTAAGTGTCTTCTAGTTCAACTAACGGATGGAGAATTTTCCTTTTAAATGTCCGCTATTAATTTATGTAATGTATGGTTATGATGTTATTTGCCAATTTTTCATCCATAGCAAATACGTGTTATGGATCATTTTCCTATATATATACGGTTCGGATCTTAAGCTCAACTCTTATCTAACATACATTGCTCACCCCCCTTTATCAATGGACCGAGCAATGATTTGGTCCATCGCTATATGTTCGTTCTGTCGTCTTAGCTTATAGCGACCAACAACATATAACGACGGATAACATATAGCGACGGACCGAACATATAGCTACAGACCAAATCGTCGCTCGGTCCATCACTAAAGTGGGGTGAGCAAGGTATGTTAGATAAGGGGTGAGCTTAAGATCCGGACCATGTATATATATATATATATATATATATATATATATATATATATATATATATATATATATATATATATATATATATATATATATGTTGGGCCATGATATATTTGGTCCCGTTTGTATAGTGGGTTGTAGTCAACATGGTGTTTGAATCCATATGGGATTCTGTTTTGGTAGTTGGAGTATTTTAAGGAATCAAAGATTCCAAATTATATGAAGTTTCTAAACACAAAAGGAGGTGTTGGGATTTGAACCAACTTCCTTATTTTTGGGAGATCTTATACAATCCATGTTGACGTCGGGAATTTTTTTTCTAGAATTCCTCCTTTAAATATTTCTTACTCTTTATGTTTTCTACATGGTTTAAATCTTATTTTAAAAGGGTGAAATTAACAAAAGAATCCGACATAAAATGTCGACGATTTGAAAATATAAATTTTACAGAGCCGCCAGTTGGTAGGAATGAAATAGTTGTACCAACTCAACCAAGTTATGAAAAGTTTTGCAAAAAGGCCCAATTATTGGACTCTGTTTAACAAGTCTTGGAAACCGAGATTCATAGAGTTCGGGAGCTTGCTTAAGCGGGGGGAAGGTGTTAGGCACCCCCCGACTTCTGTGAAAACATGATTATCGTGTCTTTTTAATTCCCTAATTATTTAAATTGTGTGTGTATTGTAATTAATTGGGCCTAAGTGCTTTATTTGGAATTAGTGTTATGTCTCTTTTACACCTATATACAAAGAGTTTGACTTGTATAAAAGTTTAATTTTAATACAAGGCATATAGAATGATGTTTTGAAAATATGTTTTCAAACCCTTATGCTCACATAGTAATTGAGGCATTTGGTACTTCCATTTTATTCCGTATTCGACTTGTTTTGATTTTATTCTCGAGATGTAAAGCATCTTCAACAAAATAATATATATATATATATATATATATATATATATATATATATATATATAAGTGTCGGGCCTCTTATGGGCATGAGAGCCATCGAAATGACCCGAGCTCCACAAACCATAATTTGATTATGTCAGGACCTTAAATAAATATCCCCGTTTCAAGGCCCAAGGTTACATTTACAAGAGGCTACGAGCTATCTATACAGCTCAAATATGTCCATCATGGGAATCAGATCTAGATCCATGGATTTAATCATAGATTTCATGATTCCTAGGCTCACAGGATATCATTGAGAAACTTGCACAACAAATATTAAAATAAATTGCAGAATAGAATCTAGCCGTCGCAAAACAAAGGATTCATTAGTTAAATCCGTCCATTGCCATAGCCAAGCTTCCCGTTTCCTCTAGATACAGATCTAGGGTCACAGAGTCACTTAATATTTACAAAACTAGTGAGAAAACTAGATTTAAATAAATTTTATCAGTTCTAGCTCAACGGTTCCAGTTTTATAACTTCTGAACCAATTAAGAATTAGATATGGATAGATTTAGATAAATCAAGTCCACAAATTTAAATATTGCAGCTTTACATTGAATGAACAGTTAAACTGATATTTAATCATAATAACAAATTTTTATATATATATATATATATATATGTGTGTGTGTGTGTGTGTATAAGAGGCTACAAGCTATCTATACAGCTCAAATATGTCCATCATGGGAATTGGATCTAGATCCATGGATTTAATCATAGATCTCATGATTCCTAGGCTCACAGGATATCATTGAGAAGCTTGCACAACAAATATTAAAATAAACTTCAGAATAGAATCTAGTCGTCGGAAAACAAAGGATTCATCAGTTAAATCCTTGCATGCATGTAGCCAAGCTTCCCGTTTCCTTTGGATACAGATCTAGGGTCGCAGAGTCGCTTAATATTTACAAAAGTAGAAAGAAAACTAGATTTAAATAAATTTTATCCATTCTAGCTCAACGGTTCCAGATTTACAACTTTTGAACCGGTTAAGAGTTAGATATGGCTAGATTTAGATAAATCTAGTCCACATATTTAAATATTGCAGCTTTACATTGAATGATCAGTTAAACTGATATTTAGTCACAATAAACAATTAACATATGTATATATTAAAGCATGAAAAACCACAAATTAGCAATCCAGGCAAAACTGATAAATATATATATATATATATATATATATATTAAAACAAGTAAAAGCTTTAGATCTGAAAGAATCTTATAGTGTGCAGCGAGGAAGGCTTTAGACCGCTTTTGAAGCTTGAAAACTCAGTTTCCACCAGTTAAAACTTGATATGTTGTAATATATATGTATAAAAGAGTTTACAAAGACGAATATTGAGGTTTAGAACACTATTAGAGTGGTTAAGAGCTAAAATGGGTGAAATTCTCTCTTTTCTTCTTCGTTTTAAAAAAAAAATTGGCTGATGGGGGGTCTATTTATAGACCAAATCAGTCGCGGGTCAACCCGCAATAGCTGCGAGTCTACCTGTGGCCGACCCATGTGTTCCCGGCCTTGTGGGTCCCATTGTCTCAAAGTACGTGCACTCAAACCAACGCACCGTCTGCTTGAACCTTCATAACTTTCGATCCGATAATTGGATGGAGGCATGTTATACCTTTCCAGAAAGCCCTTTTCGAGATCTACACAATGGCATTGGATTTAACCTTTTCTGAATTCGGGAAGATTGGTTCATGACCAGAACTTCAAGTCTTCACAGTCAGTCTGTTGAGCTGTCTTGCGTTGTTTTCACTCGAGATTGACGTTATGGTTCTGAATGACCTTCATGGAAGTGATTCAACTTGATTTGATGTTAAGTTGGAAAATTTACTATTTTTCCCCTCCGGGATGATTCTGGGCTTGACGTGGTGGCATCTGTCTTCCTCGAGGTTATCTCTGAGGTTTGATTGTTAGTGCTTCTTGTCTATATTCAGGGCTCTTTCTAAAGTTAATTTAATGATTTCCCGAGGATATCATTGGGATTTGATTTGATCTCACGCATTTATCTCCAGGTTTTGTCTTGATCTCCCAGGATTGTCACCAGGGTTTGGTTTGATCTCTTAGGGTTACCGTCGGGATTTGGTTTGATCTCCTAAAGTTATCCAAGGTTTAACTTGATCTCCTGCGGTTGTCACCGAGGTTTGAATTGATATCACGGGGGTTGTCGCCATGGTTTGCCTTGATGATTTTGACTTCCAAGGTTGTCTCTGGAAGACAAAAGATGATTTTGCCCTCCTGTATGGTTAGTAAAAGGAATACAAAATTTCAAGTGACTACAAATGCCCCTCTTTATCATGTTTATACAATTTAATGGAATGAACAGGATAAAGATTACTACAAACTTGAAACGTGACAAGATTAAATGATGTCTTTCAATGCATCATAATATGATGTTATAGACTCTGACCATTTTTGTTTAGGATTACTTCCAATAGTATTTTATCACAGACTGCTCCTGCCATTTCTGCTAGGGATGGAGTTTTGAATGATGGCCTCCACTGAACTGCCTTGATGTCTACTCGAATGGTAGTTTACACATGTTTTCCTCATCGAACTTTCTCGATGCCTACTCGAATGGTAGTTTGCAAATCTTTCATCACTGAATCTTTCACAATGCTATATTTTGTTGAAGCCAATGGTTTAAAATTTTCATTAGTGCTATTGAGACTGTTTTGATGACATGTTGTAATGATGTTTTCAAGATTCCTGTTGTGGATATTTTCCTATGATACCACTGGACCTTCTTGAATTCGACATCGGAGTTGTCACCAACGTTCTTTATCTTCAGATACGCTTTCTGACTTTACCTTTACTGGGGATGTTCTTCTTTTGATGAGTGACCCCATTGGTGATTCCAAATGCCTATTCTTATGATAGCTCACTTTGGTTGTCATCATTGGATTCTTCTTACCGTTACGCTGGGATTGTCACCACCGTCCCTGCTTTCTATCAGGTTGATGCTGATAGTTCTGCTGGAGATAGAACTTTTATTGATTGCCTCCATAACATCCTCATAATACCTACTTGAACGGTAGTTTGTAAAGGTTGACCATAACAAAATTTCCTTGGTGCCTACTTGAACAGTAGTTTACAATGGTTTGAAAATCACTGCACCTTTACGGTGCCTCGGCTGGGGATTTATATAACAGATTCCATCATCGGTCCTCCCCGAGGAAGATAGTTTTTCACAATTTTTCATCATCGGATGTTTCCCGATGCTGCGCTAGAGTTATCGCCAATGGTTTGCAATACCAAATACTTTGACCTTCGTTGAAGCAATTCTCAATGACTTATATCATCAGTCCCTTCCCGATGCTACGCTAGAGTTGTCGCTAACAGTTTACACTGTCAATCATTATGATCTTTCTTGAAGTAGTTTTCAACGGCTTACATCACCGGACCTTTCTCGATGCTACGTTGGAGTTGTCACCAATGGTATACACTGTTAGTCATTCTGAGCTTTGTTGAAATAGTTTTCAATGGATTACATGTGACAACCCAATATTTTCTATATAAATAAATCATAAATTTTGCGTATAAATTTTGTTTTATTGTAAGGATGAAGATTTGTACAAGATTATGTGTATATGTATTTATGTGGTAAATAAAAATATATTTATTACATGAATATTTACAAGTAAATTTATTGCAGAATTATTGATTATTATAAAGTGTATTTTTATAATAATTAATTTTAAGATAGAAATGTTTTTATTAATTATTTTCCATGAATATATAATCATATATTATTTAAATAATAAATGAAGTGATTTTTAGAATAAATATAATTATTTTATTATATGAATTTTTGTACAGATTATTAAGTTAAATATTTTACCTTAATTATTAAGGTTAAATATGAAAGAATAATCAGATATGGAATCCAAACCCTAATTTTGGATTATTGTCAAGGTATTAGAATAATAATATAATATTAATTATATTTTGATTTTTCAGTGCTATGAATGTGTACGGTATGTCCGTATTGATAATGGTTGGTCAATTACGGTGTATTTTGACCAAACCCTAGTAATAATGTTAAAGCCTAATTTGAGATCCAAATTAGAAGTGTGAGATTGTTTTATAAGTGTGTAATATATAATTTATGTCGTGTATTAAATGTATTAATTAGGTAAACCCTAATTAAAATTCTAGAAACCCTAATATTAAGAAAATACAAATTTTTGAGAATGAGAAACACTAATTTGAAACTCAATTATGAGTGCGGGGTTATTATATAAATGTGTTTATGATTTTGTGATTTATTAGGTAAACCATAATTGATAAATAGAAATATAAATTTCTAGAAATCATAATTTGATATTTATAAAACCCTAATTTGAAATTAGAGTTTGAGAATGTTGGTGATTGTATTAATGTGATTAATTAACAAGTATTATGATTATAATTGTTAATTTTAGAAACCCTAAATTGTTAAACCCTAATTACTAAAGTAGAACCCTAATTTAGTAATTGGAAACCCTAATTGTAATTTGGTAACCCTAATTACCAAAAAGGATAAACCCTAATTGCTAAAATAGCAAAGTCAATGATAATTATATGATCTAAACCCAAATGTTACTCTAAAAAGTAATTAGAAAATTAATCATAACTAGAAAACCTTAATTTCAAAATTTAAGAAACTAAATTTAATTAATTTTATTTAATTTTATTTTTGTGTAAACCCTAATTGCTAAATCCTAGATTTATTTTGTGCTAAACCTTAGGGTTAAACCCTAAGGGTTTGCTAAGTTCCATTTTTGCCATTAAATTAGAAAACAAATGACCATTAAGTCCTTTTTAGCATTTAAGAAGCTAGTTAGTAGGTTTTGACAAATTGGTGAGGTTGTTTACCAAACCAACAACTCCATTGACTGAAAGTGGACAGCTATCAGCTCATTAATCAACCATATACATTGCACATGTGATCTATATATAGAATTAAGAGAGAGAAAGTGTCATTTGTTCAATTATTTTGTCCAACACTCAAACCAAATGCTCTCAAGCACCACACCTCCGAAAAATTAAGCTAGATCAGTCCCATATACCAGCCCCACGAAATTCCATACCAGATCAGAAGTCAAAAAATCAGAATTGATCATTAAAGGTAAAAAAACCCTAGCTATAATCTGTCCAAATTTTTGGTGTTAGATGTTATGATTAGATGTTACAATATGTTGTTTATGTTGTCTAGAGATGATCTGGGTTGCTAGATGTTAGATCCATAACATCTAGAGGCTCGGATTTGAAGATTTGTCGAATCTGGAAATTTTGTTTTTCATGTCTGACAATCAAATGTCAAGTCATGTAGATCTTTCTATGTTTTATGTTTTTCTTGTTTTAATGTTTGGTCTTGTAGTATGTTGTGAGATCTTTTCTCTGGAACTAAAATCAGAGTCAGATCGGTTGTTGGTTGCAAGATATGGGTGGTCAAATACCGTTGACCAACCATGACTGGCCATGTTCTGGGTAACCCAGACGAGCCCAGAAAGGTCTGACAGGATTTTTATGATCACGGATCTGACAGTGGTTTGATGCTTAGTTGTGGTTATTGCCACTAAGCTGTAATATGTTTGTTAGTCTACTTTCTTGTTCCTTAATATGACTTATGTAGTAAACGGGTTGGATTATGTGGCCAGTCAAACTAGCTAAGCCATGCATGTTTTCTGTTTTCTGGGTAACCCAGAAAACATATGAACATGCCGACTGACATGGTTTGACCGGATTGTAAAGGTTGATTATGTTGTTGTTTTATGTGTTTTAAATGATAGATCTCTTTAGTTACTTGTGTTCTACAATCTAGAACTCTTAGATCACAAAAATGTTACACGATTTGCATGTAGTGGATGCTTAAAGTTGGCATGCTGCACTGTTCTTCATTTCTGGGCAAACCCAGAAATGAAGAACAGCTCTGACAGCGAATTAAGAGGCTTATATCTCTCTTGTGTTATGCGCTTTGATCATGTTTGTTGTTTGATCGTGTAGTCTTGTATTTGTACTACATGATCTGACGAACAACAGACCCAGAAAAACAGCAAACACGGAATTATTGATGGTCAAACTAGCCTACTCGGTGACTGTCTATGAATGTTCAAGAACATGAAGAAAACCTATAGCGACGGTTCTGTCGCTATAGGTGGTCTTTAGCGACATATATTTATATAATTTTCAAAAATTAATAAAAAAATAGAAAAAAAATAGTTTTTAATTATTAAAAATACAAAATAAATCATTAAAAATTATTTTAAATTCTGAAACTATTTTAAATATATTTCATAAATAGTTAATATTTTTAAAATATTAAAAGTATTTAATTTATTTAATTATAATATTAAATAAATTATTTAAAAATGATTTTAATTCATGAAAAATCATTTAAAATTATATTATGGTATAAGAAAATAATTTAAGTTTTTTTTGATAACTTTTAATATTATGTGATAATTTTCATTAATAAATTAATATTAATGATAATTAATTTATTTATTAAATAAATTAAATAAATAAAGTAAAAATGATTTTATTATATTAGAAATCATTTTAAATAATAATAAGGTATTTAAAAATATTTTAAGTTATAAATATAACTTTTAATATTTAAAGGTAAATTTCATTAATTAATGATGATATTAAAATTATTTAATAATTATATTAAATAATTTAGTTTAAAAATGATTTTAATATTATAAAAATAATTTTAAATGAAAATAATGTGTTTAAAGATATTTTAAGTTATAAAATATAACTTTTAATATTTAAGGGATATTTTCATTAATAATTTAATATTAATGATATTTAATGATTAATGATATTAAATTTATTTAATAATTATATTAAATAAATAGTTTAAAAATGATTTTGTTTATTTAAAAATCATTTAAAAAGGATGTTAATGATTTAAAAATATTTTAAGTTATAATTATGACTTTTAATATTTGGATAAATGGTTCATTAATATTTAAATATTAATGGTAATTATTTAATAATGATTTTAGATGTTTACGAATCAATTTAAGGGTATTATAAATACTTTAAAAATATTTGAGTTATTATACATAACTTTAATATTTTGGAAATGGTTTCATTAATAGTTTAATATTAATTAAATATTAATAATAATAGAATTGTTTGATATTTAAATCATTTAATAATGATTCTGATATTTCAAAATTATGATAAATGATAATAATTATTTAATAATTATTATAAGGCCATAAAAAATATTGCGAATGATGTTTAAGTTATCTGAATGGATATTGAACTACAGTTTAGAGTCTTAGACTCGATAATTACTCGAAAAAGCTGTCGGTAGACTGACATGTTTCAGAAATTGATCTGGACTTAGATAATTTATTGGATATGTGTTTATTTATGATTCAATGGTTATTAAGGTTGTGTGATAATGTGAATAGGAAATGTGCTGACTGCAATAGGCAGTGTTATGTGTACGATATGTTGTACTAATCAGTAAAATGATTTGATTAATGATAGGTTGTGATAGAAAAGGGTAAAACTAAGTTGAGAATTGTAAACAGCGTATTAGGCAAGTATCCTAACTTTGCATTTTCTTTATGCAATGGGCAGAAGTAAGAAGTTCAGAATAATTATTATTATTATTATATAGATTGTTAAACCTATATTATATACACCCTTTGATTATCAACATGTTAGTATATGATAATTCGGATATATATTTTGTTCGTTAATTTCTAGAAATGATTATATAAGTGTCCCCACTTGGATAATCATTGTATTTAATCACATGTTGATACACCTTTGATATACATATATATTGAATTATATTATTGTTGAATAAGATGAGATCTTTGTTATAAAAACCCGACAGGTATGAACATCCCGATAATGGGAAAATTTTTATGCGCCCAAGGCGGACAGAGTGAACGATAACTTCGTTCTTGTACATGTAGTATTGATCAATACAGGGTACAATGGGGCTGATCACCCTCCGTGCCCGTAAGTCATGACGGTTTACAGATGAATTTCTGTTCAAACCTTTTCGAAAATGAAAATAATGTTCATAGTATGTCACAGAAACCTCATATATAGTCAATACGTAGTTTCAAAAATTTGAAAGAGGGTTGTTATGATACTATTGTTGGTATAGATTACTTCACAACTATTGACTGATTGTAGAAGGGTATTATAAAGAAAACATTTAAATTCTTTCAGCTTATATATATATATATATAATACTTGCTGGGCACTCAAATGCTCATCCTTGCTTAATTTAAATGTTTTTCAGCTAAGTGTGAAGAACCAGAAGGCTCATGCCGAAACAAGGGAAAGGGAAAGCTTACCAAATAAGATTTGTGGTACTGTTTGTAATAGTTTTAGATTATGAAGACTATGATATTTAAATATCTAATATTATGTAATGAATGACTAAAGGTTACGTACTTGGGTGAAAGACTCTGATGTATATGTAAATTTAAGTTATGTTTTATATTATTGTTATTATTATTAGTATTATTCCGCTCATAGAAATGGTATCGTGAAGTACCGAGTTCGGGTTTCAAGTATCCGGATTTGGGGGCCTCACAAGTTGGTATCAGAGCTATAAGCATGAATTTGCGAAGAGCCCCGAGCCTCTCGCTGGTGACTTCCTTGTGTGGAATGCATCGAAGCCAGACTCTGCGTAGGGGACGCCGAGCCAGTCGGTGGCAAGCTGATAGGTACCCCTGTAAGGTGCTATGGTTGGAAGCACCATGAAAGTTACAAGTTGGTATCAGAGCTATAGGGTTAGAAACCTTAGGTGGTTTAGACCTTAGGCTATAACCTTAGAACAGAGGAAAACGTTGAAAATAAAAATAACTCATGTAGAGTTTAAAAAGAGATGAATTGAATAAATTCATCGTCAAACAAAATAAAAGATAATTCATACAAAACTATTATTTGACTATGTGTATATAATATATGCTAATCAAAATAATTTATGTGTGTAGATGTCGGGTGGAAAAGGCTTGCTATATGCTTATAACATGAAGAAGAATCAAACCCATACACCTAAGCTGATATCGAAGCCAATAGCTGAAATAGAAGCTCACAATGAAAACGACTTGGATGAGGTGCTCATCATAGAAAATATAGTACCAGATCCGGAAATGGTGGAGCTGGCAGATAGTGATTCAGACACTAAAGTTGAAGCCGAACAAGCATCAACAGAGGTACAGAATCTGAGGAACAAGGTTTCTTCTCTGGAAAGCCTATGGGAGATAGAAAAGCTATTAAATAGTCAACTGCATCAGGCATTAATAGAAACAATTGAAGAACAGGATAAGCTTAAAATCCAAATTGATCAGATAGGAGCCTCAGGCAACATCTCATGTGCAGCTCCGAGAGATAAGGGAAAAAGAAAGGTAGAAAACTATGATTTAGGAAAACCTAATAAGAAGAAAGGGAAAAGAATTTGTTATCTTTGTGGATATGAGGGACACACTATTCTGTAATGTCCTGACTATAAACCAGGAGCATGTTTTGTCTGTGGAAACGAAGATCATAAGGCAATGAGCTGTCTAAGAAAGAAGACTTAGTAAATAGATAGTATAGATTATGTTGTGTAAGCGTGTTTAATTTTATATGTGTGCTTAATATGTATGTGTAATGCATTAATATAAAACGTTTGTGCAAGTGGTGATGTAAATCCCGACTTTTGTAGTCACAATGGGATAACTGATGTTTAAAGCACTATGTGCTATGGTATGTAAGATATTTCGAAAGCAATGAATGAATATGAATCAAAGTTTGAGTTATGAAACAAGTTAAATAAGTTTAAACTTATATGATAAATTTTAGAATGTAAGTTAATTTATGGTTTTTACTTAACCAGATAATGTCGCCAAGACGTCAAACTCAAAATCAGAGGGCAGAAGAGTCTGTCAACAATGTTGAAGGACAACAACAAGCGGACCCAATGCAGCAGTTCACAAATATGGTAGCTCAGGCTATGCAACAAGGAAACCAGCCGGATAATCACTTGGCGAATTTTAAAGATTTTAAGGCTGTAGGACCGCCAGAATTCAAAGGTACGACTGACCCTGTAGAAGCCCAAACTTGGGTTAAGGAAATTCAGAAGGCTTTTGTAATAGCTAGGGTAGCTGAGGGGAAAAAGACCTCTTTTGCCACCTACATGATGAATGGTGAGGCTAATTTCTGGTGGGAAGCAAATCAGGTGAGGGCAGGAGCAGGTGTGGTAGCATGGGTTAGATTTAAGACTTTATTTTTCGAGAACTATTTTTCAGCTAGTATGCAGTCTAGAATGGAGGTAAAATTTCTTGAGTTGAAGCAAGGAGATATGTCGGTGGCGGAATATGCTGCGAAATTCAATGAGTTAGCTAGGTTTGCTCCGCATCAAGTCGATACGGAGGCTAGGAAGGCGAGGAGATTTGAGTTGGGATTAAAACCCTGGCTCTATAACAAGGTGGCAGTGTTGCAGATTCCAACATTTGCAGCACTCATGGAGAAGGCGATAATTGCGGAAGAGGGAAGTGAGGCTATGAGCCTCTACAATAAAGAGAGAAAAAACAAGGGCAAGGTCGAAGGAGCTGAGAAGGTGAGAACTAATAGTGGAAGCAGGAGTGTTGATGGAAAAAGGAAGGGGAATTATTTTGGTAATGTCCAGGTTAAACAGGAAGGTGTTAAGAAACCAGCGGTGCAGTGCAAAACGTGTGGAAAGAACCACTCTGGGGAGTGTTTAAAGGGGAAATTTGTGTGTTACAAATGCGGGCAGGAGAGCCATATCTCTCCCAACTGTCCAAATCCTAGAATGAAAAGTGGATGTTTTATTTGCGGATCAATGGAGCACAGGGTGAAGGATTGTTCAAACAGGAGGGTAGAGGCAGGTAGTGTGAATACTGGTAAGGGTAGTGGGATGTTAACAATTGCAGGACCGACATCATCAAGAAAACCAACAAAGTCAACATCAAGAGTCTTCAACATGACTGTCCAAGACACGGTGGCAGTCGGCAATGCAGTTCCAAGTAATATTCGAATAACTTTTAATTGTATATTCATAATTTTTCTAATTATAGTAAATTATTTTATAAAGAAATTTGAGGGAGGAATTTGAGTTCTTTTTGGAATCAAATTTCCGTTTAATCAGAAAGACAAGCTTAATGTGATTAGTTAAAGATCGGTTCGATCAAAGTTGATCGAGATCTATTTGCGAAGATTGTGTATGCTATGTACCCAGTTATGTATAGGTTTTAAAGCGGTGATTCCGAGGACGGAATCCTTATAAGGGAGGGTGAATGTGACAACCTGATATTTTCTATATAAATAAATCATAAATTTTGCGTATAAATTTTTTTTTATTTTAAGGATGAGGATTTGTACAAGATTATGTGTATATGTATTTATGTGGTAAATAAAAATATATTTATTACATGAATATTTACAAGTAAATTTATTGTAGAATTATTGATTATTATAAAGTGTATTTTTACAATAATTAATTTTAAGATAGAAATGTTTTTATTAATTATTTTCCATGAATATATAATCATATATTATTTAAATAATAAATGAAGTGATTTTTAGAATAAATATAATTATTTTATTATATGAATTTTTGTACAGATTATTAAGTTAAATATTTTAACTTAATTATTAAGGTTAAATATGAAAGAATAATCAGATATGGAATCCAAACCCTAATTTTGGATTATTGTCAAGGTATTAGAATAATAATATAATATTAATTATATTTTGATTTTTCAGTGCTATGAATGTGTACGGTATGTCCGTATTGATAATGGTTAGTCAATTACGGTGTATTTTGACCAAACCCTAGTAATAATGTTAAACCCTAATTTGAGATCCAAATTAGAAGTGTGAGATTGTTTTATAAGTGTGTAATATATAATTTATGTCGTGTATTAAATGTATTAATTAGGTAAACCCTAATTAAAATTCTAGAAATCGTAATATTTAGAAAATACAAATTTTTGAGAATGAGAAACACTAATTTGAAACTCAATTATGAGTGCGGGGTTATTATATAAATGTAATATATGATTTTGTGATTTATTAGGTAAACCCTAATTGATAAATAGAAATATAAATTTCTAGAAATCATAATTTGATATTTATAAAACCCTAATTTGAAATTATAGTTTGAGAATGTTGGTGATTGTATTAATGTGATTAATTAACAAGTATTATGATTATAATTGTTAATTTTAGAAACCCTAAATTGTTAAACCCTAATTACTAAAGTAGAACCCTAATTTAGTAATTGAAAACCCTAATTGTAATTTGGTAACCCTAATTACCAAAAAAGGATTAACCCTAAATGCTAAAATAGCAAAGTCAATGATAATTATATGATCTAAACCCAAATGTTACTCTAAAAAGTAATTAGAAAATTGATCATAACTAGAAAACCTTAATTTCAAAATTTAAGAAACTAAAATTTAATTAATTTTATTTAATTTTATTTTTGTGTAAACCCTAATTGCTAAATCCTAGATTTATTTTGTGCTAAACCTTAGGGTTAAACCCTAAAGGTTTGCTAAGTTCCATTTTTGCCATTTAATTAGAAAACAAATGACCATTATGTCCTTTTTAGCATTTAAGAAGCTAGTTAGTAGGTTTTGACAAGTTGGTGAGGTTGTTTACCAAACCAACAACTCCATTGACTGAAAGTGGACAGCTATTAGCTCATTAATCAGCCATATACATTGCACATGTGATCTATATATAGAATTAAGAGAGAGAAAGTGTCATTTGTTCAATTATTTTGTCCAACACTCAAACCAAATGCTCTCAAGCACCACACCTCCGAAAAATTAAGCTAGATCAGTCCCATATACTAGCCCCACGAAATCGCATACCAGATCAGAAGTCAAAAAATCAGAATTGATCATTAAAGGTAAAAAAAAACCCTAGCTATAATCTGTCCAAATTTTTGGTGTTAGATGTTATGATTAGATGTTACAATATGTTGTTTATGTTGTCTAGAGATGATCTGGGTTGCTAGATGTTAGATCCATAACATCTAGAGGATCGAATTTGAAGATTTTTTGAATTTGGAAATTTTGTTTTTCATGTCTGACAATCAAATGTCAGGTCATGTAGATCTTTCTATGTTTTATGTTTTTGTTGTTTTAATGTTTGGTCTTGTAGTATGTTGTGAGATCTTTTCTCTAGAACTAAAATCAGAGTCAGATCGGTTGTTGGTTGCAAGATATGGGTGGTCAAATACCGTTGACCAACCATGACTGGCCATGTTCTGGGTAACCCAGACGAGCCCAGAAAGGTCTGACAGGATTTTTATGATCACGGATCTGACAGTGGTTTGATGCTTAGTTGTGGTTATTGCCACTAAGCTGTAGTATGTTTGTTAGTCTACTTTCTTGTTCCTTAATATCACTTATGTAGTAAACGGGTTGGATTATGTGGCCAGTCAAACTAGCTAAGTCATGCATGTTTTCTGTTTTCTGGGTAACCTAGAAAACATATGAACATGCCGACTGACATGGTTTGACCGGATTGTAAAGGTTGATTATGTTGCTGTTTTATGTGTTTTAAATGATAGATCTCTTTAGTTACATGTGTTCTACAATCTTGAACTCTTAGATCACAAAAATGTTACACGATTTGCATGTAGTGGAAGCTTAAAGTTGGCATGCTGCACTGTTCTTCATTTCTGGGCAAACCCAGAAATGAAGAACAGCTCTGACAGCGAATTAAGAGGCTTATATCTCTCTTGTGTTATGCGTTTTGATCATGTTTGTTGTTGGATCGTGTAGTCTTGTATTTGTACTACATGATCTGACGAACAACAGACCCAGAAAAACAACACACGCGGAATTATTGATGGTCAAACTAGCCTACTCGGTGACTGTCTATGAATGTTTAAGAACATGAAGAAACCTATAGCGACGGTTCTGTCGCTATAGGTGGTCTTTAGCGACAGATATTTATATAAGTTTCAAAAATTAATAAAAAAATAGAAAAAAATAGTTTTTAATTATTAAAAATAAAAAATAAATCATTAAAAATTATTTTAAATTCTGAAATTATTTTAAATATATTTCATAAATAGTTAATATTTTTGAAATATTAAAAGTATTTAATTTATTTAATTATAATATTAAATAAATTATTTAAAAATGATTTTAATTCATGAAAAATCATTTAAAATTATATTATGGTATAAGAAAATAATTTAAGTTATTTTTGATAACTTCTAATATTATGTGATAATTTTCATTAATAAATTACTATTAATGATAATTAAGTTATTTATTAAATAAATTAAATAAATGAAGTAAAAATGATTTTATTATATTAGAAATCATTTTAAATAATAATAAGGTATTTAAAAATATTTTAAGTTATAAATATAACTTTTAATATTTAAAGGTAAATTTCATTAATTAATGATGATATTAAAATTATTTAATAATTATATTAAATAATTTAGTTTAAAAATGATTTTAATATTATAAAAATCATTTTAAATGAAAATAAAGTGTTTAAAGATATTTTAATTTAAAAAATATAACTTTTAATATTTAAGAGATATTTTCATTAATAATTTAATATTAATGATATTTAATGATTAATGATATTAAATTTATTTAATAATTATATTAAATAAATAGTTTTAAAATGATTTTGTTTATTTAAAAATCATTTAAAAAGGATGTTAATGATTTAAAAATATTTTAAGTTATAATTATGACTTTTAATATTTGGATAAACAGTTCATTAATATTTAAATATTAATGGTAATTATTTAAAAATGATTTTAGATTTTTAAGAATCAATTTAAGGGTATTATAAAAACTTTAAAAATATTTGAATTATTATACATAACTTTAATATTTTGGAAATGGTTTCATTAATAGTTTAATATTAATTAAATATTACTGATAATAGAATTGTTTGATATTTAAATCATTTAATAATGATTCTGATATTTCAAAATTATGATAAATGATAATAATCATTATAAGGCCATGAAAAATAGTGCGAATGATGTTTAAGTTATCCGAATGGATATTGAACTACGGTTTAGAGTCTTAGACTCGATAATTACTAGAAAAAGCTGTCGGTAGACCGACATGTTTCAGAAATTGATCTGGACTTAGATAATTTATTGGATATGTGTTTATTTATGATTCAACGGTTATTAATGTTGTGTGATAATGTGAATAGGAAATGTGCTGACTACAATAGGCAGTGTTATGTGTACGATATGTTGTACTAATCAGTAAAATGATTTGATTAATGATAGGTTGTGATAGAAAAGGGTAGAACTAAGTTGAGAATTGTAAGCAGCGCATCAGGCAAGTATCCTAACTTTGTATTTTCTTTATGCAATAGACAGAAGTAAGGAGTTCAGAATAATTATTATTATTAATATATAGATTGTTAAACTTATATTATATACACCCTTTGATTATCAACATGTTAGTATATGATAATTCGGATATATATTCTGTTCGTTAATTTCTAGAAATGATTATATAAGTGTCCCCACTTGGATAATCATTGTATTTAATCACATGTTGATACACCTTTGATATACATATATGTTGAATTATATTATTGTTGAATAAGATAAGATCTTTGTTATAAAAACCCGACACGTATGAACATCCCGATAATGGGAAAATTTTTATGCGCCCAAGGCGGACAGAGTGAACGATAACTTCGTTCTTGTACATGTAGTATTGATCAATACAGGGTACAATGGGGCTGATCACCCTCCGTGCCCGTAAGTCATAACGGTTACAGATGAATTTCTGTTCAAACCTTTTCAAAAATGAAAACAATGTTCATAGTATGTCACAGAAACCTCATATATAGTCAATACGTAGTTTCAAAAATTTGAAAGTGGGTTGTTATGATACTATTGTTGGTATAGATTACTTCACAACTATTGACTGGTTGTAGAATGGTATTATAAAGAAAACATTTAAATTCTTTCAACTTATATATATATAATACTTGCTGGGCACTCAAATGCTCATCCTTGCTTAATTTAAATGTTTTTCAGCTAAGTGTGAAGAACCAGAAGGCTCATGCCGAAACAAGGGAAAGGAAAAGCTAACCAAATAAGATTTATGGTACTGTTTGTAATAGTTTTAGATTATGAAGACTATGATATTTAAATATCTAATATTATGTAATGAATGACTAAAGGTTATGTACTTGGGTGAAAGACTCTGATGTATATGTAAATTTAAGTTATGTTTTATATTATTGTTATTATTATTAGTATTATTCCGCTCATAGAAATGGTATCGTGAAGTACCGAGTTCGGGTTTCAAGTATCCGGATTTGGGGGCCTCACATTACATCACTGGACCTTTTCTGATGCTACACTGGAGTTATCGCCAACGGTTTACACTGTCAATCATTCTGACCTTCATTGAAGTAGTTTTTAACGGCTTATATCACCAGACCTTTCCCTATGCTATGCTTGAGTTATTGCCAACGGTTTATACTGTCAATCGTTCTGACCTTCGTTGAAGTAGTTTTCAATGGCTTACATCACCAGACTTTTCCCGATGCTACGTTGAAGTTATTACCAATGGTTTATACTATTAATCATTCTGACATTCGCTGAAGTAGTTTTCAACTGCTTACATCACCGAACCTTTCTTGATGCTACGCTAGAGTAGTCGCCAATGATTTACATTGTCAGTCATTCTGACATTCTTTGAAGTAATTTTCAACGGCTTACATCACCGGACCTTTCCCGATGCTATGTTGGAGTTGTCACCAATGGTTTGCACTAAATTTCAAGATTTCCACAGTTTGACATCATGTTTCTGGGTTTCAGGCCCTTTCTGCTCAATTGCGTAGAACCTTTTTTCCCAATTTGACTTTTTATCTTCCAGGAATTCCGTTGTAACTTAAATTTGATCGAGCTAAATGGGGTGGGACCCACCTTGGGTGGCCGCAAGTCTACCTACAGCAGCTGCAGGTAGAGCCACAGCTCCTACATATGGATTTATACCCCCTGGTCCATGCATAAGTCATTTTCAAGTTGAACTACATAGAAAATCAAAAAATTCTTCTTCGGATCTATTGAGTTCGGGCTTCTTTTTGCAAAATCTATCATCGTACAAATATTATGCAATACTCCGATAACATTTACATGTTTTCTTTTCAAATTTTGACGGTTAGAACGTTAGATTTCAAATAGAATGCTTCTAAACACAATATAGCGAATATGCATGCTTACATGACTTGATAAAAATGATTAGACTTAGTAAATGTTTATATTTTACCATGTTGAACGTACTAATATGAAAAAAGCTAATTTTTGAGACAGTTATTTGGCACCATTTTTTGCTAGTTTATTCATCCTATTTGAGGTTATATGAGCACGGGTTTCTCAAAAAAATGCACATAGTAATTTGGTTGCCATTGTGACTTACTTTTAATGTTTAATATCTATATCTTGATATTGGGTTGGTGTGCTACTAAATGGCCACCTAGTCATGTCTATGTGCACGTGGACATTACATTTTACAAAGGAGACTCTAGCGAAATTTTTTCATGAGCCAGAGAATTTAATAAACATGCAATTTTAACTCTACTGGGGATGTATGTTAACCAAATGCATGCTTTAGGACTTAAACTAGGCATGAAGCAATGATTTAACTTTAATAAGTTTTAAGTATAAAATTTACCTCACCCTTTCTAAGATGATTTGGAGATTTTTTTTAGGTTATAGATTCAGATAGGCCATGTAACTCTCGCACGATCTCCGCAGGCATGAGGAGGAGAGCTTCTGATGTCCCTCGGCCTCGTCCAGTCCCACAGCCTCACTCGTTGACTGAGTTAGTGATTTATCCTATCCAAGTCGATAGGCCAGTTCCTTCTTCTTTTATTCCTCATAGGGAACTTCCGGCTATCAGACTGACGATTCCAGATCTCCTCAATGAATTGATTCGTCATCCCTCGATCTACCTTTATATGAATGAGTTAATAGTTGTTTTTATTTTTACCATTCTTTTTCTCCCACTTTTGGGGCAAGGGTTTTGATATTGATTTTGAACTTGATGCAGGTCCTCGTCTTTACTCAGCCCAGGGGGGACTGGTTTAGCATTCACTCCTTATACCAAACCCTTCATTCGGAGTACCAGGCCATCATTCACTCTTGGGGTTTTAAGACCTTCTCTATTCCTCCCTGTCGCTGCCCCTGGAGTTATTTGAGGGCTTTATTCGAGCGTTGGTTCCACTATACTCAGTCTCTCTATTCGTTGGACTATGAGGTGATGATAATACCAATGGACTGGAAATTCATCACAGGGTTGAAGTTTACAAGGGAAACAATTCCTTTGGTGGATAACATTTCACTAGCTACAGTTCAATCCCTTTTGGGACTTCCTGCCACGGCCCTCAAGGGTTGGACCGTCCTCTCTGGGCCCTTGAGTGTAGATGCCATGAGTGGGGCTTTGACAGAGCCTCTGTTTGATGATCAGAGGGTTAGAGATTGCATTCTTCGGCGGCTATTCTTGATCATCATCAGGGGTTATTTCATAGAGGACAACTCCTCTAAGGTCTCTTTTGCTTTGGTTAGTGTCACTCATGATGTGGATTGCATCAGGGATTTTGACTGAGGCTCATTCACCTTTGCCTATTTTCTTCGCGGGAAGTGCCTACGGTCAAAGGGAGCTTTTACCCATTTTTGTTTATGAGTAATTTTCTTTATCTCCTAATTTCCTCTATTCGGGCAATCAATCTTAATAACTGATGACATTTAATCATTGCATTTTCAATTTTGGGCCTATGAGAGGCTTTCTTGCCTTCGCCCAGTTACTACATTAGGTTTGGAGACCTATCCACGGGGATAGTTGTGACGCCCCCAAAACAGGTATACATCACCCATCTTGAGTCGCCAAATACATGGTACAGAATACAAATACAAACTTAATTATACAAACGTCGTGTAATAGACGACAAAACATATGCTATGAGTTTTATTACAAATATTATCATCTAGACAATATCCACACTCAATGGAGTCCTCGTTATATTTACTATAACACTATTTAACAGAATAGTGAGGACTACTAATGCTATCATCTGGACCGTCACTCCATTCCCCGATTCGTCCCAGCTATATTCTCATTTCCTGTAGAGAACAGTGAAAGAAAGGGCGAGCTCAACTAGCCTAGTAAGAAATATTATGACTAAAATAATGCAGAATAAATTATCATTAGTCTTCAACAATGTTAAACTGATAAAATACAATAGACGTCAAGTTTAACTGCAACGGAATAAGTAATCCATTTGAAGAGTCAAGTAGAGCATGCTATCTAATATATTCTATGTTTTAAAATGTTTTCATCATTTTTTATCACTGAGACTCAGCTTAATAAATAAACCACATCATCGAATCATCCCTGCACTACGGGCCAAGGATATTCATTAAATCATTAATGGTCATGACTATACCGAATAATCCCTGGTCATAATCATACCAAAAATTGTCCATCAATGCACTACAGGCCACTGAGGATTTTTACCACATCATTTATAACATTACAGGTCATGATTATAACAAATGATCCGTGGTCATAATCATACCAAGTCCATCTATGCACGTAAACCAAAGATGACTTTTATCACAATATAAGCATGAGGATAATGACAAAGATATAAAGATTAATCAAACGAAAATAAGGATAAATATTAAAGACTTTAAATTTATCCAAATATTATCAATCACTTAATAAACTCATAATCTAATATTATTAATATTATAAAAATATTTTAATCACTTCTTAAACTTATAAACAATTTATTTTAATTGTTCACACTTTACCAAATAATGGATTTAATCATTCAAAAATATCAAACTCATAAGATTTCATCACCAATGATCAAATCCCTCGTCAAAAATCTGCATATACCCTATATAGGATTCTCAAGCCATAAAATCTTATTTTCCAATTTTGTTACTTCACATAACATATTTAATTCATTTACTCATAACTAGTTCATTTTCATGAAAAATACCAAATCAGTCCCAAAAATATTTCTTTTCTGGAATTTAGCATAATATAGTCCCATATTGAACATATATTTTTCTCAGAATTTTTAAAATTAATTTACTATTTTTCATATGACCAAAACTGCCGAATATTTAGAGATTTATCATAAATTGTACTTTTGTCCAAAAATTCCAAAAGTTACAGGGTATACTCCTGTTATATACATGTATTCCCAATAAAAAGTTCACCGATTTTGGAGTTAACCACAAGGAGTTATAAGGGTTTACTTTTAAAATAGGTTTTCCCCATAAAATCCATAATTCTTAATCTATACATCCAAAAATTGCCATCTTTGGACACAATATAGAAAACTCATCAAATTATCATTTCAAATTTTTCCAGAATTTTTGAGGGTCAGAAAAATTATGAAACTGCAAATGGATTTTCACCTGCGATGAAGTAATCCACGTAGACAGATCATTTCCACAATTTAATAAGGAATGAATACGAATGATCATTCACCATGCATGTGGTAGTCCACATAAACAGGTTATTCCAATAGAATAATAAATAATGGAATAACAGAATAATTCACCATGCATGCGGTAGATCGCACAGACAGGTTATTCCCAACAGAATAATTAAGAATTGAACCAGGTCATGCGTAATCTGCACAGACAGGATATTCCAAGAGAATAATAAAGAATGGAATCAGGTCATGCGTAATTCGCACAGACAGGATATTCCAACAAAATAATAAAGAATTGAATAAAAATAGAATTCACCAGGCATGCGATAGACTGCACAGATAGTTAATTCCAACATAATAATAAAGAATGGAACCAGGTTATTTCAACAGAATAATAAGGAATGGAATAACAATAGCTCTCTTCATGAATATGAAAGAAATAATACCCCTTACCTTAGAAGAAACTGGATATTGGAATAGTGAGGTAGCAGACTTCTCTTCTTCTTTCTCTCTATAATTTCTCTCTATAATAATTGCTCTAAAGCTTTAGTGAATTGGTGAGAAATGAAGGAAGAATGAGATTCTATTTATAGGAAAATATAGTTTTTATAATTACATGTTTCGGGGCTCGAAATATTATAGTACAATACCTCCAACTTTTCTTTTATTTTTAATTTAGTCCTGCAAGTATTATCAAACTTGCACCACCTCCCCTAATAGTAAATAATGTGAATCAATAATTCAATCATGTGAATCAATAGTTATAATCATGTGAAAATATGAATTACAGTATAGTACCTCAATCTATGCCTCCATTTTTAACTTAGTCATGCAAGTATTATCAATCTTGCACCAACTCCCCTAATAGTACAAGAATGTGATTCAAAAGTACACACATGTGAACAAATAGTTATATAAGCATGTGAATTAGTAGCAATTAGTTGCTCATTTATCCGATTAATTACCCGATTTATCAATATAACCCCCAGACATCAATTATCAATGGAATAGATGTCGATTTCCACTAACACTAATAATCCCAACACAATGGAACTATCAAATTCATCTTTAATCAACACGAACTTATTCATCATTAATACTATAATCACAATATTTAACAATCAGGTCGTTCCCAGGAAAAAGGGAGCTTTCTGATAAGGATTTCTCCTTATTGGCGCGCAATTAGATGACCAAACCTCTCATTGACAGAACTTCTAGACATTGTAAATATTGCAATTTAATAATATGAATAACTTTGTCATCTCAATTATTGGTTTAATAATATAACATTTTATACAGATGATATAGTGACAATAATCGAATTAATAATATGAGAGATATGATGCAGCAATTACTGTAGTAATAATTGAGTATAACTGAGTGACTTCTTATGTAAGCATCAATAATCAATACCGTGTGCTACTATGCAACCACGCGTATTACTGTACTTTTACTACCGGGTAGTTCAATAGTTTTAACGGTAACACTTTCGCTGTTATTTTTATAAAATGATAATTCTGTCATTTTTTAACTACGACAATACTTCTGTTGTGGGGTCCACTAATGAGTGTGTCGTCGTATGAATATTCCTTGTTAAAACAAATATTCCCCGACCAATCGAATATTATACAACCACTTGCTTACTTTGCAAAATTTGTAAATATTACCCACAACTATAACATTATATCAAATCCACACCATAATATTAAAAAAATTGAGAAATTTAAATCTTTATTCATAAAATTTGGGGTCTCACAATGGTGCTGGAATCACTCCACTCTCGCGAAGGTTCCCATAGAAGAGGTGTTTATCCACTCTGGGCTGCAGTTAGAGTTATTGATTTCTAATGTCATCACATGGGTTCCCTATCCTAGGGATCATCTGACAGTAGGTTTTGAGGGTGGCTTTTTGATTGGGGTAGACTATGTATTATCCACTCATCGGATCCCTCTCTTTGAGTGATGGAGCCTGGGAGCTCTACTTGGGAGAGAATGTTATCAGAAGCATCACAGGGGAGACTCGTATTCCATTCTTTCCTCCTACTAGAAGACACTTTTCTTTATCTCAGACAATCATAAAGATTCCCATGATGGGATTGGATGTCTTTACATTATCAGAGGGCCCTTACACTTGGGATGCCTTCCATCGCTGATGTACTCCTCGCACCATTGGAGCTTAGAGCTATGCCACTCAGTTCATGGGGGATATGGTTCATGGGTCGGTGATGATGACAGATTAGATGGCCTGTGTTTGAGAGCCCACTCATTTAGAGCAGATTGATAACTTGACCCAGAGGTTGGACAGGGCACACTTTTTTATCAGACATTTGGGCAGAGATCCGTTGGAGGCAGATTCTTATGATCCCTCCAGCTCTAGCACTGATCCTTCATATGGCCCATATTCTGACAGTTTCACCGAAGAATATCCCCCTCTGTATCGACCCGATGTTCCCTTTGGCAAAGATATAGTGACTCAGGTAAAGTTATAGCAGGTTGATCGGCTGGATGATGTAGACATCATAGATTTCTTTCGACAGATTTCTCGTTATCTCTTTTGATAGGCCTCTGTTAGTTATTGGGTGGTTGTTCCCCATATCTCATTATATCTTTTGATAGGCCTTTGTTAGATATTGGGCGGTTGTGCCCCATTTCCCAGTACTTTTTATTTTTAATTGTAGACAGAGATAATGTATTTAATCTTTATTAGATGATGTATTTAGGAATGTATGTGTAACATTTCCTATCTATTGCATTTTATTATAAATTATCATTGTCATTTATCATGATGCATGCATTGTGTCATGGATATGTATTCGTATAGGTGAGTTTAGCATTGACCCTTGGATGGTCTTATGATACGGCTCTACAGATGTCTTCATCCACCGTCAGTCAAATTGAGCACACACCACCCACATTAATAGCCTCTTCTCTGAGATTATGGTATACTAGTTTGCCTCCCACAGATCGGGTGACAGATGATCAAATGTTGAGACATTCCATGACCATTCTGACATTCCACATACCATTGGGTTTTGTAGAGGGCATGTTATCTTATTGGATACCTGAGAGACAGGTCTTCAGGTTTTATATCCACGAGCTGACTCCTACATTAGAGGAGTATGAGCGCATTATAGATTTTCCCTTGGATCAGCCTTGTGCTAGGATGGCTATTGGCAATATGAGACGATAGTTTATAACACTGACTGGATTATGGGGCAAAGTTATCATGGATGAGATCACTTTAGGATATGTGGTGTCCTTGGATTTATTAATTGGTCAATTTAGATCACTAGACAACTATCTACAACATTTAGGAGACTTCACCATTGCTGAGGGTGAGTAGCAAGTTGCCCGCGTAAATATTCTATTGATGTGTGTCGTGGCCTATTTGTACATGTTGCTATACAAGGACCATCTGGACATTGGCCTGATCACAGTAGCTTGTGCTCTCGGGGAGGGTTGCACTATCTTGCCCATGATATTAGCGGAGACCTTGTGGTCAGCCATATTTTACCATACCCATCCTGTGGGGGTTTTTCATGGGCAGTGTCGTCTTGTTGTATGTGTGGTTTATGACATATTTGAGACTGATGGGAACTTTTAGATATCATGGGTACAACTTTACTTATGAGGTAGCCATGTCTAATTCTTTTTAGTCCACTTATTGTACAGATGTAGCATCTTGGTTGGCTTTTCTAACAGCGATCGAGGATCCCTTTACGATCATGCCCTGTTCAGGACTCACCTCTCCTTATAGCTTTATTACTCATACGGTTCGCATGGACTATCATCATCTGGCTGGTTTAAGAAGGGTGACCACGTATCACCCACTAGCCATCATGGGACAGTTTGATCAGTTTCAAGATATTCACCCCTTTAATGGGGCTTTGGGTCAATGATTATCAGCTTTGTCTCTATCAGTAGATGACTTGACCAGGATTTATGATTGTTGGACTCGTCGTGAGGGGGCTAATTTTTTAACTAGTCACCCGGGCCGTTCTTTAGAGTATTCTACAAGGTTGGAGGCAGATATTGCATTGACTATGGTTGTTCACTCAGAGCCAAGTATTGATTTTGATGAGGAGGAGCTTATAGAGGACCTTAATTCTCCTACCGAGGACAAGCTATATGCTGGTTTGACAGCATCTCTGGTTAGTGACACCCCTAGCCTCCTACTATACCCCCTATAGAGTATTTAGAGCAGAGGCAACATCTTATGACATTTGAGAGGGATCAAGCTAAGGCCCTGATGTTGACAACACTTTCTAGCCGTAATGCTACTTTTACTGAGAGGGATGACGCTTGAGCTACTTGGGATGCAGTTTTTGTTGAGCAGGATGATACTCGAGCAGCTCGGGACGTAGCTTTTATTGAGAGGGATGATGCTCGAGCAGCTCAGGATGCTACTTTTGTTGAACGGGATGAGGCTCGAGCTACCCGGGATGCTTTAATTGCTGATAGTACTGCAGTTAGATCCTACACGGATAGCATTATTGCAGATATAAGTGAATTTATAGATGATCATGGTAGCACTATGCAGATGGTTATGGATCTTCTGGCTCGCATGGAGACCTGAGGGCAGGAGCATATAGATTCACCTCCATCTTCTGAGAGGAATGCCATGTTGGACTTGATATCCCGTTTATCTACTGGTCTATAGACTAGCTTTTATTTTCCTGCATCAACTAGGTTAGCCAGTTTTGTCATGTATAAGATACATTTTATATATTAAACAGTATTATATAGCAAAGAAATATATTTTGATTCACTTCCCTTTTGGTTATGTTTTGTCAATGATGTATAATTACCACTTTTTCATGCATTGTTTTCTTGATATATCACAAACTTTTCCTTGATGGATTGACATTGAGACGTTAGAGAGTACCTCAAAATGGTTCCTTGATTAGGAAGGCATGATAGTATTTAGGGTTTTATATAAGGTTTGGTGTCTTGAGACTAATTTGATTTGGATTTTTTTATTTGGTTCGACCGCATCCTAGATGGTTGCCTACGTACTCCCCTGGAAGGAGATCAAGTCTTATGTAGTTCAGGCTTGGCTTGAATGGTTTTGAGTTTGAGCTTGGTTTGAAGGGTTTTTGGATTTTTTGTTTTGTTTTGACCTAAACATAGATGGTTGCTTACGTACTCCCATTGATGAGGGGAGATTAGGTCATTTGTACTTTAAGCTTTGTAGTGAAAACCTAAATTGACTTGATTGATAAATTTTTTTTAAAACCAGGATGTTGGTTTACAGGTAATTTAGATATAGTACCTTTTCATGGTGTCTAAATTGATGAGCTGGGGGAATTCTTCCCCATTCATTTCTTGCAATCTGAGGTCTCCTCCTGTTAATACTACCTTAACAATGAAAGGGCCTTCTTAATTTGGGGTAAACTTTCCTTTAGATTGATCTTGATTGGCGAGGACTTTCTTCAATACCAAGTCATTTTCTTTAAATTTCTAGAGCTGAACTTTCTTGTTGTATGACAGAGCAATCCTTTGCTGATATAATTGCCCATGAAAGATAGTTGTAGCCCTTTTCTCATCTATCTGAGATAATTGGTGGTACCTCTCTTGCAACCAATGATCTTCCTCTATATGATAATCTATTAACACTCTTAATGACTCCATTTCTGCTTTTATGGGGAGTACTGCTTTTATGTCATAGACTAATGAGTAAGGAGTAGCCCCAGTAGAAGTGTACATTAAAGTTCTGTAGGCTAGTATGGTCAGAGGTAATAAGTTAGGACATCCCTTATGATTGGCGGACATTTTTTGCATAATTTTCTTTATATTCTTGTTGGATGCTTCGACAGCACCATTCATTTTGGGATGATAGATGACAAAGTTAAGATGCTTGATGTGGAACTTGCTGTATAACTACTTTATCATCTGGTTGTTTAAATTATTGGCATTGTCCGACACAATCACCCCAGTTGTCCATATCGACTGATGATATTATTTCTGATGAAACTAACGATTACCTCTTTGGTGATCTTGGGAAAAGAGACAACTTCTACCCATTTGGTGAAGTAATCAATCAAGGTGAAGATTAATCGATGACCATTATTGGCTTTGGGTTCTATTGTCCTAATCACGTCCATTACCCACGTTGAAAAGGGGCAAGACGAACTCATACAATGCAATTCGTTTGGAAGAGCGTGGATGAAATTTCTTTGAACTTGGCATTGATAGCATCTTCTGACATGATCGTCATAATCGGCTTTGAGGGAAATCCAATAATGCCTCGTTCTTAATATCTTCTTTGAAAGTAAAGGACCGCTCATGTGGGGACCACATACTCCACCATGGACTTCATCCATGAGTCTTTGGGCTTGATCTTTTCCCAGGCATCTTAAAAAGCCTATCCCAGCATCCGTTTTGTAAAGTACGTCTTCGCTTAATTAGAATTTTAGGACCATTTTATGGATTCACTTTCATTTAGTTTGACTTGCCTCAGTAGGCGTAGATCCATCTCGAAGATATTCTTTAATGTCATGATACCAGGGTTGTTTGATGGGAAGTAATTCATCTGATACTTCTCCAATGTAATTTCCATAGGCTAGTGCCTTTTGGCTTACAAATTTGATATCAGTAATTCCCATCCGATCAGATATGTGGACCAAGGAAGCCAGTTTTGCCAATGCATCAACAAAGTTATTCCTACTTCGAGGGATGAGGATGAAGGTTATCTCCTCAAACTCCATAGCCATCTTGATAACTTGTCGATGATATGGCAGCAAATGCAATTCTTTGGTGTTATACTCGCCGGTGGTTTATTTGATAACCAACTCGAAATCCACAAAGACCAAAAACCATTTTATATCCATGGATCGGGCCATTTTAAATCCCATTATACATCCTTCATACTCAGTCGTGTTGTTGGTGTTAACAAACTGCAGCTTGATGGCCATAGGATATTGTTCTCCTGTAAGAGCTACAAGAACTACCCCTGCTCCGGCACCTTCCATGTTTACGGCTCCATTAAAATACATTTTCTATGATCAAACTGTATTTTCTCGATGGATTTATTGAATTGTCATTATTCCATCATCCGAGAAATATGTTTCTAAGGGTTCAAAATTTCCTGATGGTGTTTCAGCCAATTGATCTACAATTCCTTGACCTTTGATAGACTTTTGAGTCATGTAGATGATATCGAATTATTGGAGGATCAACTGCCATTTGGACAATCAAAAATTTAATATGGGTTTGTTGAATACGTACTTTAGAGGATCCATACAGGATATGAGACAGGTTGTGTGCCCATAAAGATAATCTTGTAACCTCATGGCAGCCATGCTAATGCACAACAGGCCTTCTTAATCAAAGTGTACTTCTGCTCGCCACTACTGAATCTTTTGCTGAGGTAATAGATAGCTCTTTCCTTGCCTCTATCGTCTTTTTGCCCTAGCATGCAACCCATAGCATTGGCATTGACTGACAGGTACATAAACATGGGAACATTGTCCCTCGGGGGTACCAAGACAAGGGCTTTGATCAATTATTCTTGATGGAAAAAAGCTTTTTGACAATCTTCATTCCACTTCATGGAGGAATTTTTCCTCAACAGCTTAAAGATAAGCTCATATGTTGCTGTGAGTTGAGAGATGGATCTTCTTATGAAATTGATTCTCCCAAAAAATCCTCGTATTTCCTTTTCTATTCGGGGCACGGGAATCTCAGTTATTTCTTTACCTTTGGTGGGATATAGTTCGATTCCTCTGTTGCTTACTAGAAATCCTAATAATTTTCCTTATTTAAAACTGAAGGCACATTTGGTCGGATTCAACTTTAAGTTGTATTTGTGCAATCGGTTAAAAAGCCTATTGAGATGGTTGATATGGTCATCTTCCTTTCGAGATTTTATGATGATACCATCCACGTAGACCTCTATCTCTTTGTGTAACATGTCATGAAAAAGGGCCATCATGGCTCGCTGATAGGTGGCACGGGCATTGATAAGGTTGAAAGACAACCGTCTGTAACAAAGGGTTCCCCAGGGAGTAATAAAAGATGTTTTCTCCCTATCGTCTTCATTAACCATGATCTGATGATACCCAGCGAAGCAGTCAACAAAAGAATACATCTCTTATTGCACTGTATTGTCTATTAGTATGGGGATAAAAGGTATCAAAAAGTTATATATATTTATATTCATACTTACCAGTTTGGCCTGGATTGCTAATCTGTGGCTTTTTCTCGCTTTAATATATATATGATTTTTATTGGTTTAATATATATATATATATATATATATATATATATATATATATATGTTAATTATTAATTGTTTATTGTGATTAAATATCAGTTTAACTGTTCATTCAATATAAAGATATAATATTTAAATTTGTGGACTAGATTTATCAAAATCTAGTCATATCTAACCCTTAACTGGTTCAAAAGTTATAAAACTGGAACCGTTGAGCTTCAATGGCTAAGCTTTATTTAAATCTAGTTTTCTTTCTAGTTCTATAAATATTAAGCGACTCCGCGACCCTAGATCTGTATATAAATAAAACGGGAAGCTTGGCTACGAGCATGCAAGGATTTAACTGATGAATCCTTTTTTTGCGACAGCTAGATTCTATTCTGCAGTTTATTTCAATATTTTTTGTGCAAGCTTCTCAATGATATTCTGTGAGCCTAGGAATCATGGGATTTATAATTAAATCATTGGATCTAGATCTGATTCCCATGATGGACATATTTAAGCTGTATAGATAGCGTGCAGCCTCTTGTAAATGTAACCTTGGGCCTTAAAACGGGGATACAAATTTAAGGCCCTTACACAATCAAATTGTGGTTTGTGGTGCTCCGGTCACTTTGATGGCTTTCATGCCTATAAGAGGCCCGACACCTATATTTGTATTATTTTGTCAAAGATGCATTGCATCTCGAGAATAAAATCAAAACAAGCCGAATACGGAATAAAATGGAAGTATCTAAGGCCTCAATTACTATGTGAGCATAAGGGTTTGAAAACTTGTTTTAAAACCATTATTTTATATGTCTTGTATTAAAATTAAATTTTTATACAAGTCAAACCCTTTGTATATAGGTGCAAAAGAGGCATAGCACTACTTCCAAATAAAGCACTTAAACCCAATTAATTTCAATACACACACACACACACACTTTTTAAATAATTAGGGAATTGAAAAGATGTGGTAACCGTGTTTTTACGGAAGTCGGGGGGTGCCTAACACCTTCCCCCCTTTTAAGAAAGCCCCCGAACTCTATGAATCTCGGTTTTCGATGCCTATTAAACAAAGTCCAATAATTGGGCCTTTTTACAAAACTTTTCATAACTCGGTTGAGTTGGTACAACTATTTCATTCCTACCAACTGGCGGCTCTGCAAAATTTATATTTTCAAATTGTCGACATTTTATGTAAGACTCTTTTGTTAATTTCACCCTTTTAAAACAAGATTTAAACCACGTAGAAAACATAAAGGGTAAGAAATATTTAAAAGAGGAATTCCAGAGAAATTTTTTTCGACGTGGACATGTGGCGACTCTGCTGGGGACAGTAGAGGGCTTAAGTCGCTTTTCAAATTCCCTTTTTATCTGCTTGTGTGTGGATGTTGTTTTATATGGAATGAATGTAAATTAATGATTTATTACTATATATTAGTGTCTCGCACAATATCATCATTACATACGGTGAGACGCGTCGTATGAGAATGTATGTTGTGTGATTCCTCCACCAAGAGGTGAACCCGTCGGCGTTGGATTACTGGACCCAAGGGAGAATAATCATGCAAGGCTCAAGAAAGGCACCACTCAGATCCGCTCTAATTGAAAGATCGAATTAACTTCCCATCTAGTAAATTGCGATGATCTGGGGACCTTCATGCCGAAAATCCACGAAAGTAGCCTAAGATAAGTCAGTCTCTAATAAACCAAACATGAAGGGGAGTCTCTTCATGCCTTTCCCTTTCAACTCCATGTAAATTTTGATTCAATGTAAATTACGATTCCATGTAAATGTAAAGAAAAAAAAAAGAAAAGAAAATGTGAATATCATTTCCATTCCCTGTCAATGTTATTACATATATTAAATCCTGTCATGATATCTTGTCAGCAAAACAAATAAGAGCTGTTTTGTAGGAAAACATCAAAAAACCTTAAAAATGACACATTGCATAGCATGTATCCTGTTAATATATATATATATATATATATATATATATATCAAAATTAATATATCTATTGTTATTGTAGGAAGCAATCGGTCCCGTTACCTGATCAAAGTCTAAAAAGACACTAAGCCCAGAACAGACATAGTTGCAAGTGCCCAACCTGAATCTACCCCTATTTCTCGAGAGGAGTTCGAGGGATTGAAAAACCAGATTGTAGAATTAGTTGTCTTTTTGAAAGAACAGAACAAAAGGACTCAAGGTCAACAAATATCCACTCAAACAGAGTCATATACACAAGGAGGAAGCCAGGGTATTAACAATAAAGAAAAGGAAGCACAGATAGCTGAACCTTAAATCCATGAAAAATCTAACAAAACCCCTTAAATTATCAATCTTAAAGAAGATCGAGAAACTGGTGATATTCGAAAAAAAGTTTAGTAAATGGAAAAACCATCCGGTCAATCAAAGGGATTAGAGCGTATGGGAGCGTGACATACTTAGATCTCTGCATTTTTCTCGGGGCTCGGTATCCAAACAAGTTTAAAACTCCAAATTTCGAGAAAAATAAAAGATTAGGAGATCCTTACACCCATTTGAAAATTTTCATTGGAGAACTCGAGTCCTATGCCGAAGATGAGAAACTAAGGATGCAGTTGTTTTAAATAAGTCTGACTGGAGAGGCCTTAGCATGGTATGCCTGACTAGACAATTCCAAAATCCACAACTAGGAGGAGCTAACATATGCCTTCCTAAATCAATATGGTTTCCAATCAAAAATGGCTCCAAATAGGTATCAAATTAGCAAGGTTAAGAAGCAAAGCAGTAAATCATTCCGTGAATATGCCCAATGGTGGAGATGCATGGCTACTCAAGTCATTCCATCAATGACAGAAATAAAAATGGTAATGACATTCATTGATATATATGAAGCTCTATTTTACGAAAGGGTGATAGCAGGTATATGAAAACCATTCTCAAAAATGATTAAACACGGAGAAATGGTTGAAATGGGGATAAAGTCTGGAAAGAGTAAAGACGTTACGGCTTTAGAAGCCGTGGCTGAGCACATTCAAGATGGAAGCTATGGCAATAACCCTATGATGGTTTATAAAAAGAAGGAAGAGGATGTATCATTGGTAATGCAAGGACAAAATCAGAGAGGCAATCAAAACTTGCCCATTCAAAGGAGAAGTTATTCCCCTTTCCAAACTTCTGCAGAATCTTCAAATCCTTCGTTTTAAATGTCGCAGAACATTCACATACTTAGGGGACTCATTAGAAAATATACTAAAGCTTCTGACAGTACAGAAGAAAATTGTTTAACTCCTTCCCCTAGCCAATCCAAGTGGAAGGAATTTTGACTTAAGTAAGAAATGTGCTTATCATTCTGGAGCTCCAGGCCATGATACCCAAGATTGTTGGTCTCTCAAGCACAAAATCCAAGATATGATAGACAGTGAGGAAGTTGTGGTGACAACACAAGAGCAACCACATTTTCAAGATAATCATCTGCCTTAACACAATGAAAAGAGTGTCAGTATGATCAGTATAGGAAGTGGAGAAGGTTCCAAGTACCTCAAGTATGCAGGGCACTCATCCCAAGAAAACAAGGATAGCTCTAGAAAGTGGGATTATTCAAAAAGTTAATTTTTGATAGAACGGGAAATAAAATCTATCAAGGAACAGATATGTCAACTAGCAGAATTGATGGTATATCATCACCAAGTAACTCGACAGCTGATCAGTTAGGGGCAACAAATCTCCTCTCCATCATAGTAAGGGATTAACAATAATTCCAAGAGAATGAAACTTGGGAAGAAAAACTTGCAAGGAAAGTTAGATCACAGTCTCGCTGAGAGTATATGGATAAAAGAAAATTCACTCCTTTAGGTCAGCCACTGAAGGAGATCCTACAGATGTTGATCAATGAAGGGAAGATCATAGAACTGTTGCCTCTAATCAATCCCCATTCTAAGAGGTTTGATGCTACCAGGATATTCCAATATCACTGCAACACTCCTGGCCATAGTACATGAAGTTGTTGGGCATTTCATCACCTGATCCAAAATATGATCGATAGCGGTGACCTACAAATGATAAATAGTGGTAAAACCCTGCCTGAAGAGGAGGAGATATTTCCTTCAAGAACACAAAGATAGAGGGGAGTTATAGCAGTCATATCCTCTGAACAATACTTGTCTGCATCACCTCTGACAATCTAAGGAATGAAGGTTAAAGGAGTAAAGAATCTTGTAAAAGTGATTGCGCCTGAGCCTTTGATGTTACCTTTCAGGCCGCAGTATCCTGTAATCAACTTGAAAAAAGTCCCATGGAACTATGGGAAAGATGAAGGATCAACTTCAAATCAAATTTGTGTTATATTGAAGGAAAACCGGTTGTATCTGCCTCAGCGAGTAATGAAGCCAGTCATTAAATCCACGGGAAGAGTGTCCGAAGAGAAAATTGAAAAAGAATTCCTCAATAAGATAGAGCGTAATGAGGACAAAGTGGTGCAAAGATTAAAAGAAGCACCCCGACAGACATCCATTCTTGATTTGGTTTTATCTTTGGAAGATCATCGCAAGGTCTTAGTGAAAGTACTGGAAGAAGCTCACCTGCCGGAGAGAATAGATACCGAGAAGTTTCATCATTTGATAGATCACATTTTTAATAGTAATGTGATATCTTTCACTGATGATGACATACCATCAGAAGGGATGGGTCATTGCAAGTCATTGTACATAGCAGTGATGTCCTCAGGATATATGGTGGGAGGTGTTTTGATAGATGGAGGATCATCCTTGAACATTTGTCCCTATATCACGTGGGAAAGAATGAAGATCAATCCAAATCGAATCCGAACTAGTCATGTAGTCATAAGGGCCTTTGATGGATCTCGACAGGAGGTTGTAGGAGAAATAGAACTTCTGTTAGAGATTGGTCCCCATACTTTCTACGTGTCCTTCCAAGTGCTAAACATTACCACTAGATATAATTTATTGTTAGGAAGACCGTGGATCCATATGGCAGGAGCAGTTCCCTCTACCCTTCATCAACAAGTCAAGTATATCATTAATGGTAATCTGGTAACTGTCAATGCTAAACCAGAATATCATATCCATGTATAGAGCAATATGCCTGTGATCAGTCTCAATGAGGGAGTTGAGCCTATCAGTTTTCAAGACCTTGAGGTGAGCAACACTCAGTACCAACCTATTAAGGCCGCAGCTTTAAAGCCCATAGTTTCCACCGAAGTAATGTTAGCTAGTCGAGAAATGATATCATCGGGTTTTTGGCCTGGATAAGGGTTAGGGAAGAGCCAGAAAGGAATCTAAAGTCCAATTTAAATTCTAAGCCAGACAGGGAAGGATGGATTAAGTTATTCCTCTGGATCAAACCACCAGAACTTACACAAGCATCCACTAGTTCCTTCCTTTACCATTCTGCTACCAAATCTTACAAATGAAGGATTCATGAAACTAACAAGGAAAATCCATGTGGCTGTATCACGAATGCTAAATCCTAAGGTTAATCCAGTCAGTGAAAAGGAAATCCAGACTTTTGTTAAGGAAAACAAGGAAACGAATGAAAGGTTCCAGCAAGAAGTGAAAGATCAGTTTGAAAAGATGCATTTCCTAGCACATACTGAGGGTGGGAATGAGGATACCCCAGATGATGACTATTTAGAAAATTAATCCCAATCCCTCGTATAAGTAGGGCTAAGGAGAATCGTTCAAAGAAAAATACTGGCTCTTATGTGAATTCAGTCATGGTCATCATCAAAGAGGAGGAGGATATCAACCATCCCTTCATCACAGCTATCAACAAAACTTGACCCAAGATAATCGGAGCAGCACTCATTGCATCTACCGAAAAGGGTAAAAGGGCAGAAAGTTCATCTGCCCTGAAATATAGATATTATATACTGCTTATTTTTGTTGTATAATGCTAGCAGTTACTTTTGTTATGCTTTTGCTAATGCTTTTTATGATTAAACAATTTCATATATTAAGTGAAAGCATTTATTTTTCAAGACTCTAAAGTTGGACTTGTGTGGCCTAGTTGATGAGATGCCATATTTTCACAGTGACTACAACTTTGATATAGAAATGGACTTTATCTTGATAGGGATTGATCAAGAGGAGATAGATGGCTATAAAGTGCCGTAGGAGATCAAAGAATGGGTCGAAGACAAACCCAAACCAAACCTTGATCAAACTACCACTGTCAATATCAGAACCTAAAAAAACCTTAAAGAAATCCAGATAGACATGGAACTTACCCCAAACCAAAGAAAAGACCTAATTACCCTACTAACTCAATTCCAAGATATGTTTATATGGTTATATGAGGACATTATTGGTTTGTCTACTGATATTAATATTCATCAACTGCCCATTAAAGAAGGATTCAAGCCAGTCAAACAGAAGCTTAGGTGACTAAAACCTGAGTGGAGTCTAAAAGCCAAAGAGGAAATTGATAAATAATTCAAAGTCGGCATCATCATGGTATCAACCTACCCTAAGTGGATGTCCAATATAGTTTGTGTGCCTAAGCCCAGAAGAAAGGTATGAGTATGCATGGATTACTGGGATTTGAATAAATCTTGTTTCAAAATAACTCATATAAATATATATATATATATATATATTAAAGCAATAAAGTCACAGATTTGCAATCTAGGAAAATTTAAGACATAAATATTAATACAACTATATATATAATATTAAAGGAAGTAAAAGCTTCATATCTGAAAGGATCTTACAATGTGTAGCGAAGAAGGCTTTAGACCGCTTTTAAAGCTTAAATACTCAGTTTCCACCTGTTAAAACTTGATATGTTGTAATATATATATATATATATATATATATATATATATATATATATATAAGTGTTTACAAAGAAGAATATCGAAGTTTAGAACACTATTGGATTGGTTAAGAGCTGAAATGGGTAAAATTCTCTCTTTTTTCTTCTTCTTTTTTTTAAATGGCTGATGGGAGGATCTATGCATAGACTAAATTAGTCATGGGTCTACCTGTGACTTACCTGGGTGGGGTCAGCCTCGTTGGTCTTATTGTCTCGAAGAACGTGCACTCAGACTAATACGTAGTCTAATCAAACCTTAATAACTTTCAATCCGGAAATCCAATGGAGGCCTGCTATACCTTTCTAGAAAGCCCTTTCTGAGAGATACACAATGACATAGAATTTGACCTTTTCTAAATCTGGGAAGATGGGTCCATGACCAGATCTTCAAGTCTTCGCAATCATTCCGTTGAGCTGTCTTGTGCTATTTTCACTTGGGATTGATGTTACGATTCTGAATGACCTTCATGGAAATGATTTGACTCAATTTGATGTTGAGTTAACAAATTTACTATTTTTCCCCTTCAGGTTAATTAAGGGCTTGACGTGGCTGCATCTGTCTTCCTCGAGGTTCTCTTCGAGGTTTGACTGTTAGTGCTTCCTGTCTGTATTTAGGGCTATTTCTAAAGTTGATTTGATGATTTCTAGGGGTTGTCATTGGGATTTAATTTGATCTCCTAGGGTTGTCGTCGGGGTTTGTCTTGATCTCATGGGGTTGTCGCAGGGGTTTGGTTCGATCTTCTAGGGTTATCTTCGAGATTTGGTTTGATCTTTCGGGGTTGTCATTGGGCTTTGACTTGACCTCCTGGTGTTGTTACCAGGGTTTGTCTTGATGATTTTGACTTCTAGGGTTGTCTTTGGAAGACAAAAGATGATTTTGTCCTCCTACATAGTTAGTAATAGAAATGCAAAATTTAGAGTGTCTACAATCCCATTAAGGAATTATACCTAATGAGGAACCCTAATCCAATACGGGGAAGGAATCTGAGAAGGTGGTGAGATCACTATAAATACAAGGCTTTACACTGATTCTAAGGTACACACAACTATTACTTTTTTAGCACTAGAGCTTTTTGCCTCCTTTGTTAAACCTTGTTCAACCTATACTTATTCTCACATCGGAGCTATCCCCCGATGGCACAAGTCATCAAGCTTTTGGTGTGCTTACCGTTTCTGTGCAAAATTGGATGTGCTTTTAGTGATGAGGTGTGTGGACGAATCTTGGCGTTAACATTGGTGCTAGAAGGAGGGGTGCTAGTGTTGATTTTCAATCATCATTGAGAATTTTCCAAGTGGACCCATAGTAAATAGCAAGACAGTTTCAAGAGTTGGAAAATCTATAGCTGATGCATGCGTTCGACAAAGAGGATCAGTTAAAGATTGATTAGGACCGTCCAAGAGCATCTATGACAGGTTGTGGTCTCAAGGTCGTTCGGTGGGACATGATGACTTGGACAGGGGTGACGTAAGGCGGAGACTGTTCTCAACTGCCAGCAGAAACGCTGGTTATGAGGCTCGTGTTGAGGATATGTTATCTCGAACATGACCCCACGATGATGGTCATAATGAAAGGAGGTTGATCTTGTCTAAAAAAGCCCAAAAGACCAATGATGCTTTGAGGGATCTGCTCGCGCAACGAAAGGAGATTGATCAGTAAATGGATCATCTGATCATTGGAAATGAGGATGGTGCCTCCAGTCACAGCCAAAGGCGGGGTCGGTCAACAGAGGTTCAGTCCAGGACTCATCATCTGGACAATGACAGACAGACATAGGGCAGGCTTTGAAGTCGCTTTTAGGACAGAAGCAGTCAGACGAGTTGATCAAGAGGTCATTCATCCTGGGACCACTCCAAGACTCATCGTCTAGATGGCCCTCAGCACATTGGGCCACCAGATTGTTATCACAGATCCTACAATACTCAAATGAGACCTTGGGCCAGTACATGAAACGGTTTCGGGAAAAAGTACAGCATGTCTCGGATTTGAATGATCTGCAAGCGGTGGATCTATCTCAGAATGGGTTGGACCTTATCAAGTCTAAAAAGTTAATAAAGGAGCTGATGTTCAACCATCCGAAGAGTTTGGCTGAAGCCTTCGACAAAGCCGAAGGTTTCATTGTGATAGAAGAAGTTATGGGCAGTCTGAAGCTAAACTCGACAGAAAGGCCGAAGGAGAAAGAAGCTATGCGCTACTCGAAGAAGTATAACAATAACAATGGTGGGTCGGGAGGAGGACGTCCGCGTTTCCCGAGTCAGAGGGTTGTCAAAATTTACTCTAAGGTGAACACTGACCGGGTTGCTATTTTGGAGCATATGAAGGACAAGTCATACTATGAGCCACCCAAGTAAAGTTCAAAGGCTGAGAGAGGAAATCTTGATTTGTACTGTGACTATCATGGGAAGACAGGACATTCTACAAAAGCTTTATAAAACTTGAAGGACCTAATCTAGAAGACCATCAAAAATGGGAATTTGGTTCGGTATGTTGCAGAATGAGACGCTTCAACGACACAGTAGGCAAACAATGCCTCGGCATCAAAATCGAACCCCAAGCCCCAACAATAGGATCAGACCTAAGCGGTGTATCGGGTGATGGATGTGATCATAGGCGAGTCGGTCGGGAAGGTTGCAAGAAAGAAGAGAAGAGGATTTTTGGACGTGATACTGACATTCAGTAATCTCTTTTACTGATGATGATTTTCCTTCAGAGCCCATTGAACCCCGTGAGGGAGCCCTGGTGATTATGGCACACATGGGTTCAATGGACATGAAGAGGATGATGATCGATAATGGCTCATCGGTGGATATTTTTTATGCTCACGCCTACCAAATGATGGATTTGGAGGGTTAAAAGTTAGAGGTCGGTCAGGAGCCTCCTCTATACGGGTTTAGTAATGATCCAGCCAAGGTTGCAGGGATGATCGAGCTACCAATTATCTTTAGGATAGCTCCTTCTTAGGTGGAGATAGTTTGTCAATTTTTTATAGTGCATATGGATTCGGCGCATAATGCCATATTGGGAAGGCTGACTTAGATAGATTTCTAGGCAGTGACTTCAATTCCTTATTTCAAAATCAAGTTTCCTACTCCAAATAGGGTTGGGGAGGTGGTAGGTGACCTCGATTTGGCCAGAAGCTGTTACATGAATACTTTAATCTCTTCGGGGGTCAGAGTTATTAAACATAAGTAGACGATGGTGATAGAGATCGAACCTTTCATCGAGGATATTTCTGAGCCTCTGGTCACGCCGATCCAAGAGACTGAGGATGTGGAATTGATTCCTGGCAAGAAAGATAAGACAATGAAGATTGGATTCGGGCTGCAGGAACCATTTCAGACTAGTTTGGTAGAACTGCTGCATTGTTATGCTGATATCTTTGTATGGACTCCTAGTGACATCCTGATAAGTAGATTTTATATCCACGAATCGATTTCTAATTTGATTCTTAATCATTGATAATTCCTTATTTTTATGTTCATTTTTACTTTTTTATTGTTATTTTATGTGTAGGTGGGTTGGTATGGCAAGTGATTAAAAAGGGAGGCATTTTGGGCAAAATTATAGTAAATTTGGAGTTTAACCAAAGTTAGAAGTCAGAAGCATAGCCCGCCGGGCCGGTACACCCCCACCGGGGCGGGGGTTCCCGAAATCTGACTATCCTAGTTTGGTTCTAACACTGATGGGACATGCATTTGAGTACTTGTATGGCTTTAGGACTCTAGATGGCATGGAAGTGAGCTGAGATTACGTGTGTAGAGATATATTAACGCTTAAAATAAGATCAAATAACACACAAGGCAATTAATAGAGAATACTTACAGATTTTTCTTATCAAGCATTGGAGTGAAGATTTTGAAGGAACTTTCATATCGATTGCGGATTAAGGATAAAGTGAAGGGTGTTCTGAATTATTCTTCATTTGGTTTTATATTTGTAATTCAAAGGATGCTATCTTTAATTTATTTAGTTATTATTTCATTGATGATTAACTAATTTACTTTTTAGGCTTATGACGGATCTTTAAGTAAAACGATGATTAGGCAACTTTAATTTTTAGTTTAATAAGCTATTATTCAGTTTATCTATATTAATTTAAGCTTGAATTTATGAATTACCTGATCAATAGTTCTTTGTGGACTTATATGAATTCGAGAGAGGAAGTACGAGTCTAGACTTAGTTAATATAGCATGTGTTCTTGAATTTTGTGAATAAAAAGAATACTTAAGAATGTTAGGGTAGAGATATGCTTAACATCATATGTAATCAGATAAAGGGCTTAAGCTTAAACCTTCTTCAATTATAATTCACATAGAGATATAGTGAGTTAGTTGATTAAGGTGTTTAACTTGTTTCTATCTAAATTGTTGATTTGAGTTAATATGGTATTAGTACATCGAGAGTTGGCTAGTGCTACATACGTGTTATTGATTAATAAACTGGGATAGTGAATTGGACTGGAATAAAGGTATAAAAATCAGAGTGAAGCTTAAGGTGAAGTCGTAAGTCTAATTCTCCAATAATTATTTAAAATTTCAGTTTTTACGATTTGTGATTATTTTGTGATCATAGCATTTTTAATAATTTAGTTTTAATAATTTTAATCATTAATTTGGATAGTTTAAAAAAATAGGATTAATAAGAGACTGATAATTGTGAGGTTAAATTCTTACTATATTTCTCTGTGAGAACAATACTCTACTTTCACTTTATTACTTGTTGACCACGTATATTTGTGTGTTATGTGTAATTAGATTTTACCCAACAAGTTTTTGGCATCGTTGCTGGGGATATTTTAGTATAGATTTTAATATTTTATGATATCAGTTTAATTAGTCCAGTTTTACATAAACATTTTTATTTTTGTTTTGTTCGTCTTATTTCAGGTTTTTGAAGTTGGTTTACGCAAACGTGGTCCAAAAATCTAGACTTGCTTCCTTTTGAGGATGATATTGAGAAAAGCTTTCAAAGGCTAAGTGTCGACGTCGGGATTTTTAGTTGTCCTTTTTCGATTTGTTTGGGAAAACAAGTGAAAAAGGTCCAACATGTGTAATGTAGATGATTTGACTTTAAGAGTTGTCAGTTGGTGTTTTTAACTGGTTGCACCAACGTAATCGAAAAGGTTTGCACATTAACCCAGTGATATGACACTGCTAAACGGGTCTGTGAAACTGAGATTCATTTGAGTTCGGGGGCTTGATTATGCGGAGGAAAGGTGTTAGGCACCCCCCAACATCCGTGTTACCATGGTGACCGCCACTTCTCAAAGAAACTGTTATATGAATGTGTGTGTGTGGATCAATGTGCAATTATTTGAAAGTAGTGTGAGGCCTCGTTCGTACCTATATACATAAGGTTTTAATTTATAGAAAATTTCAGTTTTATCCAAGATATGGCAATGAAGTTTTATAAAAATGAGGTTTTTCAAACCTTGTGCTCAATAGGAATTGAGAACTTTTCATACTTCCATTTTATTATTATTATATTTGGCTTGTTTGCTCTTATTTTTGAGATGCAAGGCATCTTCGATAAAATAATATACGGCAGTGCCGAACTCCTCATGGGCATAACAGCCATCCAAGGAAATTCGTATGCTGTAAATAATATACAAGCTGCTTACAGCTAAAAAAGTTCATCATAGGAACCGAATCTAGATTCAGTAGACTGAATCTGTGATCACATGATTCCTAGGCTCACATGATACTGCAGTTTGAATGAAAAATAGTAAGCAGTTATATATATATATATATAAAAGCTGTAAATATATATATATATATATATATATATGTGTGTGTGTGTGTGTGTGCATGATCAACCACCACAAAGCAACTCCATGGGGGATCAGAAATGTAAATAAAGCAGTAAATGCTATCAACCGCCATGAAGTAAACTCCAGGCGGGACGAAATGTAAATAAAGATGTAAAAGGCCACGAAGTAAACTTCAGGCCTGACAGAAATGCAAATATATGTGTATATATATAAGCAGTAAATGCACCGGATGTAAAATTCAGGCTCATCAGATATGTCTGACAACATTTATATAAATATATATATATAAGCAATAAACGCTCCGGATGTAAAATCCAGGCTCATCAGATATGTCTTACAACAATTATATATATAAGTATATATATATATATATATATATATATATAAGCGAGTAAATGCTCCAGACATAAGTCTAGGCTCAATCGATGCATAACTCAATAATGTTAGTCCATATAAAAATATATACATATATAAGTATATATATACAGACAGAAATGAAAACCACGGACCGAAGTTCGAGCATACACACACAACACGACTCTCAATGTGTAGAATAGTGTGTGCAAATATGAAGAGAAAGGCTTTATAGAGTATAAGAAGGCTTACAGTAGGCTGCCAATGCAGGCTTCTATGACTCTAAATGGATAAACACTCAGCTCCCACCGGTAAATATATAACTGTATGTGGGCTAACATGTGTTTAAAATGAGGAAACACTTAATATAGGGTGTGTATAGAGAAAATTAGACAAGGCTTCCTCGCCTTTTCTTTTTTCAAAATGGCTACCCCAAGCTCTCTATTTATAGAGGGGTGGAGCCGCAGGTGCACCTGCGGCTGCCGCAGATGCACCTACGGCTGCCACAGATGCCCTAGGTTCTGTGGGTCCCGTCGTCTCAAAGTACGTGCACTCGTGCATTATAATGTCCACTCGAACTTACAGAACTTCAATCTGAGCATCCGAACGAGGTATATATGACGTTCTTCGGGCTGCTTGTGTCGAGAGTTACGCAATGACATAGATTAGAGGTTGTACGAAGTCAGGAAGAGGGGACCATGCCCATGGTCGTCAAGCTTCAAATTCTATCCGGTGTACTGCCACGCGTAATAGTCACTCGGGATTAGAAATCCTTGGTTCTTGTAGGACATTATTGTATGTATGTATGTTTGAAGTGTTGAGACGACGCACAAGTGTTGATGTAGTAAGATGACATGTGACTCCTCACCAGGGTTATCACCGATTTGAGTTAAAAGCAGACGTTGCTCAAGGTTACATCTGATATTGGACTGCTTGTTTGAATGCCACAATGTCATCTGTGAGAATGCATGTCTACCCGATGTTAGCTCTGGGTCTGAGGTATGAGTGCCTCAGCGGGAGGTCTGATTGAAGTTGATTGCATACATTTGAAACAAGCATTTCTGGGGTCATCGCTGGAACTGCAACAACATTCCTTGTTGTTATCGCGAAGGACGAAACTCAGGGTTATCTCCGAGGTTTGAAATGATCCTTCCGGTGTGTGTTCTGGGGTTGGAAATGATGTTCCTAATATGTGTTCCGGGTTTGAGGCTGATGTTCCCGGTGTGTGTTCCGGGGTTGAGGCTGAACTTCCAGTAGCATCCGAAATGGATGTGAGCTATCTTCCAAGGTTATGTTCGAAAGATGAATCTTCCCTCCTGCAATGTTAGTAGCAGGTGTGCAGAAAATGTTGAGTGTCTACAGATGCCCTTCTTTATCATATTCATGCAATGCAAGGCATGGATAGGATAAAGAATCCTATACACTTAAAATGCAACAAGATAAACATGATGCTATGTGCAGCAACATGATGCAAATGTATGATGCATGATTGAATGATTGTCGTCTAATCCTGCTAGGATGACAATCACTGATGTCTTGGACATGCGATCCAAGTCTTCAAGGATGTTGACGTTGGGACTATCACCAAAGTCATGAATCCTAGACACAGACTTCATTCTCCATAGAGGTGCCTCTTGTGTATGAGAGATCTGTGGGGATAAAGATTTGTCTACTTGGAGATGTGTATAACATATCCTATCACCCTATCGGAGTTACTGCCAATAGTATACACTTGTCAGGGTTGCCTGACCTTCGTTGATGTGTGTATCACCTGATAGATCCCTGCTGGGTGCATTGTCAAGGCTGCATGACCTTCATTGATGTGTGCATCAATGGTTTCATCGCATTGTGACCCTTGCTGGGGAAGGTTTCTTTGATGGGTTTATTTTCCATTGGCTGATATAACGTCAAGGTTGCTTGACCTTCATTGATGTGTGTATCAATGGCTGAATTGCGTTGTAACCCCCACTGGGGAAGGTTGCTTCGATCGATTTACTTGTCATCTGCTGATATAGCGTTAAGGTTTCTTGACCTTTATTGATGTGTGTATCAATGGCTAAATTACATTGTAACCCCCGCTGGGGATATGTCTTTAATTCATAACTTCAGCGTTGTAACCCCCACCGGGGATACTTCATTATTTTGTAGCTTCGGCGTTGTAACCCCCACCGAGGATACTTCTAGGGATGTGACCCTGCACTGACAGCATCGGAACTTTGTGAGGTATTGCCGAGCATGATTTGTAAAAGCTAAGGCCATTGGTATAGTATACCTTTTACACAGGTGAATACCAATGAGAGAGATGGGGCCAGATTGCGGCCCATGAAAACCAGGATTCCAGGCTATTCCGCTCAATCGCGTAGCATTTTTATTCCTGATTTGGTCTTTTCAGCTTGCGAGACCTCCTTTGCAACTCTAACTGGAATGAGCCAGAGGTGGGGGACCTACAATGGGTTGCCGCAGGTACACCTGCAACAATCGCAGGTGGACCTGCGACCAACCGTGGCTATACAAAGCCTGCAGGTTACTTTCATAAGTCATTTTTAAGCTGCGCGACAAAGGAAATCTAAGAGCTCTTCTTCAGACCTATTGAGTTCGGGTAACTTTCTGCATATTCTGCTACTGTACAAGCGTTCTTCACTATCCTGGTAACATATTCATGTATTTTTTCCAATTTCTATCCGTTAGAAAATGACTTATCACATAAAATGCATTTAGACACATAGTAGTGAATATGCATGTTGATATGACTTTGTAAAAAATATTCAACACAGTAAATATTAGTATTAAACCATGCTGAACATAATGATGTGAAAATTTTGACTTTTAAAGCAGTCAAATCGGTACCTTTTATTGTCATTTCTTATCCTATTTGAGGACAAATGAGTAAAGGTAGAAAAGTAAAATTACCCTGGTAATTAAACTACACTTATAGATATTTTACTGCAATGTACTAAATGCATTTAGGATGTATATGACTATTGGTAGGTGTGCTACTGAATGGCCACCTAGTCATGCCTATGTGTATGTGGATAGTCACATTTACAAAGGGGGCTATGGCAAAATTTTCCAAAATGTAGGCATTGGGTAGTCATGCATTTTTAACTCAACTGTAGATGTATGTTAAAACAATGCATGCATTCATGTAATCATAAAATGCATTTTGAAAAACTCCAGGTAAGAATTTACCACACCCTTTCTGAGGTGATTTGAAGACTTGTTGTCTAGATATTATGGATCTGGATCAGCTGAGTAGTTCCCACAGGACCACTTCTGGTGTATGGAGGAGGGCTTCTGAAGTACCTCAGCCCCGTTCTGTTAGAAAGCCTAGTCGTTTGGTGGAGGCGGCGATTCGTCTTATCCGGGTTAAATTATCGGATGTCGAGGACGAGGAGGAGGATGTACCGATTGAGGTTCCTGCTCCTGCTGCACGTGTTCCCCGTAGGGAGTTACCAGGTTTTCAAGTGGTGAACCCTGATCTTTTGGGTGACTTGAGTCGGCATCCTTCAGTATACTTGCACGTAAACAAGGTATGAAGTTAGATCTTAATTTTCCTTGTTTCTTATTAATGAAGAGTAAAGGATTCTGATGTTGATCTGCATTTGATGTAGGTTCCCGACTTTACACAGCCTCGAGGGAATTGGTTTAGCATCCACTCTATGTATCAAGCTCTGCATGATGACTATAGAGAGATTGTACACGACTGGGGATTCAGGACGTTCTTTTCCATTCTTTCCTGTCGATGCCCCTGGGGTTACCTCAGGGCATTGTCTGAGAAGTGGTTTCACCAGACTCAGTCACTCCATTTGTTGGACTATGAGAGGATGATGACACCGATGGATTGGTGATTTATCACAGGTATGGAGTTTAGTGGGGATCCAGTGCCTTGTACGGTGGATATTACCCCTACTGCCATCAGATCCTTGTTGGGAGTTCCGGCGGAGGCGCTCAAGGATAGGACTGTTCGTACAGGTCATTTGAGCGTAGATGCTATGAGCGGGCTATTGAGTGAGCCTATACGCGATGATGTGAGAGTTAGGGACAACATTTTTCGGCGATTGTTCCTGATGATCATTAGGGGCTGCTTCATAGCAAATAACTCTTCTACGGTGTCATTCGCTTTGATCAGCGCCACTCGACACGTGGACCATATAGGAGACTATAATTGGGGTTCCTATACCTTTGCCTAATTCCTCAGAGGAATGTGCATGCGATCGTAGGGCTTGACCGAGGCTTGGTTAGGATTCTACCCATTTCTGTTGGTGAGTATTTCTCTTTTCTTTTCCCATGTATAGGTTAAGAGCGTTGACTGATAGCAGATAGTTGCCTTTGTGTTGGCAGTTTTGGGCCTATGAGAGGCTTCCATGTTTGCGTCATGTGAGTGTGTTAGGTTTAGACACCTATCCATGAGGACGGAGATGGCATCATTCCATACTGGCGTAGTTCCCTGTAGCTAAGGGTTTCACTCATTGCCGCCAACAGCTAGAGTTGTTGACAGTGGATGTCATCACATGGATTCCCTATTCTGGGGAACACTTGAGTATTGGATTTAAGGATGGGTACTCGACTAGAGTTGAGTACATTATGTCCACCCGTAGGATTCCTCTCTTCACAGATGGAGGATGGGAGCTCTATTTAGGAGAGCGTGCTGTCAGGAGCACTACAGGAGAGATTTACATGCCAATCTTGCCTCCTGCCAAGAGTTATTGGCCTATTTTGCAGTCGCCCGTCATTGACATCCGGTTGTTAGGGATTGACAGTTATACATTATCAGAGGGCCCCTGCACTCATGAGATGTTCCAGTATTTGTGGTTCCCTCGTACCATTAGAGCTCAGACCCGCGCCACAGTTTATAGGGGATATGGTTCCAGGATCCGTGATGATGAAGGATTGGCTAGCCTGTGTCAAAGATCTGACTCATGTGACACAGATTGACAGTTTGACCCGGTAGTTGGACCAGGCACATTTCTTTATCTGGCACTTGGGTAGAGATCCTTCAGAGGCAGACACTTTTGATCCTTCCAGCTCTGGCACTGGCCCTTAAGTGACCCATATGGTTTTGCCGGTGCAGATCCTCCCTTGTATAGGCCTGACATCCCTGTAGATAGAATTCCAGTAACTCAGGAGGAGTTACATCAGGTGGACAGGATTGACGATGTAGACATCAATACCATTGACTTCTTCTGATGTATATTTCCCGTTATCTCTTTTGATATGCCTCTGTTAGCTGATGGGTAGCTTCGCCCCATTCTCGCTATATCTTTTGATAGGCCTCTATTGAGATGTTGGGTAGCTTCGCCCCATTTCTCCTGTATTTTAGTTGTACAGAGATGTATTAGATGATGATATACTTAGGAATGTACGTACAATTTTCCATTCCCTATATCATATTGCCATCTATTGTATCATGCATGTTATTATGTTATGCATATGTATGTATGTTCAGAGAGATTCAGCATTGAACCCTGGATGGTCTTATGATTCAGCCCGTACAGATGTCTTCTTCGACAGTTAACCGTATTGATCATATCCCACCATTTTTGGTGGCATCTAGTATGCGTTCATGGTATGATAGTATGTCACCACCAGACAGGGTGACCGTAGATGATTTGTTGCAGCATACTATGACCATGTTGATGTTTCAGGTTCCCACAGGATTTGTGGAGGTTATGCCAGAGCATGGGGTGCCGGAGAGACAGGTCTTCCTATTCGGGACCCAGGAGTTGACTCCTACTCTGGAGGAGTATGCATGGTTGACGATGCTACCGTTGGACAGACCTTGCGTGCACATGGTGATAGGAGACATGAGTAGACAGTTCATGACTCTCACCGGCTTGAGGCGTAGAGTGGTCCAGGATGAGATTACCTCCAGCCATGTGATATCCCAGCATTTTGTATTTGACAGATTTGGCTCTGAGGATAGTTATGCACGGCATTACGGGGATTTCACCACACCGGAGGATCAGTGGTGTTTGGCCGGAGTGGATGTACTACTGATGTGAATATTGTCATACGTCTATATGCCAATATACATGGATGAGTTGGACATAGGTCTCATTATGGTAGTGAGAGCTCTCCGGGAGGGTCACACCATCCTACCGATGATTATGGCAGAGACTCTGAGGTCGGCCACATATTGCTGCACTTATCTAGCAATAGTGTTCATAGGCAGTTCGGTCATGCTAGACATGTGGTTTATGTCAAACTTGGAACCGATTGGCACATCCAGACGGCATGGATATTGTTTCACCCATGATATAGCCATGTCGTACTCCTTTCAGCCTGCAGATTGTACAGATGCTGCATCTTGGTCATCTTTCCTAGTAGGGATTGGAGATCCATTCGCTATATTGATGTGTACAGGGCTTAGCTCACCCTATATCTTCATTAATCATGCTTCGGGCATGGATTATCTACCTCTAGCTAGTTTGAGAGGGATGATCAACTACCACCCACTAGTCGTGATGTGTCAGTTTGACCAGTTTCAGGATTTCCACCTATTTGAGGGGGCGGTGATTCAGCATTTTGCTTCTCGCCACTTATCATCAGCGGACAGATCTAGGTTGTATGCCTGTTGGGATCACCGAGAGCTAGCTAATTTTTCTGACAGTCATCCAGGTTATTCTGCAGAGTATTTAGCATGGATGGACACAGAGACTGCATCAACTATGGTAGTATCCACAGTGCAGGATATTGATTCCGATGATGAGGAGCCTATGGAGGAGGCTGACATTCCCATCGATGGGGACTTGACTGCTGGGCTGCCAGCATTTGTGATGGATTCTTCCACCTTGAGTGCCACTTTTACTCAGTATTAAGAATAGCATTTGGAGCAGAGCTTACATCTGATGACCTATGATAGAGATCAGGCTAGGGCCGCGATGTTGACAGCTCTTGATGGGAGAGATGTCGCTCTGTTAGAGAGGGATGAGGTTAGATCAGTCAGGGATGCATTGATTGTGGAGAGGGATGCTGCTCTATCTACTAGGGATGTGGCCATTGCAGTAGTACCTCAGTGAGATCTCTTACGACTGGCATCTTTGCCAATATGAGTGCATACATAGATGAGCATCATGCCACCATACAGTTAGCCTTTGATCTACTAGCTCGTGTAGATGCCATTAGGCAGGAGCTTGTAGCTTTACCTCCGTCTTAAGAGAGGGATGTTATGTTAGATCTGATAGTCTGCATACACACAGATCCGTAGATAGCTTTGTATTTTCCTGTACAGACTAGTTTAGCCATTTTGTCATGTACAGCACAGATGTATATATCAAACAGTAGTATATATGGTAGAGAAATATATTTTGATTTACTTCCCTTTCAGTTATACCTTGATACTTGCTTGATATTTTCCTGTTTCTTCAGGGCCTTATGATCTTAATGCATTCTGAACTTATCCTTGATATATGGACATTGAGCCATCACAGGATATCTCAGAACGGATCATTGAACTGTATGTATCCCTACCATCTTTGGTGTCTTGAGACTGGTATTTGTATGGAAATATGGAGAAGAGTGTGGCTTTTCCTCTCTGAGATTGACCGCACCACAGATGGTCGCCAATACTTCTATTTGTGAGAAGCCTAGTTAATTCCATCTCTTATGGATTGGTGTTGCTCTTTGAGGCGTAACCACAGCTTAGATGGTCACCGAACCTCCTATTTGTGGGGAGAGGTTGGGTAACTCCATCCCCTTGGTCTGAAGCCGATGAAATGTGGTAGATTGAAAGTTAATCCCAGTACCGTGTGACAAGCATTTTTGTTCTAGTAGGGGTTAGACTGGACCATAAATAGCTGCCTACGTACTCCTATTGAAGAGGAGATCAAGTCTGCGTAGTTCGAACCTGGTGTAAGAGGTTCAACGCTGAATGTGAAAGGCAGATGGGTATAGAAGTATTTTTGTTGATTTTGTTTTTTATAGAGGAAGGACAGAAATGTTTTTGTTGTTTTTTGTTTATTGCAACCGGGCCATATAGAATATGGTTGCCTACGTACTCTCGGGTATCAGTGAGATCAGGTCTACATAGTTCACCCCTCAGGACGAATTGCAGCCAAAGAGAAGTGTGAATCCCATGTGTAGGCTATACTACGGGGAGAAGAAAGTTTGATCCCATAATGGGGATAAACTGCAGGTGTGGAAAAAGTTTAATCCCGTCTTCAGGACAAACTGCAAGCATAAAAAAGTTTAATCTCGTCTTTAAGATAAACTACAGTTGTGAAAAGTTTAATCTCGTCTTCAGGATAAACTATAAGCATGGAAAAGTTTAATCCCGTCTTCAGGATAAGCTGCAGGTATGAAAGGTTCAATCTCGTCTTCAAGATAACTGAAATTGTATGAAAGGTTTGAAAATGAAGTTAAACTAGGCTGCTGGTTTGAAATGTATGTTTCCCTAAGGGGCAGAAGAGTTTGTAAAAGAGAGGGTTCAAAACTAGGATGACTAGTGATTGGGTGATCAATACCAGGATGTTTGCTTGATGGTAACTTCAGACATAGTACCGTTTCACGGAGTCTAAGTTGATAAGCTGTGGAAATTCATCGCCATCCATTTCATGTAGTCTGAGAGCGCCTCCTGTCAATACCTCCTTGACAACAAACGGGCCTTCCATTTAGGAGCGAATTTTCCCTTAGATTGATCTTGGTTGTCAATGATCTTCTTCAAAACCAAGTCATGTTGTTTGAACTGCCGTAGTCAGACATTTCTATTATAGGATCGTGTGATCCTTTACTGATATGATTTACCATGGAAGATAGATGTGATTTGTCTTTCGTCTATTAGAGACAATTGGTGATACCTGTCTTGTACCCATTGGTCTTCATCCAACTGAGCATCCATCAACACTCTGAGGGATTCCATTTCCACCTCTATGGGGAGCACTGCTTCCATCCTATAGGCTAATGAGTAGGGGGTTACCCTAGTGGAAGTATGCATTGAAGTTCTGTAGGCTAATAAAGTCAGAGGCAAGAGGTCAGGCCATCCTTTGTGATTGGCGGACATTTTATGCATAATCTTCTTGATATTTTTATTAGCCGCTTCAACAGCACCATTCATCTTTGGACGGTAGATGATGGAGTTAAGGTGTTTGATGTAGAATTTAATGCATAACTCCTCCATCATTTTGTTGTTGAGGTTCTTAGCATTGTCTGACACAATGACCTCTGGTTGTCCATATCAACAGACAACATTGTTTCTGATGAAAGCAATGATTACTTCTTTGGTAATCCTGGGGAAGGAGGCTGCTTCTACCCATTCGGTGAAGTAATCAATCATGGTGAATATGAATCGATGTCCATTACTGGTTTTGGGCTCGATAGGCCCGATCATGTCCATTCCCCACATTGAGAAGGGCCATGGCAAACTCATATTGTGGAGTTCCCTTGGAGGGGCGTAGATAGCATTCCCACGATTTTGGCATTGATAGCATCTCTTGACGTGATCATCACAGTCAGATTTGAGTGTAAGCCAATAATGCCCTGTTCTGAGAATTTTCTTGACAAGTAAGGGGTCGCTCATGTGTGGGCCACATACTCCACCATGGATCTCATCCATGAGCCTCTGAGCTTGGTCTTTGTCTAGACATCTAAGGAGACCTAATCCTGCATCTCTTTTGTAGAGTGCATCTCAGCTCAGGTAGAATCTCATAGCAATTCGACAGATCCACCTCTTCTCAGTTAGGCTCGCCTTAGTGGGTGTAGATCCATCTCACAAATACTCCTTGATATGTTGATACAAAGGGTTTTAGATGGGAGGTAGCTCATCTGATACTTCTCCAACATAGTTCCCATAAGGTGGGGCCTTTTGCAGAGCAAATGTGATGTTTGGCATATTTTTCTTGTCAGGTATGTGAATCAATGAGGCCAACGTAGCTAGTGCATCCGCAAAATCATTCCTATTACGAGGAATGTGTAGAAAGGAGATTTCTTCAAACGCCAAAGCCATCAGTAAAACTTGCCAATGGTAAGGTAGCAAATATAATTCTTTTGTTTGATAAATTCATGTGGATTGTTTGATTACCAATTTGGAATCCCCAAAGACAGTTAACCACTTGATGCCCATTGAACGGGCAAGTTTTAGCCCCATGATACAGCCTTTATACTCAGCTGTGTTGTTGGTGCTGACAAACTGCAATTTGACGGTGATGGGATACTGCTCCCTCGTACCAAATATTAGAACTGCTCCGGCTCCATAGCCTTCTGTATTAACAGCTCTATCAGAATACATTTTCTATATATGGCATGCATCGTAGTGATGGTGTTGCTGAACTGTCATTACCCCTTCATCGAGGAAGTATGTTTCTAAGGGTTTATAATCCCATGTACGTGCGGCGGCCAGTTGTCCGTAATTCCTTAACCTTTGACAGACTTTTGCATCACGTAGACGATGTCAAATTGTTGTAGGATCAACTTCCATCTGGACAGTCGACAATTCATTATCGGCTTACTGAACACATACTTTAGAGGATCCACGCGGGATATGAGATGGGTTGTGTGACCATGGAGGTAATGATGTAACCTCATGGAAGCCCATGCTAAAGCACAACAAGTCTTCCTAATCAGAGTATACTGATGCAGCCCATGGCATTGTCATTAATAGACAGGTACATGAACAGGGGAACATCATCCCTAGGTGGTACCAAAACAGGAGCATTAACTAGCTGCTCTTTAATGGTAAGGAAGGCTTTTTGACACTCATCGTTCCATTTCATGGAGGAGTTCTTCCTTAACAGCTTGAAGATGGGCTCACAGGTTGTTGTGAGTTGAGAGATGAACCTGCTAATGAAGTTGATTCTTCCCAAAAATCCCCGCATTTCCTTCTCTGTCTGAGGAATGGGTATTTCCTTGATGGCCTGGATTTTGGTAGGATCCAGTTCAATCCCTTTGTGGCTGACTACGAAACCTAGCAACTTGCCTGATCTAACACCAAAGGCGCACTTGGTTGGATTCAACTTTAAGTTATACTTACGCAACCTATTGAATAGCTTTCTAAGATGGTCTAAGTGGTCTTCCTCCTTTTAGGATTTGAAAATGATGTCATCCACGTAAATCTCTATCTCTTTATGCATTAAATCGTTGAAAAGAGCCATCATAGCTCGCTGGTAGGTTGCCCCAGCATTGATGAGGCCAAATGATAACCGTCTGTAGCAAAAGGTCCCCTAAGACGTGATTAAAGCAGTTTTCTCACGATCTTCCTCAGCGACCATAATCTAATGGTATCCCGCGAAGCAATCCGTAAAGGAGTACATTCCGTATTGAGCAATATTGTCAATAAGAATGTGGATAAAGGGCACGTAAAAGCTATCTTTAAGGCAAGCTTTATTCAGATCCCGGTAATCCACGCAAACTCGCACCTTTCCTCCAGGTTTAGGCATGAGAACAACGTTAGATATCCACTCCGGATATGTAAACACTATGATAATGCCAGCTTGAAATTGTTTCACAATTTCTTCTTTGACTTTTAAACTCCACTTAGGTTTCAATATCCTAAGCTTTTACCTAACTGGCTTGAATCCTTCTTTAATGGGAAGGCGATGATGAACAATGTCAGTGGACAAACCCACCATATCTTCATGAGACCATGCAAACACATCCTAGAATTGGGTTAATAGTGCAACCATGTCATTCCGTTGGTTTGGGGTGAAGTCTGAACCAATTTGGATTAGCTTAGGGTTTTCTAAGGTTCCAAGATTGAAAGAAGTGGTTTGGTCAAGGTTGGGTTTAGGCTTATCTGCGACCCATTCCTTAATCTCCTGAGGTGTCTCAATGTCCTCTTGTATGTCCATCAATTCTGAGTCCAACTTTGCATCAAAGTTACAGCCCTTGTGGAGAGAAGGCACCTCATCAGCAAGTACAGGCACATCTAAATTCAGAGTCCTGAAATCAAAAGATGCTTTCACTTAATATATGAAACTATTTAATCATATAAAGTGTTAGCCTGTATTGATAAAATAACTACTAATATTGTATAAAAAAGCAAGCAATTAAAGTTATCTACAGGGTAGAGGGATTTTCTGCTCGTTTTACCCTCGTCGACCAATGCATGGAGTGCTGCTCCAATTGTCGAGGGCAAAGTCCTGATGACTGCACTGATGGAGGGGTTGTCATTGTCCTCCATCTCCTGAATGATAACTATGACATCTGGGTAATCATCGTCTGGGTATATCTGTTTGTATGTTCATCATGAACAATGACGCATATGCCTAACATCATCAAAGCGATGTCATGTTTACATTTCTGCTCCCTTTCTTCCACTTCAGGATTAGGAATTAGTACCTCTTTTGCTTTAAATGGTACTGGCTTGGGAAACAGCATAGCCATAACATGGGCTGGCACCTTTACTGGAGACTGTATCAGCTCATGCGGTGCAGATGGAAGAAATAACTGTGTGGCGGAAGCTTGAGGAACCTGCTTATGCTTATGAGGATTCCTATGACTGGAACTGGCAGCATAGCCTAGTGCGGCAGTTCCAATTTGACTGGATACTTGAATAGGGTGCTTAATACCCTGCTGATTTTTACCAAGGTCTTGTCTAGGCTGATGACTCAATGACATCATTTCTTGAGTGGCCGACATAACCTTGGCAAAAATATTGGGTACGGGAAGTGGTGCTCCAATAGGATGGTATTGAGTGTTACTCACTTCCAAGGTATGAAAACTAGTCGGCTCAACTTCTGAGTTGAAGCTAATGATTGGCAGATCTCCTTGTTCAGGACATTTCGGCTCAACGTTAATAGTGACTAGACTGTTGTTGATAATGTATTTGAGTTACTGATGTAGTGTGGAGGGAACAGCTCTAGCCATTTGTATCCATGGTCTCCCCAATAGCAGGTTGTATCCTGAATCTATCCTGAGGACGTGGAAGGATACATTGAATGTATTTGGACCAATCTCAATTGGCAGCTCAATCTTTCAACAAAATTTCATCGGGATCCATCAAAATCTTTGATAACCGTATGGCTTCTTTGTATCCGTTTGAGATTGACATTCATCTTCACCAAGGTGTCATAAGGACAGATATTCAGAGACGAACCTCCATCTATCAAAACTCTAGCTAGCATATACCCGGAAGACAAAATTATAATATGCAATGGGTTGCAATGACCGGTCCCTTCGAAAGGTATGTCGTCATCAGTGAAGGATATCACATTGTTGTTGAAAATGTGATCAACCATATGTTGAAATTTTTCCACATCCACTGATTTTGGTAAGTAGGCTTCTTCCAAAACCTTCAATAAAATCTTCTGATGATCCTCGGAAGAGAAAACCAATTCCAGTATTGATATTTGATGTGGAGCTTCTCTTAAGCTTAAAACCACCTTGGCTTCATTATGGCCCATAGTGTAGAGGAATTTTTCAATCTTCTCCATGGGAATCTTCCCCTTTGCTTTGAGAATAGGTTGTATCACCCTTTGAGGAAGATACAGTGGATTTTCCTTCGATAATGTAGTAGTAGTATGAGACGTGGATCCTTCAGCTTTTCCATAATTCCATGGAACTTTGTGTAAGCTGACAACAGGATATTGTGGTTTGAAAGGTAAAGAAATTGGCTCTGGTGCGGCCACTTTCAAAGGATTGTCAGCTCCTTTAAGTTGAATTGCTTATATAGGAAATGCTTTGATAGTTTCATAATCCTCGGCCGATATAACTGCTACTGATTCCTTCCATTTGGTAGGATATGCACTCCCACCCTCAAGTTGCGCATTGTCATCATCTGCCATTTGCAGGACACCGCTATCAATAAGATTTTGAATGAGACGGCGGAGTGCCCAGCATTCGTCTGTGCTGTGACGGCGAGAATAGGAATGATATTGACACACTCCATTAGCGTTAAATCGTCCTACACGGGGATTGATTGGAGGTAGAAGGGATGTAATTCTTCCTTCATTGATCAACATTTGAAATATTTCCTCCATAGATTGGCCCAGATAGGTAAACTCCCTCTGATTGGCAAAATCCCGATGGGCTTTAGCATTTGCTCTCTTTGCAACCTTATCTTCCATAGCTTCGCTTTCTGAAGGTGATGGTGGAACATTCATAACAAAAGGAAGGAGATAGGCATGCTCCTGTTTGATTAATTAGCGTGTGACTTGATGATGGTGGGTCACCAGTTCTGCCAATTGCTCAATTTGTTTGCAAAGACCTTTCAACTTTCGTTCCATGGTAAACTGGAACTTTGCATAATCCCATTTGTCAACACCATCTTTGATGGTCGGGGATAATTCGCTGTTGAAACTGGAATTCTGTCCAGTGCTCCAATTGATCATGTTAACCTCTTCTTCTTTGTGTTGAGGAAGAGGGTTGTCTTGCTAATGGGGTTGATCTGGTTTTGTGACCACGATCTCACCGTTATCTATTAAATCTTGGATCTTGTGTTTCAAGGCCCAACAATCTTCAGTATCATGTCCAGGTGCTCCTGCATGATAAGCACACTTCCGAGTAGCATTAAAACCCCTCCCATTAGGGTTGGCTGGTGGAAGAAGACGTGTAATTTTCTTCTGAGTAGTCAGAAGAGCCAGAATATTCTCGAGCGAGTCCCCTAAGGGTGTGAACGTTCGAGGATGCTTTACTTCTCCACTATTAGTCAATGGAGGGTTTGAAGACTGTGCTTGGAAAGGGGAGTATTTTCTCTTCTATATAGGCATGTTCTGACTGCCTTTCTGTCCTTGTAGTATCAAGGAAACATCCTCTTCTTTCTTTTATGGACCCTCGGTGGATTGTTTCCATAAGATCTGGATTGGATGTGCTCAGCAACGGCTTTAAGAGCAGCTTGGTCTTGAATCTTACCAGACTTCAATCCCATTTCAGCCATTTCTCCGTGTTTAATCATTTCAGAGAATGGTTTGCCGATACCGGCTAAAACTCTTTCATAGAAAAGAGCTTCCTGTATATCTATGAAATTCATGACCATTTCTGATTCTGTCATGGAAGGAATAACTTGAGCAGCAAGGCACCTCCACCTTAGAACGCGCCCAACCGCGGACTTGTGTGGATTCAGGATTTAAGATATGTGTGCAAGCTCAACTGATTGTATCACAGATAATAGGTTCAAGAATATAATTCACCTATAATCTACAATCATTAGCTTGTTCCACTAAGTGTCGATTCAAACCCATAAGGTATCGACATTATTTATCTAAAATCCATTGCCCTTCTTACTTCCTTTTAATTTTTCTATCTTTGATAATTTTGGATTATGTGGGGGATTGTTGGTTATTCTCCAAAATTTTTGTAACCCCCATTTAGAGTTAATACTCTAGCCGTTACGTTTTTTGTAACCCCCAACAGTTAATGGGCAATTCCCAACTTAATGTGTCTAACATTCTGATCATCCTTATAAATATCACTATTATTCTTCTTAGCATAAGTGATATATCATTATCATCTTCTTCTTCTCCTAACAAGAAATCGCCTTTGTTCTTCACATAATATATAGTTGAATTTCTTACACAAATATATACTCTGTTAATTGGGCAATCCACATAGACAAGTCCAAAGCCTCCTTCTGTGAGTACACATGATCGGAGACTTCGCCGTTGAATCCTGGAGAGTGGCCGCCGGCAGTCCATTTGTACCATGATTATTATCAGTGGGGGCGAAATCACTTTTTAGGACAGTAGCTACGCTACGCCTCGGTTTTCCAGCTAAGTTGTTCCAATTTATTTATATTATTCGTCTTGTTAATTGCTATATTTTCCAACACCTTCACCTGTCCAAAATGCAGAACCCTCCTCCTTATCAACCCTCTGGCCCAAAAACCATGATGACTACCTCCTTGAACTTCACGACCACTTCTTCCTCCCTGCAGACGAGGACATATTTAAAGTCATATCCACCACAAACCTTGTCGTCGTCAGAATCATGCACCAAGGTAGAGTAAGCACATCTTTAGGCCCTTTCTCCTTGCAATCATCCCCCATTTATTTCCATACTTACATAATTCTTTTTAGGTCGACGCTGTCTGAGAGCGCGTCCTTCGGTGATGGAAAGAACCTGAAGCCTAATATGATCAACTTAAAAGGGATAACACTTTACCAAAAGCTGCCCTGGAAAAAGAAAGAATCGAACACCAAAGCATAATATTCGCCTACGATAACCTCCACTCCGAACATGACAAACTAAAATAAGAAGCAGTCGAAGCCATAATTTGCCAGAAAAATTCCTTCAAGAAAAGTGAGGCAGTAATACAGGATAACGATAAGTTGAAGCACAACAACTTAATACTTTTTCACCAAAACTCAGACCTGAGAAAACAAGCTGAAAAGAATTTCCAAACATGTATATCTTTGGAAAATGAATTCAATAACTACAAGGCTTTGGGGCCGCCTTTGACCAAGGAACTAAAGCTTAGGATAGTCTATGAATACCACAAGTCTCCCGAGCTGGCCCAGGAGATAACTCAAATATTCAACGAAGGGTACGAAGCTTGCCGAGACAAAGGAAAAGCCAAGCTCTCTACCATTACAGTGAACCCCTCCATCCTCCACTCCTTTGAAGATGAAGACGACTTAGACGACCACCACGAAGATGACCCTCCTCAATCATAATTATATTCTTTAATTCCCAATGTAATTATCTCTATGTAACTTACCTTTATGAATGAACACATTGACTTTCCCGAAGGAATTTACACTACCTTTCACACCATAAATGATAATGAATCCATTCAACAGATAAACAAACATGCAAAATAACCAAAAGATTCATCCGAAGGACTTTACACCTATATAAAGTAAATCAACAGAACTAGATACTTAAACAAAATTTGGATAAGCATTAACCATTCAAAACACCAAAAAAACTTATTCGCCTAAAGGGCTGAATAAAAATATGATCTCCTGAAGGCTGAACGTCTAACCTATACTCCATATATTCGCCTAAAGGTTGAACAAATGTTATTTTATCCTTTAAAAATAGTCCTTTTCCATGGTCTTTTGCTAGAATTGAATCTAAATAATCTCTGTCTTTTATGTATTTCCATGGGCAGTGTCAACTATTCTACGAAGAGGAGATTGCAAAGAAGTTCGAGTTGAGGGTAAAATTGTGAGTTCTTCATCTTATACATTATGTTTTTTCATCCTAATGAGTTAGAACCTCAAAGAATTGTTCCTTTTCCCTTTACCTCTTTATGGAAATTTTTATAAATTGTTTAATTCTTGACATTGTGTTGAATTTTTAGGTAAGATATGGATATCAATCCCAGACCTTTTGATTCTATTGTCTTATGGGACCAAGAAAATCATATATCTTCAGACTTATAGCAAAATATTGTAAGTTTATTAATGTATAACAAATTTCTCTTAAACTTATGTTAGAAACTTTCATGTTTTGACAATTTTTGTCTTTATCTTTTGTTTGACTTGTAGGATTGGGGTGTGTTAGAAATTTGTCAAATGTCAGCAAAATTAATTGAATGGAACTTGACTGAACAACAAGAATATCTACTGGAACAATTAGGTTTTGGTATATTTTGTCATTAAGATGTAGTGTCAAAGATTGATGCATCTCTTGTATCTGCTTTTGTTGAGCGTTGGATGAGTGAAACAAATATGTTTCACTTAAATTGTGGAGAGGTTGGCATTATTGTAAATGTTGTGGGATTTTTATTCGGGTTGCTCATATTAGGAAAGCCTTTGACTTGTGGAGAACTAAAACATCTCAAAAGCTATTTTATAAGGGTTTTTGGACAACAAGTTGTAGTAGAGGACTGGGAAGAATGCTATAAAAGGGAGGCATATGTTTGCCTTGGTTAAGACACAGATATGGACAGATACCTAAAGATGTTACTTCAAATGATGTGGTAAAACATACTAACGCATATCTATTGTACTTCTGTGGCGCTATTTTGTTTCCAACCAAGAGTAAAAATATTGTCCATCCTAGATATTTGTTGTTATCGGAAAGATTGGAAGACATAATTACATATGCTTGGGGACAGCAGTTTTAGGGCATTTGTATAGGGGTTTGCATGATGCTACTTGCAAAACAGCGAAAAAATCCACAGGATATGATGTACAACCCTTCTTATGATGTTGGCTCATGAAAGGTTCAACATTGGTCATCCTATCCCTAGGCTAGTGATGCACAACAGACTGGCCTGGTCCAACCTAAGCTTGGTCCGGCCTAAGCCTGCCAAGCCTTAACCGTTGACCTGGCCAGGTCAAGCCTTGACTCATTAACTGCAAGGCCGGGCCAGGTTTGTTATAAAAGAAATGTAACATGTTTAGTCCTACAGGCCATGCCAAGCCAGACCTCATTAGGCCCAAGTGAGCCCAAGTGCTCTTTACTTAAAAAAAATTAAACTCAGCTTCTCCTCTTTTTATTAAAGAAAGGTAGGGACAAAAAAATCTTTATTAGTCTATGTGGGACTATGTCAGACCTAACCAAACCAAATACAAGCCCACGTTCATTTTACTTGAAAATTTTACACTTGACCTCTCCTCTATTTATAGAAGAAAAGTTGGGACAAGAGATGTTAACTAGACTATGTGGGACTTTGAAACAAAAATTCAATTGAACTAAATGCCTCTCAAGTCTCAACTTACCGAAAAAAGAAGAGAAAAAGTTAAGTATTCTCTTATATAGGAAAGTAATTTTATATTTTGAGATGAAGTTACATAGTGGTGGTGGTGGTGGTGGTGGTGGTGGTGGTAGTAGTATCTTTTAGATAAAAACTTGGTGAATTTACATCTATTTTAAATAAAAAACTATTTTAAATTGTTTTAAAATAATGATAAAAAAAGAATAATTTAAAGCATGTCTTCATCATGTTTGGCTACTGCACGTACACTTTAGAATTTATACGCACCCGTCTTCAAAATGATGAGTACAAATAGATGTAAAAGAGAAAAGTACACTTAATTTTTGCACAAATTAAGGAAAGTAAAAATAGATGAAAGAGAATAAAAAAAGTTTTAAATTTATCATTAGGATAAATCACTTTTTGGTCACTGTACTAGGGTCCGGTTTTCATTGTGGTTACCGAAACTTTTTTTTATTATAATCAAATAATTGTACTCTCAAATATTATAAAATGGTCATTAATTTTAATTTCCGTCCAAAAACCAGACGAAAATGCTTAGTAGACTAACATAATCCAAGTGGCACTGAGGTGGCACGTAGGGTCCACTCCCACGTGGTTCCGTAGTCAAGATAATACACTTTTTGGTTACTGTACTAGGGTCCGATTTTCATTGTGGTTACCAAAACTTTTTTTTTTATAATCGAATAATTGTACTCTCAAAAATTACAAAATGGTCATTACTTAAAAATTATTATTATTTAAAAATTATTATTATTTAGAAATTATTATTATTTAAAAATGTTGAAAGTCAATGTTGAAATTATTATTATTTAAAAATTATTATTATTATTATTTGAAATTATTATTATTTTTTCAAAATTATTATTATTTTGAAATGATTATTAATACTATTATTATTATTATTAAAAATTGTTATTATTATTTTAAAATTATTGTTATACAATACTATTAATTTTACTCTGAAGTTCTACATATTATTAAAATTATTATTATTAATAGTATTTTATTATTTAAAAAATCCCCCTTTCTTTTCTTGATTATGATGAATCTGATCAACTCTTTTTTTTAATCAGAGTTGCTGGAGAATCCAGCAACAACTGCCTGCCACTAAGAGTGCAAGTGGCTAATAATAACGATAATAATAATAATTTTAAAATAATAATAATAATATTAATAATTTTAAAATAATAATACTAGTAATGATAATATTATTGACAATAATGACAGGATAATTTCAAAATACATGCAATACGTACTGTATGTACATAATTTTTGTTAGTGCTAAATAAATAAACCAAATAAACTTATTAAATAATACATACATGACCATTTTGTAAATAATAATTTTTAAATAATAATAAATTTTAAGTAATAATAATTTTTAAGTAATGATCATTTTGTAATTTTTGAGAGTACAGTTATTCGATTGTAACAAAAAAAGTTTCGGTAACCACAATAAAAATCGGACCCTAGTACAGTAACCAAAAAGTGTATTATCTTGACTACGGATTCACGTGGGAGTGGACCCTACGTGCCACCTCAGTGCCACTTGGATTCTGTTAGTCTACTAAGCATTTTTGTCTGATTTTTGGACGGAAATTAAAATTAATGACCATTTTGTAATATTTGAGAGTACAGTTATTCGATTGTAATAAAAAAAGTTTTGGTAACCACAATAAAAATCAGACCATAATGCAGTGACCAAAAAGTGATTTATCCCATTTATCATTAATTAGTGACCTTTCAAATTTATATAAAGTGAAGATACTAATGGATCTCACTAAATGACATGCATAAATCCCTTCACTTTTTGTATCTTTGCTTATCTTTTTAATTTGAGGAAAAAACAATTGTACCTTTAGTCCTTTTAAGGATGGAATGAGTATTTTTTTAATCCAACCGTATTGAAAATAAAAAATAAAAGAAAAGAAAAAAGAAGAGATATTTTCATTTTCAAGGAACTTTATAACGTAAGACCTTTTTATTTAAAATCCAAAGAAATAGTAAATTTGTAGCATTGAAATTATACTGAATTTTAATACATATATCAATGGGAATAGCATGAAAAATTAAGAGCTTGACTAAATATTGTCAAACAACGTTGTTTGACGCCCATATTCTTCAGTTCATATGTGGTAATTAGTCAAGATTACCCTTATTTTATACTATAAGTCGACGATTGAAATGCTATCACCATGTATACATGGGTATACCAATTAATTAATTATTGAAGGGTAGGGTCCCTCACCTGCGATTAACATGCAGATCTATTGACACTTTTGAGAGAGAGAGGACCAAAAAATAGAGAATTTAGCTGTTGGTGCCTTGGCTGATCATATGTGACCTTAGTTTAAATCCCACATCTCCTAACCATATCATTGGCTATTAAAATTATAAATAAAACATGCATATTTCAAAATCATTTGCACACCCGTATGGGCTCTCAGCTTAAAACATAACAAGAGAGACTTCAGTTCAAGTCCAATTTTTCTATATACAAAACCAGGCTTTAGGCCGGTTTAGGCCTCGGGTTAGGCCAAGCCTTGGGCCAGACCAGGTTCTTGGTCTGTTGGTAGCCTTGCAGGCCGGGCCGGACTGGCCCAGGCTTTGACCAGGCCGGATCCAGGTCAGGCCGCGGGCCATTTGTGCAACCCTACCCTAGACCTAAGTCATAGAAGTTGATACCTAGGGCATTATCTTGCGCATACTCTTCTTTTGATCCTGATTCAAAACATTATCAGCGCCGTAAAAATTCATATCATCATCTTGTGTTTTATCGAGGAGAGTTTGATAATATGTTGGAAACAGATTGGGTGTGGCGTCTATATCAATTAGATGTTTGGCTTGGGACTTTTTTAAGGCAAGGTTAGGTGGAGTCGCTCGTATACCTTTGATACATTACGACATTGTTGAGTTTCAAATGCCTGACAGATTTATGAGGCAATTTGGATATTTGCAGTCGTATCCATTGAATGCTGAAAACATGGTGGAATTAAGGAACATAAATTGTCTGAGAGAATAAATTATGAAAATCATAGAGCCAGTTATATTCAATTGTGGGAGGCCTACATGGAGAGTTTAGAAGGGAAAGTGTTGGAGGCTTTGTAGCAGATATTTATCGAGGATTATATGATTTGGTAAAGAGAAATTACTCAGAAACGGATACACCATCCTCGACCCTTTAGGCGTCAATGGGAAGAATATGAGCCACGTGCATTCATTGACCAATATGTGTCTGTAAACACTGTAAGTTTTTCAATTTATAATACTTATTAATGTTTCTATGTGTTAAATTTATGACCTTATTTTACTAATATAAATTTTGTTTTTTTTAATTCTACATTGAGACTACAAAAGCTATATTTGAAATTTTTTTGTCTATTGAACTGTCAGCTGAGTTAAGAACCATGTATGAGTCATGGTTTAATACACTGTACCAGTCGTTCATGAATGATTACAGAGGGGTTCCAATCAAACAAAATTCAACACAGCCTCAAGTTGGACAAATGGAGATTGACATGACAGGACCCCAACCTACAATTCAAGAAACTCAGCGTAACATTGACTCTTATACTCAACATAGTAGGAAATTACCGGTTAAAATGAGAGAGGGAACAAAACAAACTCACTTTATTAAGTACATAATGATTGAGAAAATCACTTTGTTAAATCACCATTGGTTTAGTCCTACTCACGACCCATCTTACTTTCCTCATATCCATCCAGACAGTCTATACAAGTTAGAGTTTAAGGATGTGAATTTTCTGTGACCTAATGGTTGCTATGAGCGCATGTAGTGGATGCAGTGGCGAAGCCACATAGAGTTCTATGGTGTCAATCGCCCTCACTGGAAAAAAATTATTTTATAATGTAAGGTAAATTTTAAAAATTTTAAGTATTATATATAAATTGACCCCGCTAAAGTTTTATAAATTTTCTATTATACGGGGTCAAATTGAAATTTTATAACTTTGTTAATCAAATTTTAACCACATATGACTCATATCCTCTCAATATATGTATCTCTCTATAATATTTTAAACTAAATAATAATATATTATTTTTTAAAATAAATAATGAATTACTTACTTATGAACAGTTGTGATTAAAAAAGTCTATTATGAGTCAATATAGTGTATATATATCATATATTATTACTCATTATATTTTCATTATAATATAGTATATATATATATATATGAAACTGATCAGGTCCGGACTCCCGGACCTGATCAAAATCCGGACCCTATTTTTTTTGTAGAACAACTAAAAAAAAATTATGGAACTAAATTTTTTCCATAATACAGTGTTTTGGGTGTGTTTTGAATACCTACACTAACCAATGTATGTACAGTCTGCCCAGACTGTACAGAAATATTTTGGTATAGGCATCCAAATCACACCAAAAATACTGTATTATGTAAAATTTTCAATTCCATCATTATTATTTTTTTAGTTGTTTTAAAAAAAAAGCAAAAAAAAAGGTCCGAATTTTAATAGAGTCCGGGATCCCGGACTGGATCCGGACTCTCTCTCTCTCTCTTTATGTATAAAGTACTAAAAAAGTGGCTCGGGGGCGCTGGTCCCGAACTCCCGCCAAATTATTTGTAACTCAATAATAATTTCGCCCCCACTGACAATATTTTCTGGCTTCGCCACTGGGTGGATGCATATTTGTTGTTGTTGAGAAACAGAGAAGCTAAGATGAGGAGTGAAGGTATCCAACAATGGGCTTTGTTTTATTTCATGCCAACGTACTTTGCAAAGTTGGGCACCCAAAACTTGCCAAGTGCCGGAGTAAGCAAAGCAACCACACTCAAATTTTTAAGAAGTTACATCAATCCTCCAGTTGGTGTCCCAATACATGACTGTCATTACATATTCCTTCCATTCATCAACGAAAGCAACAGTCATTTCTGTCTATTTATTTGGAGTGTCAACAAGTGAAAAGTAATGTTATTTGATCCACTTAATGATGACAAATCATTAATGTCATTGTCACAATTATATCAAAACTTCTTTGCGGTTGTGGTGAGTTCATTAATATATTACTTATTTTTCATGTCATCACATAGACATATATTGTATATTAGGAATTAAATGATTGTTTTGTGATTTATAGGTGGAGTTAATTCCTTTGTTACTTCGTCTGGCAAATCCTAAAGTACAGTGGCCAAGATCAAAAGTCAAAAGTTGAAGTTTGTGTGAAAAGGCCGAGACAATGGAATTCAGACGATTGTGGCGTTTATGTTGCAAAGTACGTAGTTTTTTTTTGCACCAGATAAACATCATGAAGGAACCAAGATGGACTCCAAACGAGGCTTATAACTTTAGATTTAGAATAGCACATGAGCTTAGGATGTAAAAAGCTAGGGACATTCCTAAAATATATATTTCTAACGACCAAACTTTATATTCGAATTCAAATGAAGACTAGTGAATGTATAGTTGACTAATTTTCGTAATACATTATTTTATTAATAACTCGGGTGAATAGTTTCAAAATGATTCCATTGGTTATAGGAATTGTGTATTTAATTTTAAAACTTGATATGGTTTCAATGGTTCAGTTGTATTGCAACAGGTTTCATTGGTACAATATATATCTTGTTATGGTTTATAGTGTTCAGTTTGTATTGCAACATTTTTCATTGGTTCAGTTTTATATCTTGCCAAGGTTTCATGAGTTCAATTTGTATTGCAATCTTTTCATTGTTATGATTGTTGGAAAATATAACAATTAACAAGACAAATAATATGAATAAATTGGAACAACTTAGCTGGAAAACCGAGGCGTAGCGTAGCTACTGTCCTAAAAAGTGATTTCGCCCCCACTGATAATAATCATGGTACAAATGGGCTGCCGGCGGCCACTCTCCAGGATTCAACGGCGAAGTCTCCGATCGTGTGTACTCACGGAAGGAGGCTTTGGACTTGTCTTTGTGGATTGCCCAATTAACAGAGTATAAGAGTTGAATATATCGAGAAGAATAGGATACACAGAGGTAATATGGAGAAGAAGAATAAAGTTGTTATTTGTGTATATCTTTTCACATGAAAGTAAAAACCCTTATTTTTCTAAAGAACAATCACCCTTATATGGAAACGCTTGGGAGTTACAATAAGATATAAATAAGATTTATGTTGGAATTAAAACGGGGGTTACAGAAAACATAAAGGCTAGGTATTAACTCTAAATGGGGGTTACAGAAATTTTGGAGAATAACCAACAATCCCCCACATGATCCAAAATTATCAGAGAGACGAAAAAGAAGTGAGAAGGGCAATGGATTTTAGATACATAACGTCGATACCTTATGGGTTTGAATCGACACTTAGTGGAACAAGCTCATGACTGTAGATTATAGGTGAATTATATTCTTGAACCTATTATCTGTGATACAATCAATTTAGCTTGCACACATATCTTAAATCCTGAATCCACACAAGTCCGCGGTTGGGCGCGTTCTAGGCCATGCGCCATGTCCCAGATTTTCATAAAAGCTCTAGAGAGTATGCCAAAGACTCTCATAGGAAGCGGCCTACACTTCCACCTTTATATAGGTGAACCCATCAAGTGTATACTGACATACACCACCCTTTAGGGGCTATGAGTTTCATTAAGAATCTAAGCGATTCATCCTTTCACAATTTGTCAGTAAGCACCACATGCACGCAAGAAGGGATATAAATAATTGTAGTGCTATAATTAAGTAATTACATGACTTGTTATTACCCATTGAACCCAATTCATGGGATCTCCAATCACATGGGTTGGGTTTCCATCGCGTATTACTTACTCAAGATATTGGCAATAGTCCCATCCCTCTGGATGCTTCTTGGACTACCTTTTTATTCAATCCATTAGTAAGCGGATCCGCTAGGTTCTTTTCAGACCTTACAAATTCCATGGAAATAACCCCATTTCACTGATCAGTCCTCATTGAATATTATGTCTCAAGCGCATACGTCTCTTTTTTCCATTATACACATGGTTCATTACTCGTTCGATAACAGCTTGAGAATCACAATGCAGAGATATAGAAGGAATTATTATGTCTTCCAATAAATTCCTCAGCCACTCTGCTTCTGTACCTGTCAATTCTAACGTAATAAACTCAGATTTCATAGTAGATTTAGCAGTATAGTTTGTTTAGCAGATCTCCAAGAGACAACTCATCCACTTAAAGTAAACACATATCCAATAGTGGAACTTGTTTCATCATTAGCAGATACCCAATTAGCATTATGCGTATATCTGCTAAGTCTACTAATGAAATATTCAACATCAGGTCAAGTACAATTCATTAAGTACATTACACTATCAATGATTCTGGCATCTTCAATTTGTGCAATACCAATCCCCTTTATTTTCCTTTAAATGCACACACTAGAGTCACAAGGAATTCCTAATGGCTCTTTATTAAAGAAATTAAATTTCTTAAGAATTCCACATAATAAAAACAAACCATGTGCATTTTTATTAATTCTCATGCCAAGAATCAAATTTATTTTTTCATGTCAAATTTAAAGAATAAAAATATTTTAATAGTTTTCACAACTTTCTCACCAGTACCAAATATCAGCAAATCACATCACAATTTTCATGTTTTTGTATCTCATACATATATCACATTTCTCATACTTCACATTTTATTTATAATTTGCATTTTATACATGCTTCATCTTTCTCATATTATACATTTATACATGCTTGACATCTGATACAAGCTCCATAATGCTCATACTTCGCATTTCTCAAATTATATAGTTCACATAGAACAATTAATTTAATTTTATCAACAGACTATTAACAGTTATTATCACATTTTTGCACAGAGTGCACATTAAAACAATTCACAAGGATTTCACGTAATGTTGAACATTAGCACATAACAACAAGTACTGAAAAACTTGCTTTAAAATTATCAATAGACTTATAACTTCTTTTTAAACAAAATAACTAGCTCTCATGTCTGATTACTCATAATGGATAACATCTTTTCAAAAGATTGCATAAAGTAATTTCATTGCTTCTTCATAAGTTTTAGGGTCAGTAACACTGTTTGAAACATATCCAATTTTATTCCTTTTTAAATTCTGGTATAGCTACTTTAGCTAGACACCCTCACATTTTAAGATACCCAAAGTTAGGAATAAGAGTACATGTGTTATTACAACATGGTAATTTAATTCCAAGCACCAACAATTAATATTTCAAAAATATTAACAAAGGAATTAAATAACATACAATATTACTCAATTAATTTTCCAAGTATGTTATAAACACATTAAAATACTTCTATAAAATTTACAACAGTATCTTATCATCACCAAATGTTACTGTAATTTTCTAGAATTTTTCTGAAGATCATGCAAATTATAACAATAACTATTTATTAATTGATTTCCATGATTAAACAATTAATAAAACATTTCCTCGAATTAATTAAAAATATGTCAGGCGGGTCAGCAGCCATAGCAGGCGAACTACTGCAACAACCAAACCAGTTCTTTGGTCACCTTTTCATTTTCTAGTTCGCAACCCATAAGTCCAATGGAAACCAAAATTTAACATGTTATAAAGGGTATATCATAGTATTTTTACAAATTCTAACTTAGTGAATTCAGGCATTCTAAGTGGATTTAACAGAAGCCAAAACGGCTCAGCCCGAACATTCGCAGCAGCACAGCGCAGCGCACATCAGCTGCTGCTGCCCATTTTCAGCGCCATAGCCAAACTGCCTACTTTTCAAAATAATAACTTCTAAATCGTAAGTCCAAACGTAACCAATTTTTAATATGTTCTACTTGACATGGCATAATATTTTTAAAAAATATTACCCAACCAAAACAGACTTTACAAACCCATTTTACACAACCTTAAAAATGGCCTATCGGTCAGACTCTCAACTGGCTAGATTCTTAATTTTTGCTTCATATTAGTTTTTAGACTCAATTTATCTTACCCACTTCACTTGAATTATTTCATATAAATCAGGTATAAGGAATTCTTACTTATTACTTCCTTTAAATTGCTCGTTTTCAGCTTAATAGTCTCTTATAGACAATTAATCAAACATTTTATGCGCGTTAGTTTTAAGGACAAGATTCATAGATGTTGGAGCATGGTCAACCCCAAATTTTTCCACATATAATCACAGATACTTCCATTTTAAAGCTCTTATTTTAAGTTCTTTCTAGTGGGCAAGTGGAGACAACGTTAAAACTTAGTACATGGATCAGAGCAAAGAAGTATTGGACTTTCCTTCTTTTGCTGTAAGTATATGAACATAGAAGTTAAAGAAATTACATCCCTGTGAAGTATGATGTACTCGTGGGATTTTTTTTTCTTCTGCCGGTGAATATTAAATCTTGGTTTGTTTTGCATTATAAATTTAATGAAAATATAAATCATTCGTGACTTACCTACCTTCACTAGAATGTTGTCAAGGTCTGCAAAAACACTCTTCGCCAAATTAACAAAATTTTCCTTCATCTCTCCTTTTCGAACAGATAGATATGGAATGGGTAAGGTTTGTCTCTTTTTTTTTATTCTTACCTTCAGACGAAATGTGAGGGGCAGAGAATGATAAGTTTTCATATTCTTCCTATATTGCTTGATGTCCTGTACTATGTTATCAGGACAATGCCCATTAGTCACGTTGCATCTACCACCCCCAGAAATTTTAACCTTTGAAAGAGGCTTCCCTTTTTCAATAACCATCACATTCAGATTGGGTGCTACAGTTTTAGCCCTAATTGCTCCATAAATCCCAGCTGCACCACCCCCAACAACCACCAGTAGTACCTCACTTAACTTTGGAGATATGGAGAGTGCAATAGTACTGAACCTTCTCTCCTCCTTGGGAGTAATAACAAAAAAATCGAACTGATTTGGTTTAATGACACACATTACTGGAACGGTTATTACAAAATATATATTTTTTTTTTCACAATATACTAAATTTGAAGTAGTGCTACAGAGAATGTAATACATAAATTTAAAAGGCTGTATATGTAGCTTATTAACAAGTCAGAGAGCATTAGTTGTCTGAAATTGCTTATCACTATATCAATCATTCTACAATCCAAAAAATATTGAGGAGCTTTGTTTTATAAAATCACTTTTTAGATTGTTGGAAAATATAACAATTAACAAGACAAATAATATGAATAAATTGGAACAACTTAGCTGGAAAACCGAGGCGTAGCGTAGCTACTGTCCTAAAAAGTGATTTCGCCCCCACTGATAATAATCATGGTACAAATGGGCTGCCGGCGGCCACTCTCCAGGATTCAACGGCGAAGTCTCCGATCGTGTGTACTCACGGAAGGAGGCTTTGGACTTGTCTTTGTGGATTGCCCAATTAACAGAGTATAAGAGTTGAATATATCGAGAAGAATAGGATACACAGAGGTAATATGGAGAAGAAGAATAAAGTTGTTATTTGTGTATATCTTTTCACATGAAAGTAAAAACCCTTATTTTTCTAAAGAACAATCACCCTTATATGGAAACGCTTGGGAGTTACAATAAGATATAAATAAGATTTATGTTGGAATTAAAACGGGGGTTACAGAAAACATAAAGGCTAGGTATTAACTCTAAATGGGGGTTACAGAAATTTTGGAGAATAACCAACAATGATTTCAGTTTGTTTATGGTTGTTGTGCTGCTGAACATGACTTCACTGGTATGAACAATGACCGCCTAGAGTGCTATTACATTATTTGGGCATTGCTCTTGAAAATGACCATCTTTATCTATCTATTAGTATTTGTTGATCTGACGTAACTGTAGTTTGTTTAGCTATCAGTTTGTTTATCTAGTTGTATAAGAAGAAATTGGGATATATATGTTGCTGAAAATGAAATGTTTGTGCATGTTCCAGTGAATTTCTTGCTTATTTTTTATCTCTGCCTTAATTTTTCTGACTCGTGATTAAGTTGTCGTTCTAGATTTGTTTCTTCTTCCGACATTCAGATTCTTTTTTTGTATACATGATTTCAGGTGTTGATCACTATAAAAATCAACTGCATTTGTTTTTAGTGAAACGTGGCCATTGACGTTGCAAGGATACTTTTAAGACCTACAATGGAATTGGCAACAATGGATATTGTCAGCCACGCCATGGCTGCTCTAGAGGAAAGTTCCATAAGGTTTCTTATCTTCCATTTATAGACAAAAAAAAAAGTTGGATAGGTTTCTGATATTTGCGTTCGAATATGCATATATTGTGTTTGAATATGTTTTATAAAAATGCAGGAAAGTGTATCTAGTTGGCTGATGTGGACCAGTGCAAGCAGCCTGTACAGCAAAAGAGCTACATTAAATTCTTGGTAATTTGAATGCTTCTTATTGAAAAAGAAATGAGTTGCGCCTTTTATATCTTGTGGAGTGCGTATTGCTTAGTTTTACATAGGTCTAGCAAAATATGATTATGCTTTGATTTTAATTTTCAAAATATGGTTATGATTCCATTTAAAAACTAAAACCATATTAACCATTTTTAATATGGGTTGTGTGGGTTGGAACTATATGGTTATGGTTAAAAACTATATTAACCATTTTAAGATGTTTTGACTTTTAAATAAAACTTTTAAAAAATAAAATTAATATATACTATAGATAGAGAGACGGATATAAGGGGTGGAATTTAGGCTCCTTAAGTAAAGCTATGAGATATGTTTGTATGAAAAAAAATAATAATATTTTTTATCACTTGTATTAGAGAAATTAATATTCTTACGTATAGCATGTGACATGAGTAGACACTCAAAATTTTCTTTTCTTGTTACTAACTGTGTAGGAGGGCAAAAGCGTCTTTTTCACACTCCAGAGGTAATCCTGGACGACCACAACATCAATTCCAACCTCAAAGATAACCCTGAGTACATTCAGAGTCAACAGCATGACCATCTCAGAGATAACCCTGGGAAAAACCCGCTACAACTGTACGAAAACTAGAGATAACTCCGGGAGGGGAAAATGGTCATTTTGCCAACTCAACTTCACTTCAAATCAAATACACTCATGTCAACTCAAATTGATTCAAAATTAGTCCCACAAGACTCATATCTTAACTTCGGAGCGAAAACTACGCGAAACAGCTCACCGAATTGCCTGACGAGAACCCGGGAATGTTATTTCGGTCATGGACCCATCTTCCTGGAATCAAAAAGGGCAAATCCCATGTCATTGTGTAACTCTCGACAAAAGCAGTCCGAAGATGGTCTTGTACACCTCGTTCGGATGCTCGGATTGAAGTTCTGCAAGTTCGAGCAGACATTACATTGTACGAGTGCACGTACTTCGAGACGACGGGACCCGCGAGGCCCAGATGCACCACGACCAACCACAAGTGTATCAGAGGCTGCCACAGGTACACCTGCGGCCATCAATCTATAAATATAGACCTTGGGCCAGCCATTTTAGGAAGAGAAAAGGCGAGGAAGCCCTGTCCAATTGGCTTTATACACGCCCTATATTGAGTGATTGTTCTTTTTAAACACCTGTTAGCCCATATACAGTCATATATTTACCGGCGGGAGCTGAGTGTTTATCCATTTAGAGTCATAGAAGTGTGCATTGGCAACCCACTGTAAGCCTTCTTACACTCTATAAAGCCTCTCTTCATATTGGCACACACTATTCTACACATTGAGAGTCGTGTTGTGTGCGTATGCCCGGACTTCGGTCCGTGGCTTTCATTTCTGTCTGTCTGAAGCGTTTACTTGCTTTTCTATATATATATATATATACTTATATATATAAACTGTTGTCAGACTTTGTCTGATGAGCCTGGATTTTACATCCGAAGCGTTTACTTGCTTATATATATATATATATATACATTTATGTGAGGCCTGGAGTTTACTTCGTAGCCTTTTACAGCTTTATTTATATTTCGTCCCGCCTGGAGTTTACTTCGTGGCGATTGATCGTTTTTATAGCTTTATTTATATTTCGTCCCGCCTGGAGTTTACTTCGTGGCGGTTGATCGCTTTTACAGCTTTATTTACTTTTCTGATCCCCCATGGAGTTGCTTCGTGGTGGCTGATCATGCACACACACACACACCCACACACACACACACACACACACACACACACACACACACACACACACATATATATATATATATATATATATATATATATATATATATATATATATATATATGGGAAATGATCCGTGGAATACGTTAGCTATTAACCATGTTTCAACTAACGCTCATCTAGTCATCCAAAATTGGAGTTAATGGCTGAGTTGAGCGCCCAGCCGTTAGAAGGAGTAGCGGCGAGCAAATTTTTTTTATGCTGGTCGCTACTCCCTCTAGCGGCCAGTCAAAACGACGTGTTTGGACTGGCCGCTAGAGGGAGTAGCAGCCAGCCAGCATAAAAGAATTTGGCTTAATTACTGATTATCCTAATTATTCTCGTAAAATAAAATAAAATAATAAATAATTATAAGGATAATCAATAATTATCTTTATACTTATCCTTATACATATTAACAAAATAAGTATGTATAAGAATAATTACTGATTATTGTTTTATGATTTTTAATAATAAATAAGAAATAGTGATTGGGTTTATATATTTGAGTAGGAATATAATATAAATTCAATCACTATTTTCTATTTATAATTAAAAATCATAAGATGATAATCAGTAATTATCCTTATACATAAGATTGAATTTATATATTTGAGTATGAATATAATATAAATTCAATCTTATGTATAAGAATAATTACTGATTATCATCTTATGATTTTTAATTATAAATTGAAAATAGTGATTGAATTTATATTATATTCCTACTCAAATATATAAATTCAATCACTATTTTCTATTTATAATTAAAAATTATAAAACAATAATCAGTAATTATTCTTATACATACTTATTTTGGTAATAAGTATAAGGATAAGTATAAAGATAATTACTGATTATCCTTATAATTATCCTTATACTTATTTATTATTTTATTTTATTTTACGAGAATAATTAGGATAATCAGTAATTAAGCCAAATTCTTTTATGTTGGCCGCTACTCCCTCTAGCGACTGGGCGCTCATCTCAGCAATTAACTCCAATTTTGGACGGCTGGATGAGCATTAGTTGAAACAGGGTTAATAGCTAATGTATTCCACGGATCATTTCCCTATATATATATATATATATATATATATATATATATATAGCTTTTATAAATTACGTTTCTGACCCCCCATGGAGTTGCTTCGTGGTGGCTGATCATACACACACACACACACATATATATATTTACAGCTTTTATATATATATATATATATATATATATATATATATATATATATATATATATATAACTGCTTACTGCTTTCCATATAAACTGCAGTATCATGTGAGCCTAGGAATCATGTGATCACAGATTCAGTTTACTAAATCTAGATTCGGTTCCCGTGATGGACTTTTTCAGTTGTAAGCAGCTTGTACATTATTTACAGTGTACGAATTTCCTTGGATGACTGTCATGCCCATAAGGAGTTCGGCACTGCTGTATATTATTTTCTCGAAGATGCTTCGCATCTCGAAAATAAAAGCAAACAAGCCGAACATTTAATAATAAAATGGAAGTATCAAAGGCCTCAATTACTATTGAGCATAGGGTTTGAAAAACACCTTTTTACAAAACTTCATTGCTATATCTTGTTTAAAACTGAATTTTTCTATAAATTCAAACCCTATGTATATAGGTGCGAATGAGGTATAGCATTACTTCCAAATAATTTCACATTGATCCACACACACACACACACATACATACATATTCATATAACAGTTTCTTTGAGAAGTGGCGGTCACCGTGGAAACACGGATGTCGGGGGGTGCCTAACACCTTCCCTCCGCATAATCAAGCTCCTGAACTCAAATGAATCTCGGTTTCACAGACCCGTTTAGCAGTGTCACATCACTGGATCAATGTGCAAACCTTTTCGGTTGCGTTGGTGCAACTAGTTAAATACACCAACTGACGACTCTTAAAGTCAAATCGTCGACATTATACATGTCGGACCTTTTTCACTTTTTTTTCAAACAAATCTCACATTAACATGAGAACACCTAAGAACAAGTAACGAAAAGGGACACTAAAAAATCTCGACGTCGACAGGTGGCGACTCTGCTAGGGACTCCAGTAAAAGGGCTTAGGCCGCTATTACAAGCTTTTTAAAACTGTTATATGCTTGTGTGTGAATGTTGCTTTTATATTTATGATGAATGTGTACTAATGCATCTTACTTATTGCACTACTAAATATCTATCTGTGATATTAGTGCTTCACACATGTCATCATTTTGCATAAATGGTGAGACACGTTGTATGTGAATGTATGTTGTGTGGTTCCTCCACCAGGAGGATATCTTGCCGATGTTTGATTACTGGACTCGTAGGAAGAATAATTCCAACGGGGCTCAGGAAAGGCAACACCCAGATTCGCTCCAATTGAAAGACTGAATTAACTTCCCGTCAAGTAAATTGCGATGATCTGGGAACCTTTATGCCAAAAAGCCGCGAGAGTAACCCTAAGATAGGTCAACCTCTGATAAACCAAACGCGAAGGGAAGTCTCTTCATACTTTTCCATTTTAAATTTCTTGTAATTTCAATTACTTGTCAATCTCAATGTAATGGAAAATATGAAGAAAATGTGTGAATGCATATTAAGGCTTGACATGCTATCAAATGACACCCATTGTATAGGATAATATTCCTAAATTGGACACATTATGATAGCATGTAAAAATTTTATACATTCCCTAAAGCTAAACTACGCAAGTCTTTTTGTAGGGAAGCAGTCGATCCCATTTCCCGTTCAAAGACTAAAAGGGCATTAAGCCCACAGTCAGACATGGATAAAAGTGCCCAACCTGATCCAACTTATGTCTCTCGCAAAGAGTTCAAAAAATTAAGCTATCAAATGACAGAGTTGGCTGTTATGCTCAAAGAACTACACCAATCTATTCAAGGTCTACAAATACCCATCCACACAGAATCCTCTGCACATGGAGGAATCCAGGGCCAAACAATGCCTAGTCAACCAAAGTCATCCACACCAGGAGGCAATCAAGGTATTGGCAAAAAGATTGAAACCTAGATATCTAAACCTCATTCCAATAAAGAAATCACAAATCTCAGGGATGATCGAGAAACTGGGGATATGAGAAAGAAAGTCCAACAAATGGAGGAGACCATCCGGTCAATCAAAGGGACTGGAAACTATGGGAGTGTCACCTATTCAGATCTTTGCATATTCCTAGGGGCTCGCTATCCTGCCAAATTCAAAGTCCCAAAGTTTGAAAAGTATAATGGGGAAAGCGAACCCTACACACATCTGAACGTATACATTGGCGAACTGGGGTCTTATGCTGAAGATGAAAGCCTTAGAATGCAACTTTTCCAAAAATAAGTCTCACTGGCGAGGCTAAAGCCTGGTATGCCCGACTTGACAATGCCAAAATTCACAACTGGGAAGAATTGGCCCACACCTTTCTAAATCAGTACAGTTTTCAGTCACAAACAGCACTTGATCGATACCAAGTGACTAATGTCAAAAAGTAAAGTACTGAATCTTTTCGAGAATATGCCCAAAGGTGGAGACATCTAGCATCAGAAGTCATTCCATTAATGACAGAAGCTGAGATGGTAATGACGTTTATTGATATCCAAGAAGCTCTGTACTACGAGAGGATTCTAGCAGGTATAGGAAAGCCATTCTCGGAAATGATCAAGCACAACGAAATGGCAGAGATGGGCCTGAAGGCATAAAAGATTAAAGACTTCACTGCCTTGGAAGCAGTCACCAAGAATATACAGACCGGAAAGTATGCGAGCGATCCCAAGGGGGTACCCGATAAAGGCAGTGAAGATGTATCCTTTGTTGTACAGGGGAAATCTAGTAGACCAACCTACAGTCCACCCATTTGGAAAAAGTGAGACAATCTGCCATTTCAACAACAGGCTGCATTTAACCAATTCCAGGACAGGAAAAGGAAATTTGAGAGAACAGCAAATCGGGTGTTCACTCCACTAGGCGATTCTCTTAAAAATGTTTTGGCGATATTGATGAATCATAAGCAAATTACCGAACTGGCTCCACCTCTGGAACCAGGGAGAAAAAGATACAATCCAAGCCAAAGATGTGCTTACCACTCACGATCTCTAGGACACGATACACAAGATTGTTGGTCTTTAAAGCATAAAATTCAAAATCTGATCGAAAGTGGGAGTATTGTGGTTTAACAACCTGATCAACAAAATGTCAACACTAACCTTCCGTTGCAACATGATACGAGGGAAGTAAACATGATCGGGTCAGGAAGGACTGAAATGTATCCAATTCGTAAGTGCATACGAAGGATAGATGACTACCCCCAAAGGCAAAGAACAAATGTCCTAAAGTGGGAAAACTCGGAGGAAGGTATCATGGTAATGCAAAAATTAGAGACGATCCAGAATCAAGTAAATCTGCTAGCTAAGCTGATAGTGCACCAACATCAGGATACGAGGCATTTCTTCGCTCAACTATCAGAAGGCCAAGAAAAGGGGGATGATAAAATTGCTAGCAGACTTCGCCAACGGAAAAATTGCTTGGGGGAATACGAACTCTCAAAGAAGAAAAACCAACCAATCTCCACAAGAGTCCAAAAATTCACCCCTCTAAGTAAATCAAATGAAGAAATGCTACACTTTCTGATAAGCAAAGGAAGGATTATTGAGTTGCTGCCTCCTGTAAATCCCAAGATAAAGAGCTATGATTCCACAAAGATATGTCTTTACCATTCTAACTCACTTGGACATACGACTGAGGAATGTTGGGCTTTGCGACATAAAATCTAGGATCTCATTGAAAATAGAGAGCTGGGGATAGAAATTCCTATAACCAAAAAGGCAAAAAAGAAATAAAAAGCTTAAGATGTCCACTTGAGACAGTCAGCTCAAATGAGGTAAAGGCTATGAGCGATGATCCTAGCAGAACCCAAGATGGAATGATCCTAATGCAGGAAATGATAGAGGAGACAAGGGAATCCCCAAAGGAGATTCTTCCGCCAACATCCGACATCCTATGGTCTAAAGATGACAACCACAGTCCAGATCTTATAACCTTGGATGATGCAGAGGAAATACTGATCCTTTCCAAGGAAGAAAAAGTAAAAAAGGAAAGTTCTTTGCATGAAATGCGGCAGCAGTTCGAGGGAGATTTCATGGTCGAATCCTTTCAAGCCTAGGAAAAGTGTGAAGGAACAGATGAAGGAAAAGGTGGCGAGGGTGTCGGGAAAACCCACCCATCAAAGGATCAAGAGTTCATACCTTTTTGCGATGGGTCCAGCTTAAGCATCCCTGAGGAATGTGCTGACCAAGGAATTGATCAAGTTATGGCCATAAGTGAAGACAGTCAAAACCAAGAAGTAACCTCTGTCATGATCCTTGAAGGTGACACAACCACTGACAACAGGACTATCATGCCTCAACTAGCCAAAAGATGTAGGTCTGGGGGATAAAGTTGAGAGTTCCAGAAGATGTTGGGACGGTATCACTTCCTTCGCAGTATGCTTTTATTTTCCATGCTTGTAAAGAAAATAAAACAAAAAAAAAACAAAAACAAATACAAAAAAAAAAACAACAAAAAGAAAAAGAAAAAAAATAGAAGAAAAAAAAAATCAAAAATCAAGTCATTCAGGTTTTAGCTCATCAGGCCTGAACTACAAAAGACCTGATCTCCCCTCTTCAACGGGAGTACGTAGGCAGCCATTTATAGTGCGATCAAACCTAACAAAAACCCAAAAACCCAAACAAACACTTCTCAAACCATTTATCTCGTTAAGTAAGAACTACGTAGACCTGATCTCCCACACTCACGGGAGTACGTAGGCAACCATCAGTGGTGCGGTCTGACCCTCAATAGAAATGTCCAAATCCAAATGTTGATCCCAAAAATGACCCTCCAAGTCATCGACCTATGTGGAGAAGACCCAACAACATTGCAATGTCATTCCATCAAATCTGGCACAAATCCCAGAAAGGAAGAAACAGCAATATGCCAAGACAACCAAAAGTGAGGACTTTCAAAGATTTGACACCCTTAATCATGAGTCTTCATCAAATAAAAAGAAAATCAAGACCGATTACAATAATAAATCAGGAATAATGATTAAAGTCATCAAAACCACGGTCCTATACTTGTTCACCATCTGGTACAGATGAAAAAGTCTCTTACGATCTCAACATCTTATCAGCCAATCTGTCAAAGCGACTATCCTTGATAACAAGCAAGGCTGGGGCAATTTCAAAATCGATAACAACCCGATATTACGACCCCTACAACAAGACTTGGGCAATCTTGGAAACAGCAACAACTCAACACTATGGCATTTATCAACCATCCTAAATAGGAAAATGCCCCAGTCAATACCACCAGCATGGTCCATCATCATCAAAGCTTCCCTCACATCAGCTCATTAGCGATTTGGATATTATTCACTTGCAACTTCATTAACAAAGAGAGTTTCTTGTATGAATCCCCGACATCAGTATACGAAAGGACTGGGCATTTTTCGATTCCAGGAAAGCAAAGGATTTTAAGGCGGGATCAAACCTCTCATCAAAAGAAGGAAAACTCTTGAAAGAAATCATGGCGACATTAGCTTGCCCCTACAAACGAAGGGGAAAATTCTCAACAAAGTTCTTAACTTAAGAGCAGAAGCCCAATGACAAAGGGTCTAGCGAATGAAATCTACACCATCAATTTGCGCCAAATCCTCATAAGCTAAGGCCTCTACACTAAAGTTCAAAGTTTGGCAGCGAAAGCACAGACGGCACCCTCCAGGGATATCAGCGGCATTCAGGTCATCAGTTCAGCCGAGTTGCAAATCAAATCTTCAAGGAAATGGGGCACAAGCACCCAACATCGAAAGGAAACTCCAAATCACCTCAAAAAAGGTGAGAAAAAAATTCTACTCCATACAAATAACAACCTCCATCAATCTAGGACAATAGGCTCCTAAGAAAATCTAGATCATCCCATCATGCGTGATCTGCACGTGTGTAAATGCACTACATCAATGTACATCTCTATCAAGCGTCACATCAAGCAGAATCTAGCAAAGCAAACCTTTGAATATTACTTTAGCGAAGGTATCAGGAGATCCTGTATTCAAAACCATTGGTATCAATTCAGTGCAACATCATGACAATTCAGCGATGAAAGCTTTGTATACCGCCGTTCGAGTGGGAACCAAAACAGTTGGGCAATGTCAACTACCAGCAGGGTAGGATCTATTATCAAACTACCATCAGGGTAGGCACCATTGTAAACTACCAGCGTATGCATCAGCAACATCTCCATTTCTCTTCATCAAACAGGCATTAGTGGCACCGATAAAAAGCTAAGCCATTGTAGTCAACACCATCATAGGCATCAATAATCCTCGGTAAAGGTAAAGCAATTTATGAAACATTTTAAACATGCATCATAACATTCATTATATTGAGATTTACGATTTGCGATATGTGAAATGCGATGTGCGAGTCGCGAAGTGCGATTGGCCAAAAGCGAAATGCGATGTGCGATTTGCGAAAATATTTTAAACATTCATCATCACATTCAATACATTGCGATCTGCATCATTAAAAATACATTGTCATGTTTCAAGTGTCTACTAATCTTTATCATGTCCATTCCATTGCATTGCATGAACATGATAAAGAGGGGCATCTGTAGACACTCAAAATTTTCTTTTCCTGTTACTAACTGTGCAGGAGGGCAAAAGCATCTTTTTTCACACTCTAGAGGTAATCCAGGAGGACCACAACATCAATTCCAACCTCAGAGATAACCCTGAGTACATTCAGAGTCAACAGCGTGACCATCTCAGACATAACCCTGGGAAAAACCTACTACAACTGTGTGAAAACCGGATATAACCTCGGGAGGGGCAAAATGGTCATTTTGCCAACTAAACTTCACTTCAAATCAAATACACTAATGTCAACTCAAATTGATTCAATATTAGTCCTACAAGACTCATATCTTAACTTCGAAGCAAAAACTACACGAAACAGCTCACCGGATTGCCTGATGAGGACCCGAGAATGCTATTTCGGTCATGGACCCATCTTCCTGGAATCAAAAAGGGCAAATTCCATGTCATTCCGTAACTCTCGACAAAAGAAGTCCAAAGATGGCCTTGTACACCTCGTTCGGATGCTCAGATTGAAGTTCTACAAGTTTGAGCAGACATTACATTGCACGAGTACACGCACTTTGAGATGACGGGACCTGCGAGGCCTGGATGCACCACGACCAGCCGCAAGTGTATCAGAGGCTACCGCAGGTACACTTGCGGCCATCAGTCTATAAATATAGACCTTGGGCCAGCCATTTTAGGGAGAGAAAAGGAAAGGAAGCCCTGTCCAATTGTCATTATACACACCCTATATTGAGTGCTTGCTCTTTTTAAACACCTGTTATCCCATATACAGCCATATATTTACCAGCGGGAGGTGAGTGTTTATCCATTTAGAGTCATAGAAGTCTGCATTAGCAGCCCACTGTAAGCCTTCTTACACTCTATAAAGCCTCTCTCTTCATATTGGCACACACTATTCTACACATTGAGAGTCGTGTTGTGTGTGTATGCCCGGACTTCGATCCATGGCTTTCATTTCTGTCTGTATATATATATATATATATATATATATATATATATATATATATATATATATATATATACTTATATATATGTATATATTTTGATACGGACTAACATTATCGAGTTATGCTTCGATTGAGCCTAGACTTATGTTTGAAGCGTTTACTTGCTTTTCTATATATATATACATATATATATATATATATATATATAAGCAATAAACGCTCCGGATGTAATTATATATATACATATATAATTGTTTTCGAACATATCCGATGAGCCAGGATTTTATATTCGGTGCGTTTACCGCTTATATATATATATATATATATATATTTACATTTCTGTCAGGCTTGGAGTTTACTTCGTGGCCTTTTACAGTTTTATTTACATTTCGTCCCGCCTGGAGTTTACTTCGTGGCGGTTGATCTCTTTTATAACTTTATTTACATTTCGTCCCGCCTGGAGTTTACTTCATGGCGGTTGATCACTTTTACAGCTTTATTTACTTTTCTGATCCCCCACGGAGTTGCTTCGTGGTGGCTGATCATGCATATATATATATATATATATATATATATATATATATATATATATAACTGCTTACTGCTTTCCATATAAACTGCAGTATCATGTGAGCCTAGGAATCATGTGATCACAGATTCAGTCTACTGAATCTAGATTCGGTTCCCGTGATGGACTTTTTCAGCTTTAAGCAGCTTGTACATTATTTACAGTGTACAAATTTCCTTGGATGGTTGTCATGCCCATAAGGAGTTTGGCACTGCTGTATATTATTTTCTCGAAGATGCTTCACATCTCGAAAATAAAAGCAAACAAGCCGAACATTTAATAATAAAATGGAAGTATCAAAGGCCTCAATTACTATTGAGCATAGGGTTTGAAAAACCTCTTTTTACAAAACGTCATTGATATATCTTATTTAAAACTGAATTTTTCCATAAATTCAAACCCTATGTATATATGTGCGAATGAGGTATAGCACTACTTCTAAATAATTGTACATTGACCCACACACACACACATTCATATAACAGTTTCTTTAAAAGTGTTTGTCACCATGGTAACACGGATGTCGGGGGGTGCCTAACACCTTCCCTTCACATAATCAAGCCCCCAAACTCAAATGAATCTCAGTTTCACAGACCCGTTTAACAGTGTCACATAAGTGGATTAATGTGCAAACCTTTTCGGCTGCGTTGGTGCAACCAGTTAAATACACCAACTGGCGACTCTTAAAGTTAAATCGTCGACATTATACATGTCAGACCTTTTTCACTTGTTTTTTGAAACAAATCTCACATTAACATGAGAACACCAAAGAACAAGTAACGAAAAGGGACACTAAAAAATCCCGACGTCGACAACATGCCTCTAATATTTATGTGCAATAATCTATACTAGTAAAATGTTGTTACATACTTATTATTTGGCTACATTTATATATTTTAATTGTGACGCCCCCAAAATAGGTACACATCAACCATCTTGGGTCGTCAGATATAAGGAACTGATAAAAATACAAACTAATTATACAACAGTCGTGTAAAATACGACAAAACATAAATTGAGAGTTTTAATAAGAATATTGTCATCTAGACAATATCCACACTCAAAGGAGTCCTCAATACATTTATTGTCACACTATTTAACAGAATAGTGAGGACTACTAATACTATCATTTGTATCGTCCCTCCGTTCCCCGACTAGCCCCGGCTACGTTCTCATTTCCTGAAGAGAATGGTGAAAGAAAGGGGTAAGCTCAACTAGCCAAATAAGAAATATTATGACTAAGATATTGCAGAATAAATTATCATTAGTCTTCAACAATGTTAAACTGATAAAATACAATAGACATCAAGTTTAACTGCAGCTGAATAAGCAATCCATTAGAAGAGTCAAGTAGAGCATGATATCTACCATCTTCTATGATTTAAAATGTTTTCATCAATTTTTATCGCTGAGACTCAGCTTAATAAATAAACCACATCATCGAGTCATCTCTGCTTTACGGGCCAAGGATATTCATTAAATTATCAATGGTCATGACTATACCGAATAATCCCTGGTCATAATCATACCAAAAACTGTCCGTAAATACACTACAAGCCACTGAGGACTTTTACCACATCATTTATAACATTACAAGTCATGATTATACCGAATAATCCTTGGTCATAATCATACCAAGTCCATTTATGCACGTAAGCCAAAGATGACTTTCATCACAATATAAGCATGAGGATGATGACAATGACATAATAATTCAATAAAACAAGTTCAAGAAAAATTTTAAAGATTTATAAGTTAATTTATCCTGAACTCAATAATGTCCAAATAGTCAACATGATACTGCTTTGTGAAGTAAAATTCAAAAATGCTCAGAAGAATATTTTCATGAAAAGATACTGGATGAAGCGTAAATATCAAGGATATTCCACTAATTTCATGGAGTATAAAAGCTAAAATTTTAACCAAATGAGTATCATAGAATTATATGAAACTGCAATGGATTTTAACCCGCCATGCGGTAATCCACGTAAACAGATCATTTTCACAATTTAATAAGAAATGAATACGAAGGGTCATTCACCATGCATGTGGTAATCCACATAGACAGGTTATTCCAACAGAATAATAAAGAATGGAATAACAGAAGAATTCACCATGCATGCGATAGACTGCACAGACATGTTATTCCAACAGAATAATAAATAATGGAACTAGGCATGCTTAAACTCACAAACAGGATATTCCAACATAATAATAGAGAATGGAATAACAAAAGACTTCACCACGCATGTGATAGACCGCACAGATATGTTATTCCAAAAGAATAATAAATAATGGAACCAGGTCATGCATAATATGCACAGACAGGATATTCCAACAGAATAATAAAGAATGGAATAACAGAAGAATTTCACCATGTATGCAGTACTTCTCATATACAGGTTATTCCAACAGAATAATAAGGAATGGAATAACAGAAGAATTTCACCATGTATGCGGTACTTCGCATATACCGGTTATTCCAACAAAATAATAAAGAATGGAATAACAGAAGTTCTCTTCATGAATATGAAAGAAATAATACCCCTTACCTTATAAAGAAGAGTACTCCGACGGGTAGGGCGGGGATATACTTGAAGAAAACTTGCACTACGCTCAAAGCTTCTTAAAACTCTAAAGAAATACGCTCAAGATTATAGAAGAGAATTCTCTGAATTTCTAGTGTGATTTCAATTCTAACTAAACATCCTATTTATAGAAAAATAGAAAGGATACTATGAGAACACCTAAGAACAAGTAACGAAAAGGGACACTAAAAAATCTCGACGTCGACAGGTGGCGACTCTGCTAGGGACTCCAGTAAAAGGGCTTAGGCCGCTATTACAAGCTTTTTAAAACTGTTATATGCTTGTGTGTGAATGTTGCTTTTATATTTATGATGAATGTGTACTAATGCATCTTACTTATTGCACTACTAAATATCTATCTGTGATATTAGTGCTTCACACATGTCATCATTTTGCATAAATGGTGAGACACGTTGTATGTGAATGTATGTTGTGTGGTTCCTCCACCAGGAGGATATCTTGCCGATGTTTGATTACTGGACTCGTAGGAAGAATAATTCCAACGGGGCTCAGGAAAGGCAACACCCAGATTCGCTCCAATTGAAAGACCGAATTAACTTCCCGTCAAGTAAATTGCGATGATCTGGGAACCTTCATGCCAAAAAGCCGCGAGAGTAACCCTAAGATAGGTCAACCTCTGATAAACCAAACGCGAAGGGAAGTCTCTTCATACTTTTCCATTTTAAATTTCTTGTAATTTCAATTACTTGTCAATCTCAATGTAATGGAAAATATGAAGAAAATGTGTGAATGCATATTAAGGCTTGACATGCTATCAAATGACACCCATTGTATAGGATAATATTCCTAAATTGGACACATTATGATAGCATGTAAAAATTTTATACATTCCCTAAAGCTAAACTACGCAAGTCTTTTTGTAGGGAAGCAGTCGATCCCATTTCCCGTTCAAAGACTAAAAGGGCATTAAGCCCACAGTCAGACATGGATAAAAGTGCCCAACCTGATCCAACTTATGTCTCTCGCAAAGAGTTCAAAAAATTAAGCTATCAAATGACAGAGTTGGCTGTTATGCTCAAAGAACTACACCAATCTATTCAAGGTCTACAAATACCCATCCACACAGAATCCTCTGCACATGGAGGAATCCAGGGCCAAACAATGCCTAGTCAACCAAAGTCATCCACACCAGGAGGCAATCAAGGTATTGGCAAAAAGATTGAAACCTAGATATCTAAACCTCATTCCAATAAAGAAATCACAAATCTCAGGGATGATCGAGAAACTGGGGATATGAGAAAGAAAGTCCAACAAATGGAGGAGACCATCCGGTCAATCAAAGGGACTGGAAACTATGGGAGTGTCACCTATTCAGATCTTTGCATATTCCTAGGGGCTCGCTATCCTGCCAAATTCAAAGTCCCAAAGTTTGAAAAGTATAATGGGGAAAGCGAACCCTACACACATCTGAACGTATACATTGGCGAACTGGGGTCTTATGCTGAAGATGAAAGCCTTAGAATGCAACTTTTCCAAAAAAAAGTCTCACTGGCGAGGCTAAAGCCTGGTATGCCCGACTTGACAATGCCAAAATTCACAACTGGGAAGAATTGGCCCACACCTTTCTAAATCAGTACAGTTTTCAGTCACAAACAGCACTTGATCGATACCAAGTGACTAATGTCAAAAAGTAAAGTACTGAATCTTTTCGAGAATATGCCCAAAGGTGGAGACATCTAGCATCAGAAGTCATTCCATTAATGACAGAAGCTGAGATGGTAATGACGTTTATTGATATCCAAGAAGCTCTGTACTACGAGAGGATTCTAGCAGGTATAGGAAAGCCATTCTCGGAAATGATCAAGCACAACGAAATGGCAGAGATGGGCCTGAAGGCATAAAAGATTAAAGACTTCACTGCCTTGGAAGCAGTCACCAAGAATATACAGACCGGAAAGTATGCGAGCGATCCCAAGGGGGTACCCGATAAAGGCAGTGAAGATGTATCCTTTGTTGTACAGGGGAAATCTAGTAGACCAACCTACAGTCCACCCATTTGGAAAAAGTGAGACAATCTGCCATTTCAACAACAGGCTGCATTTAACCAATTCTAGGACAGGAAAAGGAAATTTGAGAGAACAGCAAATCGGGTGTTCACTCCACTAGGCGATTCTCTTAAAAATGTTTTGGCGATATTGATGAATCATAAGCAAATTACCGAACTGGCTCCACCTCTGGAACCAGGGAGAAAAAGATACAATCCAAGCCAAAGATGTGCTTACCACTCACGATCTCTAGGACACGATACACAAGATTGTTGGTCTTTAAAGCATAAAATTCAAAATCTGATCGAAAGTGGGAGTATTGTGGTTTAACAACCTGATCAACAAAATGTCAACACTAACCTTCCGTTGCAACATGATACGAGGGAAGTAAACATGATCGGGTCAGGAAGGACTGAAATGTATCCAATTCGTAAGTGCATACGAAGGATAGATGACTACCCCCAAAGGCAAAGAACAAATGTCCTAAAGTGGGAAAACTCGGAGGAAGGTATCATGGTAATGCAAAAATTAGAGACGATCCAGAATCAAGTAAATCTGCTAGCTAAGCTGATAGTGCACCAACATCAGGATACGAGGCATTTCTTCGCTCAACTATCAGAAGGCCAAGAAAAGGGGGATGATAAAATTGCTAGCAGACTTCGCCAACGGAAAAATTGCTTGGGGGAATACGAACTCTCAAAGAAGAAAAACCAACCAATCTCCACAAGAGTCCAAAAATTCACCCCTCTAAGTAAATCAAATGAAGAAATGCTACACTTTCTGATAAGCAAAGGAAGGATTATTGAGTTGCTGCCTCCTGTAAATCCCAAGATAAAGAGCTATGATTCCACAAAGATATGTCTTTACCATTCTAACTCATTTGGACATACGACTGAGGAATGTTGGGCTTTGCGACATAAAATCTAGGATCTCATTGAAAATAGAGAGCTGGGGATAGAAATTCCTATAACCAAAAAGGCAAAAAAGAAATAAAAAGCTTAAGATGTCCACTTGAGACAGTCAGCTCAAATGAGGTAAAGGCTATGAGCGATGATCCTAGCAGAACCCAAGATGGAATGATCCTAATGCAGGAAATGATAGAGGAGACAAGGGAATCCCCAAAGGAGATTCTTCCGCCAACATCCGACATCCTATGGTCTAAAGATGACAACCACAGTCCAGATCTTATAACCTTGGATGATGCAGAGGAAATACTGATCCTTTCCAAGGAAGAAAAAGTAAAAAAGGAAAGTTCTTTGCATGAAATGCGGCAGCAGTTCGAGGGAGATTTCATGGTCGAATCCTTTCAAGCCTAGGAAAAGTGTGAAGGAACAGATGAAGGAAAAGGTGGCGAAGGTGTCGGGAAAACCCACCCATCAAAGGATCAAGAGTTCATACCTTTTTGCGATGGGTCCAGCTTAAGCATCCCTGAGGAATGTGCTGACCAAGGAATTGATCAAGTTATGGCCATAAGTGAAGACAGTCAAAACCAAGAAGTAACCTCTGTCATGATCCTTGAAGGTGACACAACCACTGACAACAGGACTATCATGCCTCAACTAGCCAAAAGATGTAGGTCTGGGGGATAAAGTTGAGAGTTCCAGAAGATGTTGGGACGGTATCACTTCCTTCGCAGTATGCTTTTATTTTCCATGCTTGTAAAGAAAATAAAACAAAAAAAAACAAAAACAAATACAAAAAAAAAAACAACAAAAAGAAAAAGAAAAAAAATAGAAGAAAAAAAAATCAAAAATCAAGTCATTCAGGTTTTAGCTCATCAGGCCTGAACTACAAAAGACCTGATCTCCCCTCTTCAACGGGAGTACGTAGGCAGCAATTTATAGTGCGATCAAACCTAACAAAAACCCAAAAACCCAAACAAACACTTCTCAAACCATTTATCTCGTTAAGTAAGAACTACGTAGACCTGATCTCCCACACTCACGGGAGTACGTAGGCAACCATCAGTGGTGCGGTCTGACCCTCAATAGAAATGTCCAAATCCAAATGTTGATCCCAAAAATGACCCTCCAAGTCATCGACCTATGTGGAGAAGACCCAACAACATTGCAATGTCATTCCATCAAATCTGGCACAAATCCCAGAAAGGAAGAAACAACAATATGCCAAGACAACCAAAAGTGAGGACTTTCAAAGATTTGACACCCTTAATCATGAGTCTTCATCAAATAAAAAGAAAATCAAGACCGATTACAATAATAAATCAGGAATAATGATTAAAGTCATCAAAACCACGGTCCTATACTTGTTCACCATCTGGTACAGATGAAAAAGTCTCTTACGATCTCAACATCTTATCAGCCAATCTGTCAAAGCGACTATCCTTGATAACAAGCAAGGCTGGGGCAATTTCAAAATCGATAACAACCCGATATTACGACCCCTACAACAAGACTTGGGCAATCTTGGAAACAGCAACAACTCAACACTATGGCATTTATCAACCATCCTAAATAGGAAAATGCCCCAGTCAATACCACCAGCATGGTCCATCATCATCAAAGCTTCCCTCACATCAGCTCATTAGCGATTTGGATATTATTCACTTGCAACTTCATTAACAAAGAGAGTTTCTTGTATGAATCCCCGACATCAGTATACGAAAGGACTGGGCATTTTTCGATTCCAGGAAAGCAAAGGATTTTAAGGCGGGATCAAACCTCTCATCAAAAGAAGGAAAACTCTTGAAAGAAATCATGGCGACATTAGCTTGCCCCTACAAACGAAGGGGAAAATTCTCAACAAAGTTCTTAACTTAAGAGCAGAAGCCCAATGACAAAGGGTCTAGCGAATGAAATCTACACCATCAATTTGCGCCAAATCCTCATAAGCTAAGGCCTCTACACTAAAGTTCAAAGTTTGGCAGCGAAAGCACAGACGGCACCCTCCAGGGATATCAGCGGCATTCAGGTCATCAGTTCAGCCGAGTTGCAAATCAAATCTTCAAGGAAATGGGGCACAAGCACCCAACATCGAAAGGAAACTCCAAATCACCTCAAAAAAGGTGAGAAAAAAATTCTACTCCATACAAATAACAACCTCCATCAATCTAGGACAATAGGCTCCTAAGAAAATCTAGATCATCCCATCATGCGTGATCTGCACGTGTGTAAATGCACTACATCAATGTACATCTCTATCAAGCGTCACATCAAGCAGAATCTAGCAAAGCAAACCTTTGAATATTACTTTAGCGAAGGTATCAGGAGATCCTGTATTCAAAACCATTGGTATCAATTCAGTGCAACATCATGACAATTCAGCGATGAAAGCTTTGTATACCGCCGTTCGAGTGGGAACCAAAACAGTTGGGCAATGTCAACTACCAGCAGGGTAGGATCTATTATCAAACTACCATCAGGGTAGGCACCATTGTAAACTACCAGCGTATGCATCAGCAACATCTCCATTTCTCTTCATCAAACAGGCATTAGTGGCACCGATAAAAAGCTAAGCCATTGTAGTCAACACCATCATAGGCATCAATAATCCTCGGTAAAGGTAAAGCAATTTATGAAACATTTTAAACATGCATCATAACATTCATTACATTGAGATTTACGATTTGCGATATGTGAAATGCGATGTGCGAGTCGCGAAGTGCGATTGGCCAAAAGCGAAATGCGATGTGCGATTTGCGAAAATATTTTAAACATTCATCATCACATTCAATACATTGCGATCTGCATCATTAAAAATACATTGTCATGTTTCAAGTGTCTACTAATCTTTATCATGTCCATTCCATTGCATTGCATGAACATGATAAAGAGGGGCATCTGTAGACACTCAAAATTTTCTTTTCCTGTTACTAACTGTGCAGGAGGGCAAAAGCATCTTTTTTCACACTCTAGAGGTAATCCAGGAGGACCACAACATCAATTCCAACCTCAGAGATAACCCTGAGTACATTCAGAGTCAACAGCGTGACCATCTCAGACATAACCCTGGGAAAAACCTACTACAACTGTGTGAAAACCGGATATAACCTCGGGAGGGGCAAAATGGTCATTTTGCCAACTAAACTTCACTTCAAATCAAATACACTAATGTCAACTCAAATTGATTCAATATTAGTCCTACAAGACTCATATCTTAACTTCGAAGCAAAAACTACACGAAACAGCTCACCGGATTGCCTGATGAGGACCCGAGAATGCTATTTCGGTCATGGACCCATCTTCCTGGAATCAAAAAGGGCAAATTCCATGTCATTCCGTAACTCTCGACAAAAGAAGTCTAAAGATGGCCTTGTACACCTCGTTCGGATGCTCAGATTGAAGTTCTACAAGTTTGAGCAGACATTACATTGCACGAGTACACGCACTTTGAGATGACGGGACCTGCGAGGCCTGGATGCACCACGACCAGCCGCAAGTGTATCAGAGGCTACCGCAGGTACACTTGCGGCCATCAGTCTATAAATATAGACCTTGGGCCAGCCATTTTAGGGAGAGAAAAGGAAAGGAAGCCCTGTCCAATTGTCATTATACACACCCTATATTGAGTGCTTGCTCTTTTTAAACACCTGTTATCCCATATACAGCCATATATTTACCAGCGGGAGGTGAGTGTTTATCCATTTAGAGTCATAGAAGTCTGCATTAGCAGCCCACTATAAGCCTTCTTACACTCTATAAAGCCTCTCTCTTCATATTGGCACACACTATTCTACACATTGAGAGTCGTGTTGTGTGTGTATGCCCGGACTTCGATCCATGGCTTTCATTTCTGTCTGTATATATATATATATATATATATATATATATATATATATATATATATATATATATATATATATATATATATACTTATATATATGTATATATTTTGATACGGACTAACATTATCGAGTTATGCTTCGATTGAGCCTAGACTTATGTTTGAAGCGTTTACTTGCTTTTCTATATATATATACATATATATATATATATATATATATAAGCAATAAACGCTCCGGATGTAATTATATATACATATATAATTGTTTTCGAACATATCCGATGAGCCAGGATTTTATATTCGGTGCGTTTACCGCTTATATATATATATATATATATTTACATTTCTGTCAGGCTTGGAGTTTACTTCGTGGCCTTTTACAGTTTTATTTACATTTCGTCCCGCCTGGAGTTTACTTCGTGGCGGTTGATCTCTTTTATAACTTTATTTACATTTCGTCCCGCCTGGAGTTTACTTCATGGCGGTTGATCACTTTTACAGCTTTATTTACTTTTCTGATCCCCCACGGAGTTGCTTCGTGGTGGCTGATCATGCATATATATATATATATATATATATATATATATATATATATATATATATATATATATAACTGCTTACTGCTTTCCATATAAACTGCAGTATCATGTGAGCCTAGGAATCATGTGATCACAGATTCAGTCTACTGAATCTAGATTCGGTTCCCGTGATGGACTTTTTCAGCTTTAAGCAGCTTGTACATTATTTACAGTGTACAAATTTCCTTGGATGGTTGTCATGCCCATAAGGAGTTTGGCACTGCTGTATATTATTTTCTCGAAGATGCTTCACATCTCGAAAATAAAAGCAAACAAGCCGAACATTTAATAATAAAATGGAAGTATCAAAGGCCTCAATTACTATTGAGCATAGGGTTTGAAAAACCTCTTTTTACAAAACGTCATTGATATATCTTATTTAAAACTGAATTTTTCCATAAATTCAAACCCTATGTATATATGTGCGAATGAGGTATAGCACTACTTCTAAATAATTGTACATTGACCCACACACACACACATTCATATAACAGTTTCTTTAAAAGTGTTTGTCACCATGGTAACACGGATGTCGGGGGGTGCCTAACACCTTCCCTTCACATAATCAAGCCCCCAAACTCAAATGAATCTCAGTTTTCACAGACCCGTTTAACAGTGTCACATAAGTGGATTAATGTGCAAACCTTTTCGGCTGCGTTGGTGCAACCAGTTAAATACACCAACTGGCGACTCTTAAAGTTAAATCGTCGACATTATACATGTCAGACCTTTTTCACTTGTTTTTTGAAACAAATCTCACATTAACATGAGAACACCAAAGAACAAGTAACGAAAAGGGACACTAAAAAATCCCGACGTCGACAACATGCCTCTAATATTTATGTGCAATAATCTATACTAGTAAAATGTTGTTACATACTTATTATTTGGCTACATTTATATATTTTAATTGTGACGCCCCCAAAATAGGTACACATCAACCATCTTGGGTCGTCAGATATAAGGAACTGATAAAAATACAAACTAATTATACAACAGTCGTGTAAAATACGACAAAACATAAATTGAGAGTTTTAATAAGAATATTGTCATCTAGACAATATCCACACTCAAAGGAGTCCTCAATACATTTATTGTCACACTATTTAACAGAATAGTGAGGACTACTAATACTATCATTTGTATCGTCCCTCCGTTCCCCGACTAGCCCCGGCTACGTTCTCATTTCCTGAAGAGAATGGTGAAAGAAAGGGGTAAGCTCAACTAGCCAAATAAGAAATATTATGACTAAGATATTGCAGAATAAATTATCATTAGTCTTCAACAATGTTAAACTGATAAAATACAATAGACATCAAGTTTAACTGCAGCTGAATAAGCAATCCATTAGAAGAGTCAAGTAGAGCATGATATCTACCATCTTCTATGATTTAAATGTTTTCATCAATTTTTATCGCTGAGACTCAGCTTAATAAATAAACCACATCATCGAGTCATCTCTGCTTTACGGGCCAAGGATATTCATTAAATTATCAATGGTCATGACTATACCGAATAATCCCTGGTCATAATCATACCAAAAACTGTCCGTAAATACACTACAAGCCACTGAGGACTTTTACCACATCATTTATAACATTACAAGTCATGATTATACCGAATAATCCTTGGTCATAATCATACCACGTCCATTTATGCACGTAAGCCAAAGATGACTTTCATCACAATATAAGCATGAGGATGATGACAATGACATAATAATTCAATAAAACAAGTTCAAGAAAAAATTTTAAAGATTTATAAGTTAATTTATCCTGAACTCAATAATGTCCAAATAGTCAACATGATACTGCTTTGTGAAGTAAAATTCAAAAATGCTCAGAAGAATATTTTCATGAAAAGATACTGGATGAAGCGTAAATATCAAGGATATTCCACTAATTTCATGGAGTATAAAAGCTAAAATTTTAACCAAATGAGTATCATAGAATTATATGAAACTGCAATGGATTTAACCCGCCATGCGGTAATCCACGTAAACAGATCATTTTCACAATTTAATAAGAAATGAATACGAAGGGTCATTCACCATGCATGTGGTAATCCACATAGACAGGTTATTCCAACAGAATAATAAAGAATGGAATAACAGAAGAATTCACCATGCATGCGATAGACTGCACAGACATGTTATTCCAACAGAATAATAAATAATGGAACTAGGCATGCTTAAACTCACAAACAGGATATTCCAACATAATAATAGAGAATGGAATAACAAAAGACTTCACCACGCATGTGATAGACCGCACAGATATGTTATTCCAAAAGAATAATAAATAATGGAACCAGGTCATGCATAATATGCACAGACAGGATATTCCAACAGAATAATAAAGAATGGAATAACAGAAGAATTTCACCATGTATGCAGTACTTCTCATATACAGGTTATTCCAACAGAATAATAAGGAATGGAATAACAGAAGAATTTCACCATGTATGCGGTACTTCGCATATACCGGTTATTCCAACAAAATAATAAAGAATGGAATAACAGAAGTTCTCTTCATGAATATGAAAGAAATAATACCCCTTACCTTATAAAGAAGAGTACTCCGACGGGTAGGGCGGGGATATACTTGAAGAAAACTTGCACTACGCTCAAAGCTTCTTAAAACTCTAAAGAAATACGCTCAAGATTATAGAAGAGAATTCTCTGAATTTCTAGTGTGATTTCAATTCTAACTAAACATCCTATTTATAGAAAAATAGAAAGGATACTATGAGAACACCTAAAAACAAGTAACGAAAAGGGACACTAAAAAATCTCGACGTCGACAGGTGGCGACTCTGCTAGGGACTCCAGTAAAAGGGCTTAGGCCGCTATTACAAGCTTTTTAAAACTGTTATATGCTTGTGTGTGAATGTTGCTTTTATATTTATGATGAATGTGTACTAATGCATCTTACTTATTGCACTACTAAATATCTATCTGTGATATTAGTGCTTCACACATGTCATCATTTTGCATAAATGGTGAGGCACGTTGTATGTGAATGTATGTTGTGTGGTTCCTCCACCAGGAGGATATCTTGCCGATGTTTGATTACTGGACTCGTAGGAAGAATAATTCCAACGGGGCTCAGGAGAGGCAACACCCAGATTCGCTCCAATTGAAAGACCGAATTAACTTCCCGTCAAGTAAATTGCGATGATCTGGGAACCTTCATGCCAAAAAGCCGCGAGAGTAACCCTAAGATAGGTCAACCTCTGATAAACCAAACGCGAAGGGAAGTCTCTTCATACTTTTCCATTTTAAATTTCTTGTAATTTCAATTACTTGTCAATCTCAATGTAATGGAAATATGAAGAAAATGTGTGAATGCATATTAAGGCTTGACATGCTATCAAATGACACCCATTGTATAGGATAATATTCCTAAATTGGACACATTATGATAGCATGTAAAAATTTTATACATTCCCTAAAGCTAAACTACGCAAGTCTTTTTGTAGGGAAGCAGTCGATCCCATTTCCCGTTCAAAGACTAAAAGGGCATTAAGCCCACAGTCAGACATGGATAAAAGTGCCCAACCTGATCCAACTTATGTCTCTCGCAAAGAGTTCAAAAAATTAAGCTATCAAATGACAGAGTTGGCTGTTATGCTCAAAGAACTACACCAATCTATTCAAGGTCTACAAATACCCATCCACACAGAATCCTCTGCACATGGAGGAATCCAGGGCCAAACAATGCCTAGTCAACCAAAGTCATCCACACCAGGAGGCAATCAAGGTATTGGGAAAAGATTGAAACCTAGATATCTAAACCTCATTCCAATAAAGAAATCACAAATCTCAGGGATGATCGAGAAACTGGGGATATGAGAAAGAAAGTCCAACAAATGGAGGAGACCATCCGGTCAATCAAAGGGACTGGAAACTATGGGAGTGTCACCTATTCAGATCTTTGCATATTCCTAGGGGCTCGCTATCCTGCCAAATTCAAAGTCCCAAAGTTTGAAAAGTATAATGGGGGAAAGCGAACCCTACACACATCTGAACGTATACATTGGCGAACTGGGGTCTTATGCTGAAGATGAAAGCCTTAGAATGCAACTTTTCCAAAAAAAAGTCTCACTGGCGAGGCTAAAGCCTGGTATGCCCGACTTGACAATGCCAAAATTCACAACTGGGAAGAATTGGCCCACACCTTTCTAAATCAGTACAGTTTTCAGTCACAAACAGCACTTGATCGATACCAAGTGACCTAATGTCAAAAAGTAAAGTACTGAATCTTTTCGAGAATATGCCCAAAGGTGGAGACATCTAGCATCAGAAGTCATTCCATTCATGACAGAAGCTGAGATGGTAATGCCGTTTATGATATCCAAGAAGCTCTGTACTACGAGAGGATTCTAGCAGGTATAGGAAAGCCATTCTCGGAAATGATCAAGCACAACGAAATGGCAGAGATGGGCCTGAAGGCATAAAAGATTAAAGACTTCACTGCCTTGGAAGCAGTCACCAAGACTATACGACCGAAAAGTATGCGGAGCGATCCCAGGGGGTACCCGATAAAGGCCAGTGAAGATGTATCCTTTGTTGTACAGGGGAAATCTAGTAGACCAACCTACAGTCCACCCATTTGGAAAAGTGAGACAATCTGCCATTCAACAACAGGCTGCATTAAACCAATTCCAGGACAGGAAAGGAAATTTGAGGAGAACAGCAAATCGGGTGTTCACTCCACTAGGCGATTCTCTTAAAAATGTTTTGGCGATATTGATGAATCATAAGCAAATTACCGAACTGGCTCCACCTCTGGAACCAGGGAGAAAAAGATACAATCCAAGCCAAAGATGTGCTTACCACTCACGATCTCTAGGACACGATACACAAGATTGTTGGTCTTTAAAGCATAAAATTCAAAATCTGATCGAAAGTGGGAGTATTGTGGTTTAACAACCTGATCAACAAAATGTCAACACTAACCTTCCGTTGCAACATGATACGAGGGAAGTAAACATGATCGGGTCAGGAAGGACTGAAATGTATCCAATTCGTAAGTGCATACGAAGGATAGATGACTACCCCCAAAGGCAAAGAACAAATGTCCTAAAGTGGGAAACTCGGAGGAAGGTATCATGGTAATGCAAAAATTAGAGACGATCCAGAATCAAGTAAATCTGCTAGCTAAGCTGATAGTGCACCAACATCAGGATACGAGGCATTTCTTTCTTCGCTCAACTATCAGAAGGCCAAGAAAAGGGGGATGATAAAATTGCTAGCAGACTTCGCCAACGGAAAAATTGCTTGGGGGAATACGAACTCTCAAAGAAGAACAAACCAACCAATCTCCACAAGAGTCCAAAAATTCACCCCTCTAAGTAAATCAAATGAAGAAATGCTACACTTTCTGATAAGCAAAGGAAGGATTATTGAGTTGCTGCCTCCTGTAAATCCCAAGATAAAGAGCTATGATTCCACAAAGATATGTCTTTACCATTCTAACTCACTTGGACATACGACTGAGGAATGTTGGGCTTTGCGACATAAAATCTAGGATCTCATTGAAAATAGAGAGCTGGGGATAGAAATTCCTATAACCAAAAAAGGCAAAAAAGAAATAAAAAGCTTAAGATGTCCACTTGAGACAGTCAGCTCAAATGAGGTAAAGGCTATGAGCGATGATCCTAGCAGAACCCAAGATGGAATGATCCTAATGCAGGAAATGATAGAGGAGACAAGGGAATCCCCAAAGGAGATTCTTCCGCCAACATCCGACATCCTATGGTCTAAAGATGACAACCACAGTCCAGATCTTATAACCTTGGATGATGCAGAGGAAATACTGATCCTTTCCAAGGAAGAAAAAGTAAAAAAGGAAAGTTCTTTGCATGAAATGCGGCAGCAGTTCGAGGGAGATTTCATGGTCGAATCCTTTCAAGCCTAGGAAAAGTGTGAAGGAACAGATGAAGGAAAAGGTGGCGAAGGTGTCGGGAAAACCCACCCATCAAAGGATCAAGAGTTCATACCTTTTTGCGATGGGTCCAGCTTAAGCATCCCTGAGGAATGTGCTGACCAAGGAATTGATCAAGTTATGGCCATAAGTGAAGACAGTCAAACCAAGAAGTAACCTCTGTCATGATCCTTGAAGGTGACACAACCACTGACAACAGGACTATCATGCCTCAACTAGCCAAAAGATGTAGGTCTGGGGGATAAAGTTGAGAGTTCCAGAAGATGTTGGGACGGTATCACTTCCTTCGCAGTATGCTTTTATTTTCCATGCTTGTAAAGAAAATAAAACAAAAAAAAACAAAAACAAATACAAAAAAAAAACAACAAAAAGAAAAAGAAAAAAAATAGAAGAAAAAAAATCAAAAATCAAGTCATTCAGGTTTTAGCTCATCAGGCCTGAACTACAAAAGACCTGATCTCCCCTCTTCAACGGGAGTACGTAGGCAGCAATTTATAGTGCGATCAAACCTAACAAAAACCCAAAAACCCAAACAACACTTCTCAAACCATTTATCTCGTTAAGTAAGAACTACGTAGACCTGATCTCCCACACTCACGGGAGTACGTAGGCAACCATCAGTGGTGCGGTCTGACCCTCAATAGAAATGTCCAAATCCAAATGTTGATCCCAAAAATGACCCTCCAAGTCATCGACCTATGTGGAGAAGACCCAACAACATTGCAATGTCATTCCATCAAATCTGGCACAAATCCCAGAAAGGAAGAAACAGCAATATGCCAAGACAACCAAAAGTGAGGACTTTCAAAGATTTGACACCCTTAATCATGAGTCTTCATCAAATAAAAAGAAAATCAAGACCGATTACAATAATAAATCAGGAATAATGATTAAAGTCATCAAAACCACGGTCCTATACTTGTTCACCATCTGGTACAGATGAAAAAGTCTCTTACGATCTCAACATCTTATCAGCCAATCTGTCAAAGCGACTATCCCTGATAACAAGCAAGGCTGGGGCAATTTCAAAATCGATAACAACCCGATATTACGACCCCTACAACAAGACTTGGGCAATCTTGGAAACAGCAACAACTCAACACTATGGCATTTATCAACCATCCTAAATAGGAAAATGCCCAAGTCAATACCACCAGCATGGTCCATCATCATCAAAGCTTCCCTCACATCAGCTCATTAGCGATTTGGATATTATTCACTTGCAACTTCATTAACAAAGAGAGTTTCTTGTATGAATCCCCGACATCAGTATACGAAAGGACTGGGCATTTTTCGATTCCAGGAAAGCAAAGGATTTTAAGGCGGGATCAAACCTCTCATCAAAAGAAGGAAAACTCTTGAAAGAAATCATGGCGACATTAGCTTGCCCCTACAAACGAAGGGGAAAATTCTCAACAAGTTCTTAACTTAAGAGCAGAAGCCCAATGACAAAGGGTCTAGCGAATGAAATCTACACCATCAATTTGCGCCAAATCCTCATAAGCTAAGGCCTCTACACTAAAGTTCAAAGTTTGGCAGCGAAAGCACAGACGGCACCCTCCAGGGATATCAGCGGCATTCAGGTCATCAGTTCAGCCGAGTTGCAAATCAAATCTTCAAGGAAATGGGGCACAAGCACCCAACATCGAAAGGAAACTCCAAATCACCTCAAAAAAGGTGAGAAAAAATTCTACTCCATACAAATAACAACCTCCATCAATCTAGGACAATAGGCTCCTAAGAAAATCTAGATCATCCCATCATGCGTGATCTGCACGTGTGTAAATGCACTACATCAATGTACATCTCTATCAAGCGTCACATCAAGCAGAATCTAGCAAAGCAAACCTTTGAATATTACTTTAGCGAAGGTATCAGGAGATCCTGTATTCAAAACCATTGGTATCAATTCAGTGCAACATCATGACAATTCAGCGATGAAAGCTTTGTATACCGCCGTTCGAGTGGGAACCAAAACAGTTGGGCAATGTCAACTACCAGCAGGGTAGGATCTATTATCAAACTACCATCAGGGTAGGCACCATTGTAAACTACCAGCGTATGCATCAGCAACATCTCCATTTCTCTTCATCAAACAGGCATTAGTGGCACCGATAAAAGCTAAGCCATTGTAGTCAACACCATCATAGGCATCAATAATCCTCGGTAAAGGTAAAGCAATTTATGAAACATTTTAAACATGCATCATAACATTCATTACATTGAGATTTACGATTTGCGATATGTGAAATGCGATGTGCGAGTCGCGAAGTGCGATTGGCCAAAAGCGAAATGCGATGTGCGATTTGCGAAAATATTTTAAACATTCATCATCACATTCAATACATTGCGATCTGCATCATTAAAAATACATTGTCATGTTTCAAGTGTCTACTAATCTTTATCATGTCCATTCCATTGCATTGCATGAACATGATAAAGAGGGGCATCTGTAGACACTCAAAATTTTCTTTTCCTGTTACTAACTGTGCAGGAGGGCAAAAGCATCTTTTTTCACACTCTAGAGGTAATCCAGGAGGACCACAACATCAATTCCAACCTCAGAGATAACCCTGAGTACATTCAGAGTCAACAGCGTGACCATCTCAGACATAACCCTGGGAAAAACCTACTACAACTGTGTGAAAACCGGATATAACCTCGGGAGGGGCAAAATGGTCATTTTGCCAACTAAACTTCACTTCAAATCAAATACACTAATGTCAACTCAAATTGATTCAATATTAGTCCTACAAGACTCATATCTTAACTTCGAAGCAAAAACTACACGAAACAGCTCACCGGATTGCCTGATGAGGACCCGAGAATGCTATTTCGGTCATGGACCCATCTTCCTGGAATCAAAAAGGGCAAATTCCATGTCATTCCGTAACTCTCGACAAAAGAAGTCTAAAGATGGCCTTGTACACCTCGTTCGGATGCTCAGATTGAAGTTCTACAAGTTTGAGCAGACATTACATTGCACGAGTACACGCACTTTGAGATGACGGGACCTGCGAGGCCTGGATGCACCACGACCAGCCGCAAGTGTATCAGAGGCTACCGCAGGTACACTTGCGGCCATCAGTCTATAAATATAGACCTTGGGCCAGCCATTTTAGGGAGAGAAAAGGAAAGGAAGCCCTGTCCAATTGTCATTATACACACCCTATATTGAGTGCTTGCTCTTTTTAAACACCTGTTATCCCATATACAGCCATATATTTACCAGCGGGAGGTGAGTGTTTATCCATTTAGAGTCATAGAAGTCTGCATTAGCAGCCCACTGTAAGCCTTCTTACACTCTATAAAGCCTCTCTCTTCATATTGGCACACACTATTCTACACATTGAGAGTCGTGTTGTGTGTGTATGCCCGGACTTCGATCCATGGCTTTCATTTCTGTCTGTATATATATATATATATATATATATATATATATATATATATATATATATATATATATATATATATATATATATATATGTATATATTTTGATACGGACTAACATTATCGAGTTATGCTTCGATTGAGCCTAGACTTATGTTTGAAGCGTTTACTTGCTTTTCTATATATATATATACATATATATATATATATATATATATATATATATATATATATATATATATATATATATATATATATAAGCAATAAACGCTCCGGATGTAATTATATATATACATATATAATTGTTGTCGAACATATCCGATGAGCCAGGATTTTATATTCGGTGCGTTTACCGCTTATATATATATATATATATATATATATATATATATTTACATTTCTGTCAGGCTTGGAGTTTACTTCGTGGCCTTTTACAGTTTTATTTACATTTCAACCCGCCTGGAGTTTACTTCGTGGCGGTTGATCTCTTTTATAACTTTATTTACATTTCGTCCCGCCTGGAGTTTACTTCATGGCGGTTGATCACTTTTACAGCTTTATTTACTTTTCTGATCCCCCACGGAGTTGCTTCGTGGTGGCTGATCATGCATATATATATATATATATATATATATATAACTGCTTACTGCTTTCCATATAAACTGCAGTATCATGTGAGCCTAGGAATCATGTGATCACAGATTCAGTCTACTGAATCTAGATTCGGTTCCCGTGATGGACTTTTTCAGCTTTAAGCAGCTTGTACATTATTTACAGTGTACAAATTTCCTTGGATGGTTGTCATGCCCATAAGGAGTTTGGCACTGCTGTATATTATTTTCTCGAAGATGCTTCACATCTCGAAAATAAAAGCAAACAAGCCGAACATTTAATAATAAAATGGAAGTATCAAAGGCCTCAATTACTATTGAGCATAGGGTTTGAAAAACCTCTTTTTACAAAACGTCATTGATATATCTTATTTAAAACTGAATTTTTCCATAAATTCAAACCCTATGTATATATGTGCGAATGAGGTATAGCACTACTTCTAAATAATTGTACATTGACCCACACACACACACATTCATATAACAGTTTCTTTAAAAGTGTTTGTCACCATGGTAACACGGATGTCGGGGGGTGCCTAACACCTTCCCTTCACATAATCAAGCCCCCAAACTCAAATGAATCTCAGTTTCACAGACCCGTTTAACAGTGTCACATAAGTGGATTAATGTGCAAACCTTTTCGGCTGCGTTGGTGCAACCAGTTAAATACACCAACTGGCGACTCTTAAAGTTAAATCGTCGACATTATACATGTCAGACCTTTTTCACTTGTTTTTTGAAACAAATCTCACATTAACATGAGAACACCAAAGAACAAGTAACGAAAAGGGACACTAAAAAATCCCGACGTCGACAACATGCCTCTAATATTTATGTGCAATAATCTATACTAGTAAAATGTTGTTACATACTTATTATTTGGCTACATTTATATATTTTAATTGTGACGCCCCCAAAATAGGTACACATCAACCATCTTGGGTCGTCAGATATAAGGAACTGATAAAAATACAAACTAATTATACAACAGTCGTGTAAAATACGACAAAACATAAATTGAGAGTTTTAATAAGAATATTGTCATCTAGACAATATCCACACTCAAAGGAGTCCTCAATACATTTATTGTCACACTATTTAACAGAATAGTGAGGACTACTAATACTATCATTTGTATCGTCCCTCCGTTCCCCGACTAGCCCCGGCTACGTTCTCATTTCCTGAAGAGAATGGTGAAAGAAAGGGGTAAGCTCAACTAGCCAAATAAGAAATATTATGACTAAGATATTGCAGAATAAATTATCATTAGTCTTCAACAATGTTAAACTGATAAAATACAATAGACATCAAGTTTAACTGCAGCTGAATAAGCAATCCATTAGAAGAGTCAAGTAGAGCATGATATCTACCATCTTCTATGATTTAAAATGTTTTCATCAATTTTTATCGCTGAGACTCAGCTTAATAAATAAACCACATCATCGAGTCATCTCTGCTTTACGGGCCAAGGATATTCATTAAATTATCAATGGTCATGACTATACCGAATAATCCCTGGTCATAATCATACCAAAAACTGTCCGTAAATACACTACAAGCCACTGAGGACTTTTACCACATCATTTATAACATTACAAGTCATGATTATACCGAATAATCCTTGGTCATAATCATACCAAGTCCATTTATGCACGTAAGCCAAAGATGACTTTCATCACAATATAAGCATGAGGATGATGACAATGACATAATAATTCAATAAAACAAGTTCAAGAAAAAATTTTAAAGATTTATAAGTTAATTTATCCTGAACTCAATAATGTCCAAATAGTCAACATGATACTGCTTTGTGAAGTAAAATTCAAAAATGCTCAGAAGAATATTTTCATGAAAAGATACTGGATGAAGCGTAAATATCAAGGATATTCCACTAATTTCATGGAGTATAAAAGCTAAAATTTTAACCAAATGAGTATCATAGAATTATATGAAACTGCAATGGATTTTAACCCGCCATGCGGTAATCCACGTAAACAGATCATTTTCACAATTTAATAAGAAATGAATACGAAGGGTCATTCACCATGCATGTGGTAATCCACATAGACAGGTTATTCCAACAGAATAATAAAGAATGGAATAACAGAAGAATTCACCATGCATGCGATAGACTGCACAGACATGTTATTCCAACAGAATAATAAATAATGGAACTAGGCATGCTTAAACTCACAAACAGGATATTCCAACATAATAATAGAGAATGGAATAACAAAAGACTTCACCACGCATGTGATAGACCGCACAGATATGTTATTCCAAAAGAATAATAAATAATGGAACCAGGTCATGCATAATATGCACAGACAGGATATTCCAACAGAATAATAAAGAATGGAATAACAGAAGAATTTCACCATGTATGCAGTACTTCTCATATACAGGTTATTCCAACAGAATAATAAGGAATGGAATAACAGAAGAATTTCACCATGTATGCGGTACTTCGCATATACCGGTTATTCCAACAAAATAATAAAGAATGGAATAACAGAAGTTCTCTTCATGAATATGAAAGAAATAATACCCCTTACCTTATAAAGAAGAGTACTCCGACGGGTAGGGCGGGGATATACTTGAAGAAAACTTGCACTACGCTCAAAGCTTCTTAAAACTCTAAAGAAATACGCTCAAGATTATAGAAGAGAATTCTCTGAATTTCTAGTGTGATTTCAATTCTAACTAAACATCCTATTTATAGAAAAATAGAAAGGATACTATGCAATAAAATATAATATATATATATATATATATATATATATATATATATATATATATATTTATATATTTTATTTAAAATCTAATAAAATAATTAACTTTATAAAAGTATTCTATTTTATATAAAAAGATTTTACTATGCAAACACTATGCATAATAAAATATATTATATTCTAATTATTGTCTAATAAAACAAATAACTTTATAAAAGTATTATGTTTTATATAAAAAACTTTTCTATTTTATTACATTAATAATACTAATAAAATAAAATATATATATATATATATATATAAACTTTCGTGACTTCATTAAAAGACACCTCAATATATTTAACAATATTTATCATCATGATTATAATTCACAATATTAATCGACCAGGTCGTTCCCAAGAAAGAAGGGGCTTTTCAATAAGGATTTCTCCCTATTGGCTCTCAATTAGGTGACCAAACCTCTCCTTGGCAGAACTTCTAGACATCGTTAATATTACAAATAATAATATTAATAACTTTGTTATCTCAATTATTGATTTAATAATATATAAAACATCGATAATAAATGAATCAAATAACGTGAGATACTATGCAACAATTACTGTAACAATAATTGAACAAAACTGAGTGACTTCATACGTAAGCATCAATAATCAATACAGTGTGCTACTATGCAACCACGCGTATTACTGTACTTTTAACACCGGGTGTTTTAACAGTTAATGGTAAAACTTTAGCCGTTATTTTCATAAAAATATTTTTGTCGTTTTCTCAATCCGATAATAATTCTGTTGTGGGGTCCACCAATAATTGTGTCATCGTATGAATATTCCCTGTTAAAACGAATATTCACCGACCAATCGAATATTATATAACAACATGCATACTTTTCAAAATTTCTAAATATTACCCACAACTATAACATTATATCAAATTTACTCCATAATATTCAAAAATGATATTTATTGAAAATTAATCTTTATTCATAAAAGTTGGGGTCTTACAACCTCTCCTTCTTATGAAATTTCGCCCTCGAAATTAGGGTACATACCTGGTATGTCAAAGAGGTAAGGATACCTTGATTTTATTTCAGATTCTAACTCCCAGATCATTTCCTCAACATCGCGGTTTCTCCACAAAACCTTGACTTGATGTATAACCTTGGAGCGTAGGATATGTTCCTTCTTATCCAAGATTTGAACAAAAATCTCTTCATACGTTAAATCTTCCGCTATTTCGTCCGGTTCTAACTCAATAATGTGGTTCGGGTCTTTCACATTTTACGTAACATGGATATATAAAAAACGTTATGAACACGAGACATACTTGGCGAAAAAGCGAGTCTATAGGCCACAGTTCCTACTCGATCGAGGATTAAAAATGGGACAATGAATCGAGGATTGAGCTTTCCTCTCTTTCCAAATCTCGTAACTCATTTCCATGGAGCAACACGTAACAACACATGATCTTCAATATCGAATTCCACGTCTTTTCGATGAAGATCAGCATAACTCTTTTGTCGATCTTGTGAGGTTTTTATACGTTTTCGGATCATTTGAATCTTTTCTGTAGTCATACGTACTAACTCTGGTCCCAACAACGTTGCTTCACCCACCTCACCCCAATATACTGTAGAACGACACTTTCTTTCATACAACGCTTCGAATGGAGCCATGACAATACTTGCTTGATAGCTGTTGTTGTAGGAAAACTCCACCAACGGTAAGAACTTTTCCCAACTTCCCTTGAAGTCAAGGACACAGAGTCTTAATAAATCTTCAAGAGTTTGAATAGTCCTCTCTGATTATCTGTTCATCTGAGGATGATATGCCAAACTAAATCGTAAATCCATGCCCATAGCTTTTTGCAAATTAACCCAAAATCTTGAAATGATTCTTGGGTCTCGATCAGAAACTATGGATACTGGCATGCCATGCAGTCTTACAATCTCATTTATGTACATATGAACAAGACATTCAAGTGTATAAGTTTCTCGTATTGGTAAGAAGTGAACAGACTTGTTCAATCTATCAATAATGACCCAAATTGAATCTATGCCTTGAGAAACCTTGGAAAGACCAATAACGAAATCCATGGTAATGTGCTCCCACTTCCATTCTGGAATTTCAAGTGGTTGCAATGGACCTTTTGGCACTTAATGATTCGCCTTGACTCGTTGACAAGTTAGACACCTTGAGATAAACATCGCTATCTTTCTCTTCATATTGCTCCACCAAAATGTATGATGAAGATCACGATACATTTTGGTACTCCCAGGATGGATTGTAAATGGTGTGTTGTGCACCTCCATCATAATTTTATACTTTAAATCAGGGTAGTTAGGAAAACAAAGTCTGGAGTTGACTCGAAGTATTCCTTCTTCATCGATTCTTGCTTCCGGCATAGGACCTTCTTGTACTTTCTTCCTCATACGCATCAGCTCCAGGTCTGTAGTTTGAGCAGCTTTAACTTTATCCATTATAGTCGATTCTACTCGTATATTCGCCATCATCACATGGGTCCCTAGAGTCTTTAACTCTATCTCCATCCTTTGTAAGTCATACAAAATGGGCCTTTGCGTTGATAATATTGCACTTGTACCCGCATATGATCTTCTACTCAATGCGTCAGCTACCACGTTCGCTTTTTCAGGGTGGTATTGGATGGTATAATCATAATCTTTCAATAGTTTAAGCCAACGTCATTGTCACATGTTGAGTTCATTTTTGAGAGAAGAAGTATTTGAGGCTTTTATGATCCGTAAAGATCTCCACTTTTTCCCCATACAAGTAATGCCTCTAAATTTTAAGTACGAAGACAACAGCTGACAACTCTAGATCATGAGTAGGATAATTCCTCTCATATTCTTTGAGTTGCCGAGAGGCATAGGCTATGACTTTTCCATGTTGCATGAGAACACATCCTAACCTTTTGCCCGAAGCATCACTGTAGATGACAAATCCCTTCGAGCCAGATGGTATTGTCAGAACAGGTGCTGAAATGAGTCTTCTCTTGAGTTCTTGAAAACTCTTCTCACATTCTTCGCTCCAACCAAACTTTGTATCTTTTTGAGTCAGCCGAGTTAATGGAGTAGCGATTCGAGAAAATCCTTCCACGAATCTCTGATAATAACCAGCTAAAACGAGAAAGCTACGTACTTCGGTCACTGATTTAGGTTGCTCCAAGCTTTAAATTGCTTCAATCTTTGCTGGGTCAACAGATTTTCCATGACTTGATACTACATGCCCAGGGAATGTTACTTCCTCAAGCCAGAACTCGCATTTCTTTAACTTGGCATAAAGCTTATTTTCACGAAGCTTTTGGAGTATTAGCCTCAAGTGTTGCTCATGATCTTCATGGCTTTTGGAATATATGAGAATGTCATCAATAAAGACGACCACAAAGTGATCAAAATATTTCTTGAATACTCGGTTCATCATATCCATGAAGGCAGCAGGAGCATTAGTCAATCCAAAAGACATGACTAGGAATTCATAATGCCCGTATCGAGTTTTGAAGGCCGTCTTTGGAATGTCATCGGTTCTAATCTTCAATTGGTGATATCCGGAACGAAGATTAATCTTTGAAAAAAATTTGGCGCCTTGCAACTGGTCAAACAGGTCATCAATGCGAGGCAATGGATATCTATTTTTGATAGTGACATGGTTCAACTCCCGATAATCAATACACAGTCGCATACTCTCATCTTTTTTCTTCACGAATAGAACATGAGCACCCCAAGGAGACGTACTAGGATGAATAAAACCAATGTCTAACAATTCCTGCAGTTGGGTCTTTAACTCCTGAAGTTCAATAGGAGCCATTCGATATGGGGCTTTAGAAATGGGTTTTGTACCAGGTTCAAGGTCGATACAAAATTCAATTTCACGCTCTGGGGGTAGGCCAGGGAGTTCTTCCGGGAATACGTTAAGAAATTCATTAACAATAGAAATACCATTCAAAACTGATGTATTTTTGTTTAGATCCGTGACATGAGCTGAGAAAGCTTGACATCCGTTTTTCAATAAACGAATAGCTTTATGGCTTGAGATGATAGTAATGGATTTTAATGGTTTGGTTGCTTGAATTTGTATAATTGGTTGGTTAGGAATATGAAAGCTAACAACCTTACGAAAACAATTAATTTTTGCATGATGAGTATAACACCAATCAATCCCTAGAATCACATCAAATGCAAGTATTTTCAAAGAAATAAAATCGACAGGTAACGTGCGGTTATCGATTTGAATCAAACAAGACTTATAAACCATAGATGTAATGAAGGTTTCTCCCAACGGAGTTTCAATAAATAAATCAAAGTCTAATTTCACCGGAGTTAAATTTAAACATTAGGCCCAAGTAGGAGAAATAAAGGAATGGGTAGAATCGATATAAAATAAAGTATAAACTTCGCTAGAGTTTATGATTAGCTTACCTGTGATCACCTCGTTCAGATTCCTCACTTTTTGGGAGGATACGACAAACGCTCTCCCTTGAACTACTAGTTTTGTCTTATCTGGGACACCCTTGGATGCCTCCATCCCAGCTGGACTTAACTTTGGTGCATGACAAAATCGAGCTAGGTGACCTTCTTTTCCACAATTGTAACATGCTTTGGACTACATCGTGCAGTTTGGACTTATGTGTCCTTCTGTTGGGTAAAATCTAATTACGCACAACACACAAGTATACGTTGTCAACAAGTAATAAAGTGATGAGTAGAGTATCGTTCCCACAGAGACAATTTAGTAAGAAACATAACTTCACAATTATCAATTTCCTATTAATTCTAATTTTATTAAATTATCCAATTCAATGATTAAAAATTATAGAAACTAAATTAAAAACAAATAAACTACCACAAACCAATCACCAATATCAAAATCTGGAAATTTCAAATAGTTAATGGAGAATTAGACTTATGACTTCACCCTAAGCTCCACTTTGATTTTAACACCTTTATTCCAATTCAATTCAAGATCCCAATTTATTAATCAAGAACACGAACGTAGTATTAACCACCTCTCGATGCACTAATATCATATTAACGTAAATCCACAATTAAGATAGAAACACGTTAAACACCTTAATCAACTAACTCACTATATCTCTATTTGAATTACAATTAAAGAAGGTTTAAGAATAAGTTCTCCATCCGATTACATGCGATGTCAAGCATATCTCTACCTTAACATTCATTAAGATTCTGCTATTCACAAAATTCATGAACACATGCTATATCAACTAGGTCTAGATTTGAATATCCTCTCTCGATTCCATACAAATCCATAAAGAATTGTTGATCAGGCAATTCATAGATTCAAGCTCAAATCAATATAGATAAACAGTAAATATCTTATTAAATTGGAAATCAAAGTTTACAAAATCATAGATTCACTCAAAGATCCATCATAAGCCTAAAAAGTGAATTAGTTCATAATAAACGAAATAAACACTGAACAAATCATGGAAATAATTCTTTCAATTACAAATATTAGCCTAAGACGAAGAATATTGAAAAACACCCTTCACATAGCCTAGAATCACAATCGTCTCGAAAATCTACTTGAAATACTCCTCCAACGCTTGCTTAGAAAAACTGAGATTAATCTTCGTAATTTGCCTTGTGTCTTCAATCCATTATTTGTTGTTAATTATATACTTCAACATGTATTCTGATTACAATTCCATGCCAATATGAGTCCCAAAACATCACCATCACTTAAGCTCCACGTTTTTAACATTAGAAACCAACTAGGATACCCTTCTATTCACGTACCCAAGCCCCAACTTGGGTCTCTCCTTTGTAATGGCAAGCCCCAACTTGCTAGCAGTCTACTTATCATCCCAGGACCCAAGCCCCAGCTTGCTTTCAAGGCCAATAAGAGCAAGCCCCAACTTGCTATGCTACTAAAAATCTGTTGCACTATCCTCTGTTAAAACTGCCATAACTGTTAATCCTGGAGGAGCTACGAGGCCTGCCACCTATCAAATCGAAGCTATCGACAAGCTCTACAACTTTCATTCTTTTAGTTTTTAGAAATAACTAGCAGATGAAGGTCGAAATTGGACTGGAAGTAGCTTCTGTGTGTATGTCAAACATAACAACTCTTAGCTTTTTCTTTGTTGATAAAAAGGAAATAATCTCGCATCCGAACTTCCGATTGGAATGATTCAAGACGTTCCAGAAAGCTAAGAAAGAGTTCTACAACATAGTCCAAGTTGTATGCCAAGAACATGAAATGATCATAAAATGAACATGGAGGCCCGAACGATATCCGAAATTGCTTTTCCTTATGTTTTCATACCAATAGTTGCTCACTCAGCTTCCAAACATATAATCTACAAAATGAAAATAAAATGCATGAAAAGTAACTAAGAAACACGAGATTAAGCAAATAATTCAAGTAATATATACCGGAAAAGTAGGTATAAAACCTACTTATCAAATACCCCCAAACTTAAACCTTTGCTTGTCCTCAAGAAAAAATAAAACAAAAATGCAATGTCATGCCATGCAATGCAACTAATCTATATGCCTATGAATCCAGAAATATTGATGAATACAAGTCTATTCAATCGACCTCAGCAAAATGAAATAAACATGACAATACTTCATATCAAAACCAATCAACAATTTCCTATTCAATTACCAAATCTTAAACTATTATTACTAGTATAGTGCGTGCGTGCTCAACTTCCATGCTAACTGATATAATGCTAAATACAACACATTAAAGATCTCTTTAAAGGCATCATACAGTGTAAACTCACAAAATTCATAAACAAGCTAAATCCAACTAAATTCAAACATCCACCAAATTCAAGAGTCCAATCCGGGATATTTATGCTTTACTTTGCATTACGAGGGCTTTTTTGCTCTTTTCCCATTTTATTATTTTTTTCACCATGACTGTGCAATGTCTCATTCTATTAGGCTAACAGTGCTACCCATTAGTGAGCTTTCGACCAACGACTCCCAGACCATATAAGACCTTAGGGCGCTAGGTGTAAAGACAATCCCCTCGGGCGTACTTGCTCAAGTAACAAAGGCCCCGAAACAAGACTAGCCACGATATTTTTTTTCATCATTTTTTATTGTTTTTTTCTTTTTTTAAAACTTATATATCCCAAATTTTTCCCCCAAACTTAAGTTTTTTTTCTCTCTAAATTTAGCTATCTCCGCCTGTTCATGTCTTTCATTTATTCAAACTAATATTATCCTTAAGAAGTGAATTATGTATCAATTTAAACTTAATCAGTTAACAAAGTTGTCTCTAACGTGTTAACCTGATTATACCAGTTTCAAATAGGAAAAGATTCAATTCATAACAAGAAATCACATCAAAGCTCTAATAAACAGTATTATACTTGTCTGCTCAATCCCATTCTCATCATTGGGTAAAATAGACTGTAACTATCAAACAGCTGAACTCATGCAAGATGAACATAGTAACTAACAATTATTTTTTAATTATTTTTTTTAGATAATATGTGGTAAACATAACATGATTGCAAAGATAAATAAAAACTATATACAGTTCTAAGCTATTATGCAACTACATGATTACATGAATCAACATTTAATAATCCTAAAACTAAACAATGAAGTAACATATTCAAAACTAGCTAATAAAATTAAATATGCAACATGCAACTAAATCCCCCAAACTTGAAAATTACAATGCCCTCATTGTATAGATAAAGCAATAAATAAGAGAGGACTTTCCTGTAATCGCCTAAGTCTAGGTTGGTGGTGTCTGTTGTTTCTTCATCGAAATCGCTGGGTGGAAACCGTGGCATTGGGGCTAATTGCTGGTATGGGAATTGGGCATTAGGATTGAAGCTCTGGAGCGTAGCGTTCAATGAGGCGAAAGATAGATTCATGGCCTCAAACATGTGGTCCTGCCTCGCTGCTAGTCTCCGTATTTCTCTTCGTGCTTCCTTGTTGTGCTCATCCACTTGTCATTGAAGGTTGAGGAACCGAGGGCTAGATATGACTCCAGGCTGTGGTGATGTCTCTGTTTCTTGCTCTCCCATTGTCGCATTCCCCTGAAACTCATCATCTTCCGAGGTGTCCTCAACGTCAGCCTCATCCTCTGAGGCTGAGGGAAATACAAATCCTACTCCTCTCGGGTGCGACTCGCCTCCAGGCCACACCGCATATCTTGCAATCATTCTCGAGTCGAGTGTCTAAAGCGGCATCTGAGTTATCTCATCATCTGACCATCGAACTCCTGCCTGTATACACAACCCACAAATGAGTGATGGGTGTGGCAATCCGCCAGAGAATGGTCCTCGAAGGCATCTTCGGATTGAAAAGTTGATTATAGCCCCTATGTTGATGATGAAATCTTGTACCATGACATACAAGAGCACTGCCTTATCCTTGGGCACATCTGACGTGTGTGTAAATGGAAGTAACTTAGCGCACAGAAATACATATCATATATTCCCATACCGGCTGAGATCCTTACTACGAAAAACAGTGCCTCCGTGATTTGATTTGGTCCATGCGGTACCCGGCTTTGTCATATCCTTCATGATAGCCTCATAATCTGGATCATTGTCACGTAAGTGAGGGTACTGGAAATGTCTCTGCACTCGTAACTAATAGTACATGTTGATGGCGTCGGTACTGAAAGGAACTAACCTACCCCGCACAAAAGCATTGAAAGGAGCCTTATCCTCGGAGTTAGCATAGAATTCTTTTACCACACTTACAACTGCGGCCTCGGGCTCTGCCATGAATTTATTCCAACCTTTTTGATATATTTGTTACATCATTTCGCCATAAACAGGCTCAGGTGCCAACCCCCGCTCTGGTGTGAGTGATTTTTTCACCATATAGTTGTAACGGTCGGCGGCAGCGACACTTATGAATTTTCGCTTATCAAAGGTTCGTGTTGGTGGTGTGGCCCCCGAAATCTCTCCTCGTTGCCTCTTTGATGCCGGTTTTGGTACCATTGATTTGGAATTGATGAGTTTTTCCCTCAAACGTTACTTAAGAAATTTGTCGAACACTCGGTGTGCGAGACTTGAAATTCCCACAAACTTGGTGATTTGGTTCGAACTATGAGGATAGAAATTTAGGAATTAGAAAACAAACTTCTAGTTTTAGTATATTTCCAGGTTGGTTGTAGAGATTTGTACAAACCCTATCCTCAAACTTTGCAATTGGTGTGATTTGATGTTGTTAGATTGTGTGGTGAATGGTGGTTTTATAGAGAGGATTTTATGTAGGGAATAGTGGGTGAATAGGTTGAAGGAGTGGGTAAGTGTTTGATTGTTGTGAGGAGATGGGAAGTAATGTGCATTCGTGGGTGTATGATGTGAAGGAGTGGGATTATAGGAAGTTGAAGTGTAAGGAGATTGGGATTTATGTCTGCATACGGTAATTGTCGTAACTTCTTTTCAAATTTTGGACCCCCAATCCCCGGCTTGTTATTTGTTCCTTGAGGGGTAAGCCCCGGCTTGCTATCAGACTGCTAATGCACCTTGACCCCAAGCCCCGGCTTGGGTTTTGTTCTTCAAAGGGCAAGCCCCGGCTTACCTGTATTCTGTTAATGCTCCTTGACCCCAAGCCCCGGCTTGCTACTTATTCCTTGAGGGGCAAGCTCCGGCTTGTTAGTCTCCTACCATTGTCTGCCAACCCAAGCCCCAGCTTGCTTTTTGTTCTTGGAGGAGCAAGCCCCCAGCTTGCTAGTGTTCTGCTAAGGCATCTTAGTCTACTATTGCACTATAGTTTTCCTCTTCCTTGCCTCCTTAGTGCATCCCATAGCTTATTGAGTACCTAATCAACTTTAAAGCATACCTATCAGTAGAAATTGAGCCACTTCAAGCATAGAGGAAAAGATTATTTAGATGTCAAATATACTTTAAATACTATTTGATGAATTGACATAAATATATTCTAGACCAAATATTATTCTAAACTACCATCTCACTAGTGATGAGTGTATTTTATATACGCGATTTAATATCCAATTCATGCTTATTTGTTGCTAAAGTCTTGTGATCATGTTCATTTTTACTTGTTTTATGTTATTTCATGTGTAGAATGGTGGTTGTGGCATTCAACGTATAATTGATGATATTCGGTGCGATTGGGACTCAAATGGAGCATAATTGGAAGCAAGTTAGCAAAGCAGCATAGTCAGTTAATAGAAGATAGGCCCGCTGGGGCGGGCATGAAAATCTTATAAACCCCCGCCTGGGCGGGGGGTCTTACACTCCAGTTAGCAGTGACATGGCCCGTCGGGGAGGGAATTATTGAACTACACACCCCTGTCTGGGTGGAAAAGTTGAGTGTCCTGTTTTGTTTGCAATACCTCTTGGGAACGAATTTTAGCTGTTTGCATGGCAATATAACTCTATTTGATAGAGAATTCAGCTAGGACTTAGATGTTGGTCATGATATACTAAAATAATAACAACTTCAAGAGAGAGAGAGAGACATATTACGAAGATCTACATTCAGGTTTTGATAGCAAGTGTGGAGGAGTATTTCAAGGAGTTTTTCAAGATAATTGCAACTATAGACTACGTTAAGATAATTGTAATTAGAAGAATGATTTCTTTGATTTATTCAGTGTTTATTTCGTTTATTATGAACTAATTCACTTTTTAGGCTTGTGATGGATCCTTAAGTGAATCGATGGTTTTGTAAACTTTGATTTCCAATTTAATAAGCTATTTGCAGTTTATCTATATTGATTTGTGCTTTAATCTATGAATTGTCTAATCAACAATTCTTTGTGGAGTTGGATGGAATCGAGAGAGGATATTCAAATCTAGACCTAGTTGATATAGCATGTGTTCAGGATTTTGTTAGTAGCTTAAACTTGATGAGTGTTAAGGTAGAGATATGCTTGACACCGTATGTAATCGGATAGAGAACTTATTCTTCAACCTTCTTCAATTGTAATTCACATAGAGATATAGTGGGTTAGTTGATTAAGGTGTTTAACGGATTTCTATCTTAATTGTGGATTGATGTTAATATGGTATTAGTGCATCGAGAGGTGGTTAATACTACGTTCGTGTTCTTGATTAATAAACTGGAACAATACGTTAAATTGGGATAAAGGGGTTAAAATTAAAGTGAAGCTTAGGGTGAAATCATAAGTCTAATTCTCCATTAATTGTTTGAAATTTCAGATTTTGATATTCGTGGTTGTTTTGTGTTAGATTAATTATTCTTATTTTTAGTTTCCTTAATTTAAATTATTAATTTGATTTGTTTAATAAAATTAGGGTTAATAGAAGACTGGTAATTGTAAGTTAAGGTTACTACTAATTAGTCTCTGTGGGAACGATACTCTATTCATCACTCTATTACTTGTTGACCACGTATACTTGCGTGTTGTGCGTATATAGATTTTACCCAACAAGTTTTTGGCACCGTTGCCGGGGAATATAGTATAATTCTTAATATTATTACAATATCAGTTTAATTAATCCAGTTTTACTTAGACATTTTTATTTTTTTTGTTTTGTACTTCTTATTTCAGGTGTGGAAGTAGTTTATGCAAACTCGGTCTAAAAATCCATACTTGCTGCCTTTTGAGGACGACATTGAGAAGAGGTTTCAGAGGTTGAGTAAGTGGATCAAGGAAACGAGACAAGAATTCGAAACAACTGAAAAGGAAGAGATTACAGTAATGGCAGTCGAAGATCGGAAAGCGTTAAGGGACTTCGCAACACCCAAGGTGACTGAACTGCAATCAAGCATCACCAGGCCAGCAATAGCAGCAAATACGTTTGAAATTAAGCCTGGGATGATACAAATGATTCAAAATTTAGTTTAGTTTGGAGGATTTGCAAATGACGATCTGAACGAGCATCTAGTCAGCTTTCTGGAAATGTACGACACTTTTAGGTTCAATGGGGTTTCGGATGACGCGATGAGACTTTGATTGTTCCCATTCTCTTTACGGGACAAAGCGAAGAGTTGGTTACATTCTATATCATCCGGTTCGATAACTATATGGGAGGATTTAGCTCAGAAATTCCTTGCAAAATTCTTCCCACCGGCAAAAACTGCGAAGATGAGGAACGAGATTATGATGTTTGAACAGCAACATGGGGAGTAGTTATATGAGGAATGGGAGAGATACAAAGAAATACTCAGAAAATTCCCACATCATGGATTGCCCCAGTTGCTATAAATGAACACCTTTTACAACGGACTACATGGGAATCTCAGGAAAAGTATCGATGCAGCATCGGGCGGAGCATTTATGGCTAAGAGTTACGAGGAAGCCTACGAGTTGATTGAAACCATGTCAGCTAATAACTATCAATGGCCCATAGCAAGAATGACACAGGCGAAGGCAGCTGGGGTATTAGAAGTAAATAATATGACAACGATGCAGGCACAGATAGCTGCACTTTCAAAGAAGTTGGAGTCAGTGGCAGCAGCACAAACACAACAAATTCAACAAACACAACAAGTACAGCAAGTTGCAATAATATGCGAGTTGTGTGTGGGAGAGCACCCAACGGAGCAATGTGCAATTAATCCAGCAACTGTGTAATTCATTGGCAATTACAACAGAATTCCTCAAAACACATATTAGAACACATACAATCAAGGAAATAGGAATCATCAGAATTTCTCATGGAGTAACAATCAGCAAAATCATGCTTCACGACAATCATATCCTCCAGGTTTTCAGAATCAGTAACAACCAGTTCAATATCGAGAAAGAAACTCCGATCTAGAGGAAGTGTTGGCAAAATTCATGACTACCACCAAGTTGGCTATAAAAAATCACACCATGGCTATGAAATCACAAGAGATGGCGATCAAGAACCTAGAGAATCGAATGGGTCAAATGGCGTTGGCATTGAATAATAGACCACAAGGGACACTACCAAGTGACACAGAGAAAAATCCTACGGGTAATCACGAGCAATGTCAAGCCATTATGTTGAGAAGTGGAAAACAGCTTGTTGGTCAAGTGCCAGAAATTTTGGTTACAAAGGAGGTTGAACCAGAGACAGAAAATACAGTGGGTGAGGTAAAGCAAGAGAACGAAAAACAAATGAAAAAAAACAAATTAGGGAACGAACCAGTTGTTTATCCTCCCCCACCATTCCAACAAAGAATTCAAAAACAAAAAGTAGACAATTTTTGGATGTTTTCAAGAAACTTCAAATCAACATACCATTTGGAGGCCCTAGAACAAATACCAAGCTACGCAAAATTTATGAAAGGGATTCTGTCAAGAAAGGAGAAATGGGAAGATTTTGAGACTGTGGCACTAACAGAGGAGTGTAGTGCGGTATTACAACAGAAATTATCACCAAAACTCAAGGACCTGGGGAGCTTTACTATTCCATGCACGACCGGGGAGATGCATTTTAGCAAGTGTTTATGTGATTTGGGGTTGAGTGTAAACCTTATGCCATTGTCAGTATACTTAGAATTGGGTTTGCCTGCACCAAGTCCTACAAACATCTCCTTACAGTTGGCGGACAGGTCAGTCACATATCCGAGAGGCATAGTAGAGGACATCTTAGTGAAAGTGGATAAGTTTATATTCCCCGCGGACTTTATCATTCTAGATTTTGAGGAAGAAAAGAACATCCCAATTATCCTAGGAAAACCATTTTTGGCTACAGGGAGAACATTCATAGATGTACAAAAGGGAGAACTCACTATGAGGGTTCAAGATAAAGAAATGAAATTCAATGTGTTTAAGGCCATGAAATTCCCTAAGGATGAGCAAGAATGTTTTCGAATGGATTTAATTGAGCAAATCATTAGTGATGACATGAGCAAAAGTTTGGTGAATGATCCGTTAAAAATAACGTTATTGGGAGATGATGAGATCGACGATCCGGAATTGGTGGATTACCTTCAATTGCTAGACTCATTGCCACGAGTACCAAGATTTAGAACACCATTTGAACCACTGCACACAAATGAGATAATCGCAGAAAAACTGAAACCATCATTGGAAGAGCCACCAAAGCTGGAACTTAAGCCACTTCCTAAGCACCTCAGGTATGCGTATTTAGGCAATTTAAATTCTCTACCTGTTATTATTTCAGCTGCACTTAACGAATTAATGGAAGAAAAGTTACTGAGAGTGCTTCGGGAACACAAATCAACTATTGGGTGGACAATCACCGACATAAAGGGAATCAGCCCTTCATTTTGCATGCACAAAATTTTGATGGAAGATGAGGCAAAACCAACGGTGGAACAACAGCGGTGGCTCAATCCAATTATGAAGGAAGTGGTAAAGAAGGAAATTTTGAAATGGCTAGACGCTAGCATCATCTACCCTATTTCTGATAGCAAATGGGTTAGTCCAGTCCAGTGCGTACCGAAAAAATGAGGAATGACAGTGGTGCAGAATGACGACAGCGAGTTAATCCCAACTAGAACAGTGACAGGTTGGCGGGTTTGCATGGATTACAGAAAATTGAACAAGGCAACCCAAAAATATCATTTCCCACTTCCCTTTATTGACCAAATGTTAGATAGATTGGCGGGACACCAATATTATTATTTATTGGATGGGTATTCAGGCTACAACCAAATAGTCATCACTCCGGAGGATCAAGAAAAGACCACATTCACGTGCCCTTACGGCACATTTGCATTCAGGAGGATGTCATTTGGGCTATGCAATGCACCTACAACTTTCCAACGGTGTATGATGGCCATTTTTTTAGATATAGTGGAGAAAAATGTTGAGGTCTTCATGGATGACTTTTCGGTCTATGGGGATAGCTTTGATAATTGCTTGAAGAATCTGGTCATGGATTTGCAAAGATGTAAGGACATGAATCTCGTACTAAATTGGGAGAAATGCCATTTCATGGTTGAAGAGGGAATAATTTTGGGCCATAAGGTATCGGCTCAAGGATTGGAAGTTGATAAAGCGAAGCTGGAAACTATTGAAAAATTCCTCCACCAACCTACGTAAAGGGTATTAGGAGTTTCTTGGGACATGTTGGGTTCTACAGGAGATTTATAAATGACTTCTCTAAAATTGTGAAACCTCTATGCGGTCTTTTAGAGAAGGATACAAAATTCAGCTATGATGAAGAATGCAAGGCATCGTTTGACTTATTAAAGAGGAAATTGACTACAGCCCCCGTTATAGTTGCACCAGATTGGAACATGCCATTCGAGCTTATATGTGATGCAAGCGACTTCGCGGTTGGGGCTGTTTTGGGTCAACATCGAGACAAGGTGTTTCACGCTATATACTATGAAAGCAAAACACTTACAGAAACTCAAATGAACTACACCACCACAGAAAAGGAATTACTTGCAGTGGTATATGTGTTTGACAAATTTCGGGCTTACTTGATCGGGACTAAGGTGATAGTCTACACAGACCATGCAGCAATTCGGAACTTGATAGCAAAAAAGGATACTAAGCCATGCCTTATCCGGTGGATTCTCCTACTTCAAGAGTTCGATTTAGAAATAAAGGATAGGAAAGGGACAAAGAATCAAGTAGCCGATCACTTGTCTAGGTTGGAAAATCACAGGAAACAAAAAGACGACAAATGTGAAATCAACGAATCATTCCCAGATGAGCAACTATTTGGGATTTCAGCAGAGATTCCGTGGTATGGCGATTATGCAAATTTTGTTGTGAGCAACATTCTACCACCTGAGCTCACAAGACAACAAAAAAAGAAATTTCTGCACGACGTGAAATGGTACATGTGGGATGATTCATATTTGTTCAAGTAGTGCGCCGATAAGGTGATTCGACGGTGCGTCCCATATAGCGAAGTGAAGAAAATTCTGCATGAGTGTCACTCATCGGCGTATGGCGGGCATTATGGGAATGAGAGGACAGCAGTGAAGGTGTTGCAATGTGGATTTTATTGGCCCACATTATTCAAAGATGCCCACCAGTTTGTCAAACAATGCAATAGGTGTCAAAGGGTGGGCAACATTTTAAAACGTAATGAGATGCCCTTACAAACAATTCTGGAAGTGTAGCTTTTTGACGTATGGGGTATAGATTTCATGGGACCATTTCCCTCGTCCTTGAATAATCAATACATTCTACTCGCAGTGGACTATGTGTCAAAGTGGGTTGAAGTTGCAGCTCTACCAACAAATGATGCCAAGGTGGTCCTCAAATTCCTTCAAAAGAACATCTTCACGAGGTTTAGCACACCCAGAGCAATTATAAGTGACGAAGGTAGTCACTTCTGCAATAAATCTTTTACTGCTCTTTTGGCCAAGTATGAAGTCAACCACACGATAGCTACAGCATATCACCCTCAAACCAGTGGATAAGCTGAGGTATCAAACAGAGAAGTCAAAAAGATATTAGAGAAAGTGGTGAATCCGAGTCAAAAAGATTGGTCACTGAGATTGGACGATGCTTTATGGGCCTATCAGACTGCATATAAGACGCCAATCGGAATGTCACTATATCAACTGTTGCACGGGAAGGCAGGTCACTTACCAATAGAACTACAGCATAAGGCATATTGGGCTGTGCAAAAACTCAATTTTGATCAAAAAGCCACAGGAGAGAAAAGATTACTTCAATTGAATGAACTCGAAGAATTTCGCCTTCACGCTTATGAGAATGCCAAAATATACAGAGAAAAAGTCAAAAGATGGCACGACTAGAAAATTTTGCGTTGAACATTCGAGTCAGGCCAATCAGTACTATTATTCAACTCAAGGCTACGTTTGTTCCTCAAAAAGTTTAAATCAAGATGGTTGGGACCATTCACGGTCAAGCAGGTATTTCCTCACGGTGCGGTTGAAATTTACAGTTGTAATCCACTCGAAACATTCAAAGTCAACGGACACCATTTGAAGCATTATTGGGGTGGCGAAGCCAACACTAACGTGATCGCCATCACATTGGCAGACACAACTTAAGCAGGAAGTAGTCAGGCTGACGACTTAAAATCAAGCACTAATTGGGAGGCAACCCAATTTTTAGCTCTTTATCATATTTTCCATTCATATTTGCTTAATCATAGTTTTTATTAAATTACTAGGTAAAAGAATAAAATAAAAATCTCGTTAATCTCTCCCCAACATAACATGTCATCAATAACTCACTAATCTTCAGGTTTTATGTCATGCAGATGGAAAATGGATCATCAAGCGAGTACATTGAAGCACAAGTGAGCTACATTGAAGTAAAACAAGAAAGCCTGGAAGTAACCATACCCGCCGGGGCGGGCCCTAAAATCACTACAACCCCCGCCGGGGCGGGGGTCCTTGATTATAGAAATCAGTGGCAATACCCGCTGGGGCGGCACTTCCTAGAACAATACCCCCCGCTGGGGCGGGGGTCCTGGAATTCAGACAGACGTGGGCAGTTATTTGGTCTTCTCTCCTTCCCAATAACACCCCACTTTCACACTTCCCTATTACTTCATTACTCCATAACCACCACCCACTTCCCCACATTCCCAACACTCCATTACTCATCTCCACCTCCTCACTCCACCATTGCTAGCCTTTCCTCTCCATCTATAAATACCACCACATATCATACAAACTCCCCCACCACACTTCATATAAAGCAAAAAGAGAGTTTAGTTGTGAGCCTAGAAAGTTAGGGCAAATTCAGCAATAGGGAGAGATATGGCTTCACAAGCATCGTCCAAATGCCAAAGGGGGAGAGTTCACATCCATCCCAACCAACCCACACCTTCGATCGCCAGAAATTTTCAAGTACCGCCGCCGCCGATCGGTATGACTACATGCTCACCAAAGCCCTTACACCGGAGCGGGGGTTGGCACCAGATCCTAACGATGGGGAGCTTATGCCTCAAATTTACCAAAAAGGATGGACCAAATTCACCGAGGAGCTGGAACCAGCAGTTGTCAACATTGTCAAGGAGTTTTACGCAAATGCTATGGACAAAGAACCATTCCAAGCATTTGTACGAGGACGGTTGGTTCCATTCAGTGCCGACGCCATAAACACTTACTACAAACTAAGGGTGCCTCGCCACTGCTAGTATGAGCATCTCTATACTTCTGACCCGGATTTTGATGCCATTATCACAGAGATGACAAAGCCAGGAACATCATGGATGAAGGGTCGAAAGGGAGGCACCGTGTTCCATAACAAGGACCTTAGCCAATATGGAAAAATTTGGTATGCCTCCTCTACGCGAAATTGCTTCCGTTTCAACATACCTCGGACATCACCAAAGAGAAGGAGTTGTTGTTGTACGCTATTGTGCAAGATTTTATAATTGATGTCGGGGGTATCATTTGCTTCTCCATCCGCCGGTGCCTACTTGGGAATTTTTCTGGAGGCTTGCCACACCCATCACTCATATGTGGGTTGTTCTGTCAAGCAGGAGTTAGATGGTCTGATGATGAGCCCACTCAAATGCCACTCGCGCTGCTTGATTAAAGAATGATAGTGTGGTATTCTGTATGGGAGCGTGGACTGGGTTTAATTTTTCCATCATCATCGGAAGACAACGCGGATGCTATAGAGACATCGGGGGATGAAGATGAAGAAATGGACGATCAAGGGGATGAGCAGGTACCGCGAACCGAGGCTATATCTAGATCTCAATTCCTTGATTTTCAAAATCAACTGAATGATCATACCAAGGCAACTCGTCGGGAAATGCGCCGATTGGCAATGAGGCAAGAGAACATGTTCAACGCTATGCACACATCTTTTGCCTCGTTGAACACAACTCTTAAAAGTTTTAACCCGGTGGCACAATTTCCATATCAATAGCCCGGCCCAATGCCAAGGTTCCCACCGAGTGATTCCAATGAAGAAGAACAACAACCACCTTCTCAGACTTAAACGACAAAGGGAAGTCCTCGTGTCCTTATTTTGTTTATTCATCCAATGAGGACATTGTCTAACTTAAGTTTGGGGGATTTAAATACATGTTTTCATGCATTTATCTTATTTAGGTTGCATTTTTAATTTTTTTCATTGTCATTTAAATTTCTGTATTGCATCTTAATTTTAGTATTGCATGATAGCTTAGGTGCATTCACAGTAGCTTAGGTTAATGTTTGTCAATGCATAGTAGAAAATATTGTAATGTATTTTGCAATCTATATATATATATATATATATAATTAGTCAGTAAATATTGTGTTTGAGTAAGTCCATCAATGTTGTAGTTTATATCATTTGTGGGCCAATGATGTGATTGTCAAATTAGTATCAAATATAGTATTGAGTATTAGAACTATGACACAATGATCGTTTATGAATCAAATCTTGAGTTTGTTTGAAACTGGTTTAAAAGGATAGCACGAGTAACAAACATCTGTGTTGATTGGTCAAGTTCAAACTGGTACCTAAAAGGTCTCTAAAGGATAATGCTAGAGTGAATGATAAAATGACAAGGATGGACAGTTAAGGCTAAAGTTAGGCAAGAACCTAAGTTTGGGGGATGTTATGTGGGGTATATAAGTTTTATTTCTATCTTAAAAAAATAATATAAATAAACACTGTGGCATGCTTGTCTAGTTTTGTGGCCTTTGTTACTTGAGTAAGTAAGCCCGAGGGGATTGTCTTTACACCTAGCGTCCTAAGGTCTTAATGGTCTGAGAGTCGTTGGTCGAAAGCTCATTAAGGTAGCATTGAAAAGCCTAAGGGAATAAGACACTGCATAGCTATGTGTAAAAAAAATGATGAATAAAACGGGAAATAAGAGCAAAAAGCCCCCATATAAAACATTAGTATGAATAAAGCATCAGTACCCCGCGTGAACCCTTGCGATTTGTGATTGCTTGATTTTAGTTGGAACTATCTATTTTTGTAATTTTTAAGTTTGTACTGCATGATTCCTTCTAAGAGATTGGTTATGAACTGAAATTTGGGTCAGTATCGGTTATCATGGATGTTGTACACACACAGTGAACCAGTGATGATGGCTTGAGATTCGAGGATTAAAGCGTAATTGTAGATTGGTTTTTGATGGTTGATATTGTATAGTTGCTTATTTTCGTTGAGGCCGTTGAGATAATTTTGATGTTGCGATATTGTTGGATTTGATAGCATATAAGTAAATTCATATTCATATCATTGCATTGCATGTAGTTGATTTGTGCTCAAGGACTAGCACGGTTTAAGTTTGGGGGATTTTGATGAGTGTATTTTATATACGCGATTTAATATCCAATTCATGCTTATTTGTTGCTAAAGTCTTGTGATCATGTTCATTTTTACTTGTTTTATGTTATTTCATGTGTAGAATGGTGGTTGTGGCATTCAACGTACAATTGGTGATATTCGGTGCGATTGGGACTCAAATGGAGCATAATTGGAAGCAAGTTAGCAAAGCAGCATAGTCAGTAAACAGAAGATAAGCCCTCCGGGGCGGGGGGTCTTACACTCTAGTTAACAGTGACATGGCCCGTCGGGGTGGGCGTTATTGAACAACACACCCCCGCTGGGGCGGGGGTCTTCATACGAGCAAGTCAGGAGACTAGCGCACCGGGGCGGGCTTACATAGTACATACACCCCCGCCGGGGCGAGGGGTGGAAAACCTGAGTGTCCTGTTTTGTTTGCAATACCTCTTGGGCACGAATTTTAGCTATTTGCATGGCAATAAAACTCTATTTGATAGAGAATTCGGCTGGGAATTATGTGTTGGTTATGATATATTAAAATAATAACAACTTCAAGAGAGAGAGAGACATATTACGAAGATCTACGTTTAGTTTTTGATAGCAAGTGTGGAGGAGTATTTCGAGGAGTTTTTCAAGATAATTGCAACTATAGACTACGTGAAGGGTGTTTTCAATATTCTTCGTGTTAGATTATTATTTGTAATTAGAAGAATGATTTCTTTGATTTATTCAGTGTTTATTTCGTTTATTATGAACTAATTCACTTTTTAGGCTTGTGATGGATCCTTAAGTGAATCGATGGTTTTGTAAACTTTGATTTCCAATTTAATAAGCTATTTCTAGTTTATCTATATTGATTTGTGCTTTAATCTATGAATTGTCTGATCAACAATTCTTTGTGGAGTTGGATGAAATCGAGAGAGGATATTCAAATCTAGACCTAGTTGATATAGCATGTGTTCAGGATTTTGTTAGTAGCTTAAACTTGATGAGTGTTAAGGTAGAGATATGTTTGACACCGCATGTAATCGGATAGAGAACTTATTTTTCAACCTTCTTTAATTGTAATTCACATAGAGATATAGTGTGTTAGTTGATTAAGGTGTTTAACGGATTTCAATCTTAATTGTGGATTGATGTTAATATGGTATTAGTGTATCGAGAGGTGGTTAATACTACGTTCGTGTTCTTGATTAATAAACTGGGATAGTGCGTTGAATTGGGTTAAAGGTGTTAAAATCAAAGTGAAGCTTAGGGTGAAATCATAAGTCTAATTCTCCATTAATTGTTTGAAATTTCAGATTTTGATATTCGTGGTTGTTTTGTGTTAGATTAATTATTCTTAATTATAGTTTCGTTAATTTAAATTATTGATTTGATTCGTTTAATAAAATTAGGGTTAATAGAAGACTGGTAATTGTAAGTTAAGGTTACTGCTAATTAGTCTATGTGGGAACGATACTCTACTCATCACTCTATTACTTATTGACCACGTATACTTGCGTGTTGTGCATATATAGATTTTACCCAACAACTAGGATGAATAAAATTACTTAAGAAAAGAAAAGAAAGAAAAAGAAAAAATAAAAATTGGGTTGCCTCCCAGTTAGTGCTTGAGTTTAAGTCGTTCAGCCTGACTACTCCCTGTTTATGGTGCGTCTGCAAGTGTGATAGCTATGACGTCCGTGTTGGACTCGCCACCAAAATAGTGTTTTAATCTGTGACCGTTGACCTTAAAAGTTTCTAAAGGGTTCCGACTGTAGAGTTCAACGGCGCCTTGAGAGAACACCCTTTTTATTGTAAATGGTCCTGACCATCTTGACTTAAGCTTGCCTGGGAACAATCTCAACCGTTAGTTAAACAAAAGGACTGATTGCCCCAGCTCAAATGTTCTTTGCATAATTCTCTGGTCGTGCCTTCTCTTGACCTTTTCCTTGTATAACTTGGAGTTCTAGTAAGCTTGAAGACAAAATTCGTTGAGCTCATTTAATTGCAATAATCGCTTTTCCCCTACAGCTGCTTGATCAAAATTGAGTTTTTGAATCTCCCAATAAGCCTTATGTTATAACTCGACCGGTAAGTGACAAGCCTTTCCGTACAGTAGTTGATATGGTGACATCCCGATCGGTGTTTTATACGCAGTCCGGTAGGCCCATAATGCATCATCCAACCTGAGCGACCAATCCTTTCGATTCGGGTTCACCACTTTTTCCAAGATTCTCTTTACTTCCCTGTTCGAGACCTCAGCTTGTCCACTAGTTTGGGGATGATAAGCAGTAGCTACCTTATGGTTGACCCCATACTTTGCCAATAGAACTGTGAATGACTTGTTGCAAAAGTGACTACCTTCGTCACTGATAATTGCTCTTACCATGCCAAACCTCGTGAAAATATTCTTTTATAGGAATTTGAGGACCACCTTGGCATCGTTTGATGGTAATGCTGTAGCTTTAACCCACTTTGATACGTAGTCCACTGCGAGTAGAATATACTGATTATTGAGAGACGAAGGGAATGGCCCCATGAAATCGATGCCCCATACATCAAAAATTTCAACTTCAAGAATCGTTTTTAGAGGCGTCTCATTCCTTTTTGAAATGTTACCCACCCTTTGACATCTATCACATGTTCTAACAAAATGGTGGGCGTTTTTGAATAGTGTAGGCTAATAAAATCCCGATTGCAACACCTTCGTTGTTGTACTCTCAGTACCATAATGTCCGCCATACGCAGATGAGTGACACTAATGAAGAATGTTCTTCACTTCACTGTAGGGCATACACCTTCTAATCATTTTGTCAGCGCACTGCTTAAAAAAATACGGTTCGTCCCACACGTACCATTTCACGTCATAAAGAAACTTCTTTTTCTGTTGTCTAGTAAGATCAGGAGGTAGAATGTTACTCACTAGCTAATTCACGAAGTTTGCGTACCATGGAAATTCTGAATTTATCCCGAACAGTTGTTCATCCGGGAATGATTCATTGATTTCACACTTGACCTCTTTCAATTTCCCTTGGTTTTCCAGCCAAGACAAGTGATCGGCTACCTGATTCTCCATCCCCTTTCTATCTTTTATTTCTAGATCAAACTCTTGAAGTAGGAGAATCCATCGGATAAGGCATGGCTTAGCATCTTTTTTCACAATTAGGTACCTAATAGCCGAATGGTTCGTGTAGACTATCACCTTAGTTCTGATCAAGTATGCCCAGAATTTGTCAAATGCATACACCACTGCAAGAAATTCCTTCTCCATAGTTGTATAATTCATTTGAGTCTCTATGAGCGTTTTGCTTGCATAATATATAGCGTGAAATACCTTCTCTCAGCGTTGACCCAACACATCCCCAACCACATAGTCGCTTACATCACACATCTGCTCGAAAGGCATACTCCAATCCGGTGTGATAATTACGGGGGTTGTAGTCAACTTCTTTTTCAACAACTCAAAGGCTGACTGTAACTTTCATCAAAACTGAAAATAGTATCCTTCTCTAATAGACTGCATAGAGGCTTGGCAATTTTTGAGAAATCCTTTATAAATCTCCTATAGAACACAGCGTGTCCCAGAAAACTTCTAATACCTTTAACTGAGCTCGGTGGAGGCAATTTCTCGATTGTTTCCAGCTTCGCTTTGTCGACCTCTAATCATTGATCCGATACCTTGTGGCCCAAAATTATGTCCTCCGCAACCATGAAGTGGCATTTATGAAACAACCCTGGTCAAATCCCGAGTCCGGAACAAATCTTGGGTCAAATCCCAAGTCTGAATCGAATCAAATCCATCCAAATAACCACTGGCCCAATAGTATCTTCTTGGGTCATCTTAGCCCACCACAGGCTCCCAAAAAGTCATGACTTGAAGGTACTATTGGTAGTAACTTTATTTCCTTATATGCAGACAAATTTTTCCCCTATCTTTCGATGTGGGACTGGGGTGTTACAAACTCCCCCACTTAAATTTCTGACGTCCCCGTCAGAACCGATCACACACACGGCCCAAAGATCTTTGCCTCTCTAGCCATTGTGGGATAATACCGGCTTGCTTCGTGTCCCCACCTCCGGACCTTCATCTCTCCATTGTGGGATAATACCACCAGCCTTCGTGTCCCCACCTCCGGCAACCCGATCGGATGACCCGACCCGAGCTTTCGAGAATCGGCTTTGATACCATATGAAACAACCCGGGTCAAATCCCGAGTCCGGAACAAATCTTGGGTCAAATCCCAAGTCTGAATCGAATCAAATCCATCCAAATAAGGCCTCAAACCACTGGCCCAATAGTATCTTCTTGGGTCATCTTAGCCCACCACAGGCTCCCAAAAGGTCATGACTTGAAGGTACTATTGGTAGTAACTTTATTTCCTTATATGCAGACAACTTTTTTCCCCTATCTTTCGATTTGGGACTGGGGTGTTACAATTTTTCCCAGTTAAGCACGAGGTTTGTATCCTTGCAGCACTATAACACCATTACCAAATTCCCTAGGCAAGTATCAAAGTTGTCCCCATAGAAAGAAAAGTCATCCATGAAGACCTCAACATTTTTCTCCGCCATGTCTAAGAAAATGGCCATTATACACCGTTGAAAGGTCGCAGGTGCATTACATAACCCGAATGACATTCTCCTGAATGCGAATGTGTCGTAAGGGCACGTAAATATAGTATTCTCTTGATCCTCCGAAGCAATGACAATCTGGTTATAGCCCGAGTATCCATCCAATAGACAATAGTACTCATGTCTCGCCAATCTGTCCAACATTTGATCGATAAAGGGCAGTGGAAAATGGTCTTTTTGGGTTGCCTTGTTCAATTTTCTATAATCCATGCAAACCCTCCAACATGTCACTATTCTAGTTGGTATTAACTCATTGTCCTCATTCTGCACCACAGTCATTCCTCCTTTTTTTGGCACGCACTGGTCTGGACTAACCCACTTACTGTCAGAAATCGGATAGATGATACCGGCATCCAACCACTTTAAAATTTTCTTCTTCACAACTTCTTTCATAATAGGGTTAAGTCGCCATTGTAGCTCCACTGTTGGTTTTGCTTCATCTTCCATCAGAATTTTGTGCATGCAAAATGAAGGGCTAATTCCCTTTATGTCTGCAATCGTCCACCCAATCGCTGATTTGTGTTCCCTAAGCACCCTCAGTAACTTCTCTTCCTGTAATTCGTTATGTGCTGCAGAAATAATCACAGGTAGAGAATTTGAATTCCCTAAATACGCATACCTAAGGTGTTTAGGGAGTGGCTTAAGTTACAACTTTGGTGGCTCTTCCAATGATGGTTTCAGTTTTTCTGAGGCTACTTCCTCCGTGTGCAATGGTTCAAACGGTGTTCTGAATCTAGAAACTCGTGGCAATGAGTCTAGCATTAGTAAATAATCCACCAATTCCGGGTCATCGACTTCTTCATCTCCCAATAATGTTGTTTCTAATGGATCGTTAACCAAACTCTTGCTCATATCTTCACTGATGATTTGCTCAATTAAATCCATTCGAAAACATTCTTCCTCACCATGGGGAATTTCATGGCCTTGAACACATTGAATATTATTTCTTGATCTTGAACCCTCATAGTCAGTTCTCCCTTTTGTACATCTATAAGTGTCCTACCCGTGGCCAAAAATGGTCTCCCTAGGATAATTGGAATGTTCTTGTCTTCCTCAAAGTTCAGAATGATAAAGTCCGCGTGGAATATAAACTTATCCACTTTCACTAAGATGTCCTCTACTATGCCTCTCAGATATGTGACTGACCTATCCGCCAACTGTAATGAGATATTTGTAAGCCTTGGTGCGGGCAAACCCAATTCTGTGTATACTTACAATGGCATAAGGTTTACGCTTGCCCCCAAATCACATAAACACTTGCTGAAATGCATATTCCCGGTCGTGCATGGAATAGTGAAGCTCCCCGGGTCCTTGAGTTTTGGTGGTAATTTCTACTGTAATACCGCACTACACTCCTCGATTAGTGCAACTGTCTTGAAATCTTCCCATTTCATCTTCCTTGACAGAATCCCTTTCATAAATTTTACGTATCTCGGCATTTGTTCTAGGGCTTCTGCAAATGGTATATTGATTTGAAGTTTCTTGAAAACTTCCAAAAATTTTGCAAATTGCTTGTCTACTTTTTGTTTTTTGACCCTTTGCTGAAACGGTGGTGGTGGATAAACAATTGGCTTATTGTTCAAATTTGTTCCCTCACTTTGTTTATCCTCACCCTTACTTCCTTCAATTTTTCTGCTATCATCAACTTTTTCATCCGGAGTTACTGAATTTTCTGCATTAATACCCTCAAGTTGTTTCCCACTCCGCAATGTAATAGCTTGACACTGCTCGTGGTTACCCTTCGGATTTCTCTTGGTGTCACTTGGTAACTTCCCTTGTGGCCTATTATTCAATGCCAACGCAATTTGTCCTATCTGATTATCTAGATTCTTGATCGCCATCTCTTGTGATTTCATAGCCATTGCTTGATTTTTCATAGCCACCTCATTGCTAGTTATGTATTTTATCACCAACTCATCTAGATCTGTGTTCCTTTCTTGATGTTGTGCTGGTTGTTGATGGTTCTGAAATCCTGGTGGATATGACTGTCGTGGAGCTTGATGTTGTTGGTTATTGTTCCATGATAAATTTGGATGATTCCTATTCCCCTGGTTATAGGTGTTTTGGTACATATTCTGCGGACCCCTATTGTAGCTACCTACAAACTGGACGGATGTTGGATTGATTGCACATTGATCAGTAGGATGGTCACCCGCACAAAATTCACATACCACCGCAACCTGTTGTACCTGAGCCCCTGTTATGGCATCCAACTTCTTTGAAAGTGCAGAAATTTGTGCTTGTATGGCTGTCACACCATCTACTTCTAACACCCCAGCTGCCTTTGCTTGTGTTATTCTTGTTGTGGGCCATTGGTAGTTGTTTGCCGCCATGGTTTCAATCAAATCATATGCTTCCTCGTAACTCTTGGCCGTGAATGCTCCGCCCGATGCTGCATCAATACTAATTTTGAGATTCCCATGTAGTCCGTTGTAAAATGTGTTCATTTGCAGCCACTTGGGTAATCCATGATGTGGGCATTTTCTAAGCAATTCCTTATATCTCTCCCATGCCTCATATAACGACTCCCCATGTTGTTGCTCAAACATCGTTATCTCGTTCCTCATCTTTGCAATTTTCGCCCGTGGAAAGAATTTGGCTAGGAATTTCTGAGCTAAATCCTCCCATGTAGTAATTGATTCAGGCGGTAGAGAATGCAACCAACTCTTCTCCTTGTCCCGTAGAGTGAATGCGAACAAGCAAAGTCTCACCGCATCATACGACACCCCATTGTACCTAAAGGTGTCACATATCTCCAAAAAACTGACTAGATGTTCGTTCGGATCGTCATTTGTCAATCCCCTAAACTGAACTGAATTCTAAATCATTTGAATCGTCCCAGGCTTGATTTCAACTATGTTAGGAGATATTATGGGCCTGGTGATGCTTGACTGCAGTTCAGTCACCTTGGGTGTGGCGAAGTCCCTTAACATTTTCTGATCTTCAGCTGCCATTTCCTATTCCTTTTCAGATGTTTCGAATTCTTGCCTCATTTCCTTAATCCACTTACTCAACCTCTGAAACCTTTTCTCAATGTCGTCCTCAAAAGGCAGCAAGTCTGGATTTTTGGACCGAGTTTTTATAAACTGCTTCCAACACCTGAAATAAGAAGCACAAAACAAAAAAAATTGTCTAAGTAAAACTGGATTAATTAAACTGATATTGTAAAACTATTAAGATTTATACTAAATAGTCCCCGGCAACGGCGCCAAAAACTTATTGGGTAAAATCTAATTACGCACAACACGCAAGTATACGTGGTCAACAAATAATAAAGTGATGAGTAGAGTATCGTTCCCACAGAGATAATTTAGTAAGAAACATAACTTCACAATTATCAATTTCCTATTAATCCTAATTTTATTAAACTGTCCAATTCAATGATTAAAAATTATAGAAACTAAATTTAAAACAAATAAACTACCACAAACCAATCACCAATATCAAAATCTGGAAATTTCAAATAGTTAATGGAGAATTAGACTTATGACTTCACCCTAAGCTTCACTTTGATTTTAACACCTTAATTCCAATTCAATTCACGATCCCAGTTTATTAATCAAGAACATGAACATAGTATTAACCACCTCTCGATGCACTAATATCGTATTAACGTAAATCCATAATTAAGATAGAAACACGTTAAACACCTTAATCAACTAACTCACTATATCTTTATGTGAATTACAATTAAAGAAGGTTTAAGAATAAGTTCTCCATCCGATTACATGCGATGTCAAGCATATCTCTACCTTAACATTCATCAAGATTCTGCTATTCACAAAATTCATGAACACATGCTATATCAACTAGGTCTAGATTTGAATATCCTCTCTCGATTCCATACAAATCCACAAAGAATTGTTGATCAGGCAATTTATAGATTCAAGCTCAAATCAATATAGATAAACAAGAAATAGCTTATTAAATTGGAAATCAAAGTTTACAAAATCATAATTCACTCAAAGATCCATCATAAGCCTAAAAAGTGAATTAGTTCATAATAAACGAAATAAACACTGAACAAATCATGGAAATCATTCTTTCAATTACAAATAATAGCATAAGACGAAGAATATTGAAAAACACCCTTCACGTAGCCTGGAATCGCAATCATCTCGAAAATCTCCTTGAAATACTCCTCCAACGCTTGCTTAGAAAAACTGAGATTAATCTTCTTAATTTGCCTTGTGTCTTCAATCCATTTTTTGTTGTTAATTATATACTCCAACATGTATTCTGATTACAATTCCATGCCAATATGAGTCCCAAAACATCACCGTCACTTAAGCTCCACGTTTTTATCATTAGAAACCAACTAGGATACCCTTCTATTCACGTACCCAAGCCCCAGCTTGGGTCTCTCCTTTGTAATAGCAAGCCCCGACTTGCTAGCAGTATGTTAATCATCCCAGGACCCAAGCCCCGGCTTGCTTTCAAGGCCAATAAGAGCAAGCCCTAGCTTGCTATGCTACTGAAAATCTGCTACACTATCCTCTGCTAAAACTTCTATAACTTTTAATCCAGGAGAAGCTACGAGGCCTGCCACCTATCAAATTGAAGCTATTAACGAGCTCTACGACTTTCATTCTTTGAGTTTTCAGAAATAACTAGCAGATGAAGGTTGAAATTGGACTAGAAGTAGCTATTGTGTGTATGACAAACATAACAACTCTTAGCTTTGTCTTTGTTGATAAAAAGGCAATAATCTTGCATCCAAACTTCCGATTGAATAATTCAAGACGCTACAGAAAGCTAAGAAAGAGTTCTACAACATAGTCCAAGTTCCACACCAAGAACATGAAATGATCATAAAATGAACATAAAGGCCCGAACGATATCCGAAATTGTTTTTCCTTACGTTTTCATACCAATAGTTGCTCACTCAGCTTCCAAACATATAATCCACAAAAATAAAAACAAAATGCATGAAAAGTAACTAAGAAACACGAGATTAAGCAAATAAATCAAGTAATAGATACCATAAAAGTAGGTATAAACCTACTTATCACCTTCCCCTCCACATTTGTAACATACGAATGTAGTAACCCCGAATCTGGGCCCCGAATCGCCGCGGACTCGGTATACTGATTCTATAACTATTTGCGGAAGATATAAACATAAATTGTTTATAAAATACATTACACACTATTCCCCAAGGTCGAGTAACCTTAACTTAATACACATTTCAATAAATATCTATTACACAACAATATTTATCAAATACGTTATTACAAACTAGCTGCACTTTATATCCCAAGCTGAACTTGGCTTTAATCGTTTCCTGTATCCGAACGCATTCGCCTTATCTGCAATGTTTGATCATGATATAGCAAGGGTGAGCATGAAAGTTGCCCAACAAGTTTATATACAATAATATAACGATATATCATGATTGAAGAGTATGAATAAAGGGCTTGCTATAATTCATCAATATAATTGAGAATTAGCACGAACAAATTTTTGACTGAACAAGTATTATACATGAACAAACATTTCTGAACCAACTGGTAATGAAGGTGATCAGCCTTTCATACCTGACTTATACATGCAAGATGTACAGAATACAATTTTCGTGGCAATCAGCAATGATTAACCATAAGCTTGAAGAAACTACTCTTATTAGAGTTAAGTATAAGAAAACTTGCCTGAACCGTTGATTACTGCAACGCAATTTATAACGCTTTACCCGAAGACCTAATATTAGTAATATAGATCTCCAATATTAGAATAATATCATCACAGTATATTACTGTTATATTTATATCCATAAAATAACCTAAACATATTACCACATAAGCCTATCAGTCTATACAACACATAAGACATAGCATCAAGTCAAACTATTTCAGTCTGACTTAAAACCGACACAATTCTATCATCCCGACGGTCTAGTCGGACGAATATCGAGTTTAAGTTCAATTAAACTCTGACTTAATACTTAACAATATCACAAATAATTTCTAATCAGACAAAACATTTTTCCTAGGCTCGTAATAACTTTCGGATAATTATTACCATTTATCAACATTTTTCAATCCTTAAAACCGTATTTAAATGAATTAAATACCACTTAATACCTTAATCATTAATATTCATTTAATATAAAATATTAATGAAAATCATTAAATAATATTATAATATAATTATAATATCACAAATTATTTTTAATACTTTAAAAATCATTTATATATGATTTTCCAACACTTTAATCCTTTATCTTATAATTAATATTAATATTAAAATATTAATATTTTCATGCCAAAATATCAAAAGTTACATTTTATAACTTAAAATATTTTTATAACACTTAAATCATTTTTATATGATTTTTAAAACATTAATTCTATTTTTCCATAATTTATTTAATATATTTATTAAATAAACTAATCATCATTAATATTGATTAATTAATGAATTTCATCACAAAATATTAAAAGTCATCAAAAATAACTTAAAATATTTTCTTATACCATAATATTATTTTTCATGATTTTTCATGAATTAAAAATCATTTTTAAATAATTTATTTAATATTATAATTAAATAAATAAATACAATTTATATTCCAAAAATATTAAATATTTTCAAAATATACTCAAAATAGTTAAAAACTATTTTTCAGACTTTAAAATAATTTTTCATAATTTATTTTGTATTTTTAATAATTAAAAACCATTTTTTTCTAATTTTTAATCAATTTCCGAAATTAAGTGTCGCTATAGGGGTTTCTGGTGACGAATCTGTCGCTAATGGTGTTCTTCAGCTGTTCTTGAGTATTCATGTCAGAGTTCAGGTTGGGTAGTTTGACCACGATTTAAATAGTGTTCTTGGTACTTTCTGGGTTGGTTAAAACTTTCAGATTGTAGTACTCATGTAACTTTACAACCTCAAATGGATTTCATGGTCATACAACATCAGATCAGAGAGCTTTAAGTCTCCAAAATATCTGACAACGTTGTTCTTCATTTTCTGGGTTTTCTAGAAAATGAAGAACAGTCGAGGTTAATAGCTTTCGATCCTTATATCTTGGGTTCTGAGTTTAGTTTGGGTTATCCATAAGTTCTAGCGTGTAGTCCGTATGTCAAGGTACAACAAACAATCATCAGATCAATTTGCAAACATTAAAACAGTAAGCTATAGATCGGTCAAACTAAGGGTCACGAAGTGTTCTTGAAGATTTGGGTTACCCAGAAAATCTTCATCAGCCATTTCGGTCAACGCATTTTGACCTTGCATATCTTTGTTTCTGTAATCGATATAAGTGTTATAAAGGCTTTATATTGTAGTAATTATACCATACTATAACTTGAAAACAACAACATGGCCAAAACAGCTACACACAGCAAATCAATACCCTGCAAATTGATTGTCAGATAAGATCTGGGTTTCTGGGTTACCCAGAAACCAGATTCGGTGAATGGTCAACGGTCTTTGACCGGTCATATCTCTTGTTCTAAACATGATTAGACCCTGATTCCAATTTTAGATCCTAGTCCTCATGACATATAACACATCCAAAACATAAAATACACAAAACAGTTAACACATAAAGATCTAAGGCCTCTGACTTTAGGTTGTCAGACCAATTTTTTTCAACATTTCCAGATTTGCAAAATTACTAGATTCGAGCACTTTGATGTTATGGATCTGGGATTTAACAACCCAGATCACTAAAAGACACCTCATTACACAACTTTACACAATCAATTACACCATATAACATCAGATCATATAATTCTAAAAATTTAAGGTTTATACCACTTTGAGCTTTGATCCATGATTTCTGACATTGATCTGATCCTTAGCTTGCTACAAGATGATCATGCTTCATCTTTTCTTTCTCTCTCACTCTAGATTTCGAATTTTAGAGAGAGAGGGTCTTGGAAGAAAATGCAAAAAAAATAAAGTGGTCCATTCTCTCTCCTAATCTATTTATTTGCTACCTATGTAATGAAATGGGCTGGCAAGTGGCTGATTGCTGTGGTTTGTAGCACAAGGCTAGGCTAGGTTAGATCTAGGGTTGTTCACCAACTAAGGATTTAGCAAGATTTGCAAGCAAGCTACTAAAAAAAATCAAAAATAACATTTAGCATACCGTTTTATTTTTATATTTGTAATTTGATGAAACCCTTAGGGTTTAGGGTTTGGACATATTAGGGTTTAGGTTTTAACCCTTAACTTTGCAAAAATTTAATTTCTAACATTTCCGAATTTCGGTTATAAAAATAGAAAATTAATATTTCTAACTTATAATTAGAATTTACTAATTATATTAAAATTTCTTAATCATAAATTCATTCTTGCTGATTAGGATTAGCATTTTCTAATTACAATTGCTAATTAAGCAATTAGGGTCAATATCACAGATTAGGGTTTAAAACCCTTGAATTAGGGTTTCTAATAGAAAAGTTAATTTTTCAATTTAGAAATTAAATATTCGTAATTAGATTAGGGTTTTCTAATTACTCATAAATTAAAATAATTAGGATTAGGGTTTCCTAATTAACATTGCTAATTTTAGCAATTAAATCCACAATTGAGCATTAGGGTTTCTGATGGAACAATTAGGGTTCCAAAAATTGAAAATTAGGGTTTGTTAATTAATTAACCATTACCCTAATTAATACTTAATTAATACCACATAAGCATTATAATTCTCCGTTATATTTCCAGATTAGGGTTTCATTTTATTAGAATCTAAAATTAGGGTTTTCAGATCTGGTATTAGGGTTTCTAATAATCAATTAAGATTTTAGATAATTCATTAGGGTTTTCCCTAATTAATTAAAATTATAGGCGTTTAACCTTGTATATACATTGCATTCCCAATCTAGGGTTTTTAATATCCGAATTAGGATTTCGTACTCTCGGAACTGAAACTAGGATTTTCAGAACCGATTTCTAGGGTTTCTTGTTAGACGTTAGGGTTTTCTAAACGAACGTTGGCGTTCTTAAAAATATACTTAAAGTTTATCACAGATATAATTTATCTGATCAACCCATGACCCTTAACCACATTTAGTACACATACATAACCATATTCACAGCACATAGTCACATAAATCCTTAATCCTGAATAATTTACCTATATCCTTCACCGAATTTTGAAATCCTCAAAATTCAATCCCAATAACATCAAACGCATACACTTATTTTCTGTATAGGTCTATTATTTAACCTTAAATCAATCATTTAAGATTCTCATAAATTGTCTAAATTCTCGGGTTGTCACAACGACCGGTGGTCGTTCTCCTTCCTTAACAGCGGGTGCTAGTACTGACGTCTTTCCATCTTTGTTGAACCTTCTCTTCTTGAACTTTCCACTCCTATTGTCTTGGCCATGATTACCACCGAAGTGGTTATCATTTTTGGCATGTTGATTCCCTCCATGTTTGTTGTCATCGCTTCGATGACTATTATCACTGGTATTATCAACTTGTTGGCTGCTCTCTCTTGGTTGGGTTGACTCATTATCGCGCTCCAATAACTGAGCCATATTCACAACATCTGAATAATAACACAGTTTATGAGAGATAAGTTATTGGCGTATCTCGGGTTTCAAACCTCTTAGAAACATCCGCGTCATTCTCTCCTCATTATCAACCAAGTGGGACGCAAATCGAGATAACTCGACAAACTTAGCTTCGTACTGCGCCTCGGTCATATTGTTTTGCTCAAGCTTGATGAACTCCACCTCCTTCATGTGATGAATACTTTTAGGAAAGTACTTGTCGTTAAACAATTCTTGGAACTTCTCCCAAGACATCTTCAGTGCGGCAGGTTAAGTACTCTTTACAGATTCCCACCATTAATCTGTCTTTGCACGCAACATGAAGGTGGCAAAGGAAACCTTTTGTTTCTCGGAGCATTCCAAGACATCAAATATCTTGTTGATCTGCTTTATCCATTTCTCCGCCTTAAGTGGTTTTGGCTCTCCAAAAAACTCTGGTGTTCCCAGCTCTTTGAACTGCTTAGAGGTGACCGTCCGAGAGTTGTTAGTGTTTCCACCTGCATTTTGGACAGGAGCCGCTCTCGTCTGATGTTGTATGAATTGCATAAAGCCTACGAACATCCCATCGTTCACCATTTCATCGGTGTTATTGTTTTCATGAGGATTATTGTCTTCCTGTTGCACATTACCCTGGGCATTGATCGTTGGTGACTCAACGGTCTCATGTGCTTCATTGCTTATCTCAACATTTTCGGATACCATTTTTAAATACTGCCACAAAACAAGGGTTAATTAACGTATCACATATTATCTCTATACTCTGACCGACCAATTAAATACCAAATAAACTTAAGTATGTCATACTAGCAAAGGAATTCCCTGTCTCTCCCCTCCTAGTTCTTGTCTCACATCTCAGCCAGGGATCATATCCCTAAGCTTTGATACCAATTGTGACGCCCCCAAAATAGGTACACATCACCCATCTTGGGTCGTTAGATACAAGGAACTGAATATAAATACAAACTAATTATACAACAGTCGTGTAAAATACGACAAAACATAAATTGAGATTTTTAATAAGAATATTGTCATCTAGACAATATCCACACTCAAAGGAGTCCTCAATATATTTATTGTCACACTATTTAACAAAATAGTGAGGACTACTAATACTATAATCTGGAGTGTCCCTCCGTTCCCCGACTAGTCCAGGCTACGTTCTTATTTCCTGAAGAGAACGGTGCAAGAAAGGGTTGAACTCAACTAGCCCAGTAAGAAATATTATGACTAAGATAATGCAAAATAAATTATCATTAGTCTTAAACAATGTTAAACTGACAAAATACAATAGACATCAAGTTTAACTACAGCGGAATAAGCAATTAATTAGAAGAGTCAAGTAGAGCATGATATCTACTATCTTCTATGATTTAAAATGTTTTCATCAATTTTTATCGCTGAGACTCAGCTTAATAAATAAATCACATCATCGAGTCATCCCTGCTTTACGGGCCAAGGATATTCATTAAATTATCAATGGTCATGACTATACCGAATAATCCCTAGTCATAATCATACCAAAAACTGTCCGTCAATACACTACAGGCCACTGAGGACTTTTACCACATCATTTATAATATTACAGGTCATGATTATACCGAATAATCCCTGGTCATAATCATACCAAGTCCATCTATGCACGTAAGCCAAAGATGACTTTAATCACAATATAAGCATGAGGATGATGACAATGACATAATAATTCAATAAAACAAGTACAATAATAAATTTTAAAGATTTATAAGTTAATTTATCCTGAACTCAATAATGTCCAAATTGTCAACATGATACTGCTTTGTGGAGTAAAATTCAAGAATGCTCAAAAGAATATTTTCATGAAAAGATACTGGATGAAGCGCAAATATCAAGGATATTCCACTAATTTCATGGAGTATAGAAGCCAAAATTTTAACCAAATAAGTATCATAGAATTATATGAAACTGCAATGGATTTTCACCCGCCATGCGGTAATCCACATAGACAGATCATTTCCACAATTTAATAAGAAATGAATACGAAGGGTCATTCACCAAGCATGTGGTAATCCATATAGACAGGTTATTCCAACAGAATAATAAAGAATGGAATAATAGAAGAATTCACCATGCATGCGATAGACCGCACAGACAGGTTATTCAGACAGAATAATAAATAATGGAACCAGGTAATGCGTAAATGCACAGACAGGATATTACAATAGAATAATAAATAATGGAACCAGGTCATGCGTAAACGCACAAACAGGATATTCCAACAGAATAATAGAGAATGGAATAACAAAAGACTTCACCAAGCATACGATAGACTGCACAGACAGGTTATTTCAACAAAATAATAAATAATGGAACCAGGTCATGCGTAATACGCACAGACAGGATATTCTAACAGAATAATAAAGAATGGAATAACAGAAGATTTCACCATGTATGCGGTACTTCGCATATACAGGTTATTCCAACAGAATAATAAAGAATGTAATAACAGAAGAATTTCACAATGTATGCGGTACTTCGCATATACAGGTTATTCCAACAGAATAATAAAGAATGGAATAACAGAAGTTCTCTTTATGAATATGAAAGAAATAATACACCTTACCTTATAAAGAAGAGTACTTCGACGGGTAGGACGGGGATATACTTGAAGAAAACTTGCACTACGCTCAAAGCTTCTTAAAATTCTAAAGAAATACGCTCAAGATTATAGAAGAGAATTCTCTGAATTTCTGGTGTGATTTCAATTCTAATTAAGCATCCTATTTATAGGAAAATAGAAAGGATACTATGCAATAAAATATAATATATATATATATATATATATATATATATATATATATATATATATATATATATATATATATTATTTAAAATCTAATAAAACAATTAACTTTATAAAAGTATTCTGTTTTATATAAAAAGATTTTACTATGCAAACACTATGCAGGTACTATGCAAATATTATGCATAATAAAATATATTATATTTTAATTATTGTCTAATAAAATAAATAATTTTATAAAAGTATTCTGTTTTATATAAAAATATTTTACTATGCAAAACACTATGCATAATAAAATATATTATATTCTAATTATTGTCTAATAAAATAAATAATTTTATAAAAGTATTCTATTTTATACAAAAAACTTTTCTGTTTTATTACATTAATAATACTAATAAAACAAAATTTATATATATAATATATATATATATATATATATATATATAAACTTCCGTGACTTCATAAAAAGACACCTCAATATATTTAACAACATTTATCATCATTATTATAATTCACAATATTAATCGACCAGGTCGTTCCCAGGAAAGAGGGGGCTTTCCAATAAGGATTTCTCCCTATTGACGCGCAATTAGGTGACCAAACCTCTCCTTGGCAAAACTTCTAGACATCATTAATATTGCAAATAATAATATTAATAACTTTGTTATCTCAATTATTGATTTAATAATATATAAAACATTGACAATAATTGAATCAAATAACGTGAGATACTATGCAACATTACTGTAACAATAATTGAACAAAACTGAGTGACTTCTCACGTAAGCATGAATAATCAATACTGTGTGCTACTATGCAACCACGCGTATTACTGTACTTTTACTACCCAGTAGTTCAACAGTTTTAACGGTAAAACTTTCGCCGTTATTTTCATAAAAATATTTTTGTCGTTTTTTCAATCCGACAATAATTCTGTTGTGGGGTCCACCAATGATTGTGTCGTCGTACGAATATTTCCTGTTAAAATGAATATTCCCCGACCAATCTAATAGTATATAACAACATGCATACTTTTCAAAATTTCTAAATATTACCCACAACTATAACATTATATCAAATTTACTCCATAATATTCAAAAATGATATTTATTAAAAATTTATATTTATTCATAAAAGTTGGGGTCTTATATTAATAAATAAAATTATCACTAATCAATTAAATGTTATCACATAATTATTATTAATTTGGCTACGTTTATTTTAATAAAATTATCTCTAATCATTGTTGAATTAATCAATTTTGTGTTGGTATGTAAGTTGCAAATGAGCCAAAATCATTACTTTTAGTAGGTAGGCAAGAGACAGAAACAATTATTATCAACCATGAATAAATAATTATTATCAATTTTGTGTTTGGTGTGGTGTTACTGAGAGAGAGAAGTGTAATTGAATGGAATATGGGTTGAAAAATGGTTAACTGGTTCAGAACTATATTTATTTTAAGAAATATGGGTTCAAATTTTAACCAACCTGAATAAATAAAAATGGTTAATCGACCCATTTGGTTTCAGTTAATATGGTTTGAGCCAACAGTTAACTAACTATATCGGAAGCTCTAGTTTTACACCAAGTTCTGAATGAACTATTTTGATCCGGGAAATTTGTTGGCGTGAATCTCATCCAAATTCTTCAGCATATATAGTATTATTTCATTTTTTGTTTGCCCATAATTTTCTATTTCTTCAGGTTATATAACATTAATTCTTAATTTTTTAGCCCATATCTTTATTTGAATTGTTTGAAATTTGAAGTTGACTTGCATGTTTCACTTGAAATTTATGATGACTCCTTCTGCTGTTGTTTGTCTAGCTTTCCATTGTTTCCATGGGTCTATTTTATCTATGAAATCACTGTTGCCTCTTTTGTGGATTTTAGGTGCACCTAACGACTTTATCGAGATAGAGTGGTGCAATTTTTGTGTTAGTGACAACACGAACTCTCTTTCCATGAACATGCTTACAAAATATCAACGCATAAAAAAGAATTAAAAAGCAGACAAAAACAACAAAGAAAATTATTTTTTATAAAGCAGTTTAGACTCCAAAGCATTTGTAAGATTCTCAATAAAAACATGCCAAATGAAAAGGAAATTTTATTTCTTATATTCTGACAAGTAAAAAAAAGACAAACTTGACAACCTAATGCTAACATTTTTTCAGCTTCAGAAAGTATATAGTATTCATGCACACAAATATATGATTATATGTACAGTAACTACAATCACTACCAACAGGATATTCTGTTGAAAATTTTGCTTTGTAGTAAGATATAGAACAATATTATTTCTGCCTGAATCGAATGGTTGACCACTCTTTCCTTAAGACTATATTCGCCCCTTACTCTTGCTACACAGGGTTACTGCGAATTAGTCTCCCAAGATAAGACAGGCCCAGATTTTACTCCGTACTAAAATTTGTTGCATAGGAACAAATCTATTGCTAAACTATAAATGAAAGAAGAAAAATTATAATAAGAAAAATATTCAGAATGATAATTTTCCTAACTTGAGAATGATGGATTGAAAATTTGAAGTATTGAATTTGGTGGATTCGTCGTATCCCAACTCCAACTCCAAATACTCAATTTTGGCTAAAATCGTTGGCTCCAACTTCCAATACTGTTGGCTCATATCCTTTTATAATTTTATTAAAAAAAAAATATATATATATATATATATATATATATAACAAATATTGTTCCCATGACTTGAACCCAGGTTCTTAATATCAACATATCTCTATTATCCAAATGAACCAATATTATTATTGGTTACATGGATAACATATAATATATTTATTATATACTTTTAGATAATGAAAATATCTAACAATCCTCCCCTATTTTCATAATCCTCCAATCCTTTTCCTTTGACATTCTTCTTTTTATTATTAAATATAGTATACATAAGTAATAGGTGTCTTTCGACTTGAACCTTTACATAGTCTATTTCACAAAATATCTGAATTTTTTTTAAGTAGCGTTAGCTTTGAACTAAAAAATCTTAAAGTGATATCTTGCTCTATAGACATATACTATATCTCTTATAGTTTAAGAAAACTCAACACATGTATGGCCTTGTGTTTATCTCTTGGGTTTCGTAAGTGACTTAGAGATAAGCCTTATGTCTCGCAGAAGCGGCCCACTTCCTTTACTTACATAGGTGAATCTAATTAGATGCACTTGTATGACCTGCATCCTCCAAACCGAACATAGATTCATTAAAGGTTTACACTACCCTCTTTCTTCTCCATACAAGCATACACTATCTTTGAGATGGTTTTGAAGAATTTCTTCTTCATACGTGTCTAGTGTATAACTGGTTATTACTATAAGTATTTTTCATTGAACTAATATACCAGATGTTACTCTAGTATTTTGTTGGGTTCCACTTATAGATTACCTCTCATTTAAAGGCTTTAAACTCATCTCCCTGGAAGTCTTACATATTACATCCTTGCCTAGGCCTTTTGTAAAAGGATCTGCCAAATTTCCCTTTGACTTAACATAGTTAAAGGTAACAACCCCTTTATTGATTTGCTCCCTTACATAACTATGTCTTAAACTTATATGTCTAGACTTTTCGTTATAAACCTTGTTATAAGACCGTGATCATGCTGACTCATTATCACAATATATTGAGATAGCTGTCATTGGTTTGGGCTAAAGTGGTATCTCAAATAATAAATCCTTAAGCCATTCGGCTTCTTTTACAGCAGTTGATAATGCAACAAACTCAGATTCCATAGTTGAATGTGTTATCAAAGTTTGTTTCTTGGAACCCCAAGAAATTTCCCCTCCTCCTAAAGTGAATATCCATCCACTTGTAGACTTTATTTCATCTGAATCTGTTGTCCAGTTTGCATATGTGTACCCTTCTACTACAGCTGGGTATCCTATATAGCATAATGCATAGTTCATTGTGCCTTTAAGATATTTAAGTATCCTTGATACTGCATCCCAATGAACCTGACATGGATTATGAGTAAACCTACTCAATACTCCTACTGCAAATGCTATATCAGGTCTAGTACACTGCATTGCATACATTAGACTACCAATTACACTTGCATACTCTAATTGAGATATAATATTTCCTTTATTTAGAAATAACTTAACAGAATGATCATATGGGGTAGAGGCTATCTTGCAATTCTCGTGATTAAACTTCTTTAACAATTTCTCAATATAATAAAACTGAGTTAAAGAAATAGTATCTTGAGACCGCACAATTTTAATCCCTAAAATTACATCAGCGTCCCCCATATCTTTCATATCAAAAGTAGCAGACAAAAATGCTTTAATTTCTAATACTACTTTTTCACTAGTACCAAGTATAAGCATATCATCAACATATAAACAAATTATAACTCCAAAACTTTTATTAAACTTAGAATAAACACATTTATCCGATTCATTTATTTTAAATCCATTTGAAACAATCATTTGGTCAAATTTTTCATGCCACTGCTTAGGTGCTTGTTTTAGGCCATATAAAGATTTACTAAGTTTACAAACTTTCCTTTCCTGACCTTTCAAAACAAACCCTTCTGGTTGTTCCATATAGACTTCCTCTTCTAAATCACCATTTAGAAAAGCAGTTTTAACATCCATTTGGTGTATAACAAGTTTATGAATTGATGCTGATGCAATTAATAACCTAATGGTACTAATTCTTGCTACTGGAGCATATGTATCAAAATAATCAATTCCTTCCTTTTGCTTAAAACCTTTGGCTACCAGTCTAGCTTTATACTTATCAATGGATCCATCTGATTTTCTTTTCTTTTTAAAGATCCATTTAGAGCCAATGGGTTTACTACCAGGAGGTAAATCCACCAAGACCCAAGTCTTGTTACCCATTATAGAATCCATTTCATCATTTATGGCTTCTTGCCAAAAACCTCAATCTTGAGAGGACATAGCTTCTCTAAAAGTCAATAGATCTCTATCAGAAGAATCATGTTCAGTCACAAAAACACTAGAAGAAACAATAACATCCATGTTTCCTTCTACTAGGTACATGTAGAAATCAGGGCCATATGATTTTTCTATCCTTGTTCTTTTACTTCTTCTTGGTTCTATTTCTTCAGTAGATGTATTAAGTTCCATTTCATCATTTGTTTCATGATGAACAAATTCTTGATCCTCTTTATTAGTGTCTTCTCTTGACCTTTTCCTAAAGAAAGAATTCTCAAAGAACTCAACATCTCTAAATTCCAAATTATATTTTGGCTAACAGAATTTGTAGATTCCATAATCAAGAATTTATAGTCTTTGCTATTTTGTGCATAGTTTATAAAAGCACACTCGATTGCTTTAGCACCAAGTTTAGGCCTTTTAGGATCAGTTAACCTTACTAATGTTCTACATCCCCACACCCTTAAATGGTCAAGAGAGGGTTTTCTCTTTTTCCACAATTCATAAGGTGTAATATTAGTTTTCTTATAGGGTATACGATTAAGTATATAAGAAGCAGTCATTAATGCTTCCCCATAAATTTGTAGGCAAACCAGAAGTAAGAAGTAATGTATTAATCATTTCTCCAAGTGTTCTATTTTTTCGTTCTGCCACTCCATTTTGTTGAGGACTATAAAGGGCTGTAGTTTGATGAATTATACCATAATTCTCACAAAAATCATTATAAAAGAAGTATTCCCCTCCTCTATCCAATCTAAGAATTTTAATTCTTTGATCTAATTGATTTTCAACTTCAGCCATGTAGATTTTAAAGTTTTCTAAAGCCTCATCTTTAGTCCTTAACAAATAAACTTGAGTGTATCTAGAACAATCATCTATAAATGTTATAAAATATCTTTTACCTCCCCTAGTTTATATACCCTCAAATTCACAAATATCGGAATGAATTAATTCTAATAATTGTGAATTTCTTTCTACTTTTTTAAAAGGCTTCTTGGAAATTTTAGATTTAACACATATAACACATTTCTCTAAGTCAAAAAAATTAATCTTAGGAATTAAACTAAGATTACTCATGTTACACATACTTCTATAATTTACATGTCCTAATCTAGCATATCAAACATTTAAAGTAGAAATCATATAAGCAAAAGATGAATTTTCATTAATAACATTTAGTTTGTACATGCCATTAGATTCGTATCCTTTTCTGACATACATACCACCCTTAGACAATACAATACAATACAGTTAGCGTCAAACTAGACTTTTATGCCATGTTTGTTTTAAAGACTAACAGATACAAGGTTTTTCCTAATTTCTGGAACATTAAGAATATCATTAAGAGTAATTGTCTTCCCGGATGACAACTTGAGAACCACCTTGCCTTTTCCCATCACTTTTATAGTTGATGAATTTCCCATAAATAGTTCTTGACCATCTTTCATAGGTTCATAGGCTTTAAATATTGCTTTATTCTTAGCAATATGCTTGGTTGCTCCAGAATCGATCCACCATTTCATGTCATTTCCAACCATGTTAGTCTCCATGATCATAGCAGCAATATCCTCATTGTCTACCATATTTTCTTGGTCATTCTTTTGTTCTATATCTTACTACAAAGCAAAATTTTCAACAATCTTAAGACTATATTCGCCCCTTACTCTTGCTACGCAGGGTTACTGCAAATTAGTCTCCCAAGATAAGACAGGCCCAGATTTTACTCTGTACTAGAATTTGTTGTGTAGGAACAAATCTATTGCTAAACTATAAATGAAAGAAGAAAAATTATAATAAGAAAAATATTCAAAATGATAATTTTCCTAACTTGAGAAGGATTAAAAATTTGAAGTACTGAATTTGGTGGATTCTTGATCTATTTATAGGTTGGTCGTATCCCAACTTATGGGTCGTATCCAATTAATGGAATATGGCATTCTGTCGTATCCCAACTCCAACTCCAACTCCAAATATTACTGTTGGCCCAACTTCCATATTACCGTTGGCTCCAACTTCCAATCAACTTCCAATACCGTTTATCCAACTGAACCAATATTATTATTGGTTACATGGATAACATATAATATATTTATTATATACTTTTAGATAATGAAAATATCTAACATATTCTGTTGTTAATTGATCAATATAGCTACTTGGGAAATTAAGGGTATAAATAACCCCCAAAAAAATGACACCAAAAATTCAAATTTAGATAATCAGATTTGTATAATGAATAACAGATACTTTTACCATAAAAGAGATTTTGATAGAATGATGTGTAGAAAACCAATATCATTTTGCACCTTGGACCATGGTTATTGTTGAGTTCCAAATATTTCACCGATTCTTCCTTGCCAGATTCTAGTATTAAATGGCAATATGACATAGTTAAACTCCAAAAGACCAAGGCAAACTTATTTATTATGGTTGTCCATACTCCAAAGATAGTAAATGATTGAAGTCGTAGTATATTTTGATTTTTGAGTATTTATGTCGTTACATTTCTTATTTCAATTTTTGTTTGGTTCAGGATATATATATCTTATCTCCTTATGTGGTACATTTTCTAATATAAGAACACATAAGTGTACTGCAACAAATGGTATCTGCTAGTCATGGTAATGTATAGGTAGCAATATTATGGACTCGTTTCTATTAGAAGTGTTCAGAAAAAAAATAGGGCACCTGAAGTTTGCTTTAAATTCAAGCTTGCAATAGCCCATGAAACATTCTTCAGGTTCACTTTTTTTCCCTGCCAGAATTTATGGAATGAGTTCATATTACAAGGAACTCACTAGCTATGATATTTATTTTTTAATTATGTAACTAACATTTTTAACTTAATAATTTTTCTAATATAGTTGATCTAGAGCTTTAAAGAAGAGTCGTGTTGCCTTGCAGCATCGTAAAATGATTACGTAAGTTTGGTTAGTTTGATATTCAGTCCTTTTTCTTTGTATGGCATAAATGGTCTTACATTTTGTTTGTATTAGGGTAACAGCAGTGCCTTGTTGTTATTCTTCGGTACGGTACACTGTGAACCACATGAACATATTTCTTAGGCCCAATTTCAATACAATATCGATGAGTATGGAGGTTTGACTTCTTCTGCATTATATCATTCATCACAATATCTGTTATTACAACTTTGGTTATCACTTGGTTTGTAATTGTTGTATTTTTTCCCCAGACATGTTTTTTGAAATTTCTAATGATGATAGTATCTTCCAAGATCATAGAGCAAGTAATCCTATGGTGAGTACTGGATTCCTTTGGTGAGTATTGGATTCCTTATGGCTTTTCCCCATTTAATATAGGTACTATAACATAGCTCAAAAGCCACATGATGCGTACGCTTGCAAGAAATTGGGAATGTGACATTGACCCATATAAAAGCAAAATTAAAATGTTATACAACCAAAAATAAATAAACCATTGTGATAAATCAAATTATATGACTAAAATTAAATACTTTCACAATTTAATAACAATTTAATAATCATACAACCTCATATAAAGATAACTTCAAACACTCGGTTTTTCTTGGCCCAAAACTTTGTAGTGGTTCCGCTTATCATGATTGGTCATCATATTGTATATTGCACACTTTCTCTGTTGCTTACGACTCGCAGCCTCTTCGATCTCACTCTTTATTCTTGTAGCTTTTTTGCGCCCTTTTGTTTGCTAACAAATAGGATCCAATAACGACTCATCTTCAACGGGCTCATCATCGTCTAGTTGAATTTCGGAAACATCTTTTACATTAACTTCATCGGGGTCAAATTTCTCAACTATGGGTTGATTGTCAATGCAAAATTGTACCACATGCTTAAAACCATTAATTGAGCATGATCCTATAGAAGCTAATCGTAGAAGCAACATCATCAAATAATTGTACCGCATCGTCTGAAATTTCTCGTAATTAGACATTTCCGTCAAAATCTTTGGTAATTCAACATTTACTTTATTACCATCTCTACTCCACCGACTTAAAATGTATTTATCAGGTATCTTTGTAGTACTTTTGGCAATCATATGTCTTAAAATGTGTCTACAAAGCATACCAGAATGTTCAAATTTTTAACAATTATAATTTATATCTCCAGTTTGAACATTACTAACAACAGTAAAGTACCTTTTTGATTCTTCGATGTTGTTTGACTTGTACACTACATACGACTTTGTATCCGGTGTTGTTAGATGTTGAAGCTTCTTCATTATGTACTTATGATATTTTATTATCTCAATCTGAAAGAATCTAAACATCTCCTTTGTATAAACAGTTGCTCTATGAGTTTCCAACGGTGATTCATGAGTCATAGTTCGCGTCCGATGACAAGTTACATAGTCAGCTGTCAACTTGTCTCTCTCTCATAACCTGTTTCTCAAGGGATTTTTCTGAGTTTGTGAATAATTTCTTGATACTCATTGCCGCATTCACATACTCATCGAATAAACTGTTCATTCCCTCACTCCTAGATGTAGTCATCATTCCCGCTGCAAAAAAATTCTTTGTGTATGCCATGACCCATTTGTGCTTAACCTCATAAAGTGATTGGAGCCAATAATGGTCATTCAGTTTGTAATCTATCATCAGCTTTTTCCATCGCTCCTCAAATTCTGCAAAAGTCAATGATTTATACACACACCAGTTCAAATCATGTTTAAATGTTGGATATTCATCATACAATGTATGTAATTTTTCTAAAAATTTGTTACTAATATGCCATGTTCAAAGTACATGGTGTGTTTCAAAAAAAACCTTAGCAATTGCATTGCTCATAGATTTATCCTGGTCAGTTATAATGGTGACCGGTGCCTTATTATTCCTCGCATTAAGCAAAGTCTCAAAAACCCATACAAAAGTATCCTCTGTTTCATCTTTAATCAGTGCAAAACCAAATAAGACGGGATGATAATTGTAAGGCCCTAACTTTAATGAATAAAGATTAATTTCTCTCGAAATATATTTTTGAATATTATGGTGTGGATATAATATAATGTTATAGTTGTGGGTAATATTTACAAATTTTGCAAAGTAAGCAAGTGGTTATATAATATTCGATTGGTCGGGGAATACTCGTTTTAACAGGGAATATTCGTACGACGGCACAATCATTGGTGGACCCCACAACAGAAGTATTGTCGTAGTTAAAAAATGATATAATTATCTTTTTATAAAAATAACGACGGAAATTTTACCGTTAAACTGTTGAACTACCCGGTAGTAAAAGTACAGTAATACGCGTGGTTGCATAGTAGCACACGGTATTGATTATTGATGCTTACGTGAGAAGTCACTCAGTTATACTCAATTATTACTACAGTAATTGCTGCATCATATCTCTCATATTATTGATTCAATTATTATCACAGTATCATCTGCATAATATGTTATATTATTAAATCAATAATTGAGACGACAAAGTTATTTATATTATTAAATTGCAATATTTACAATGTCTAGAAGTTCTGTTAAGGAGAGGTTTGGTCATCTAATTATGCGCCAATAAGGAAAAATCCTTATCGGAAAGCCCCCTCTTTCCTGGGAATGACCTGGTTGTTAAATATTGTGAGTTATAATATTAATGATGAATAAGTTCGTGTTGATTAAAGATGAAATTGATAGTTCCATTGTGTTGGAATTATTAGTGTTAGTGGAAATCGACATTTATTTCGATATTATTGATGTCTAGAAGTTCTACTAGCTAGTCGGGTAATTAATCGGATAAATGATCAATTAATTGATATTAATTCACATGATTATAACTATTTGTTCGCATGTGTGTACTATTGATTCACATTCTTGTACTATTAGGGGAGTTGGTGCAAGATTGATAATATTTGCATGACTAAGTTAAAAATGGAGGTAAAGATGGAGATATTATACTGTAATTTGTATTTTCACATGATTATAACTATTAATTCACATGATTGAACTATTGATTCACATTATTTACAATTAGGGGAGCACTACAAGAAAATGCTCTAACAGCGACCAAAAGTATCAGCGACCGCCCCTCCGGTCGCAGATGGTATTATTCGCGACCGACATTAGCGACCGTCCTTGAATTTGGTCGCTAGATTATATTAGCGACCGCACCCGTTCGCTACTCGGTCGCTTGTTCAATTTTACCTCCAAAAAAATTGGCAGGAAATGTTGGCGCCTTAGTTATTTGCGACCGCTTACCATCAGCGACCGCATTCGGTCGCTGATACTTCCACATCATTTAAAATTAGCGACCGCATGCAGTCGCTGATCTATTTCAATTAACCAGTTCCAGTTCGTCACTCTTGAATGCAAAACAAAAAAAAATAAAAGAGGGAGAAAAGAAGAGGGAGAAGAGGGGAAAATCGCCGCCGCCACCATCACCACCACCACAGTCGCCGCCACCGCTACCTGCATAGGTAAGATACATACTTTTCAGATGGGTTTAGCCATAAAAAGCTCTTTTAGTTGTAAAAAATTCTCCACGGAAACCATTTCTTGTTATATAGTTTCCAAATTGGTATATGGAATCCAGACAGATTTGTGTATTGTGCTTAGTGGAGGATCTAGGTGTAATTTATGGAGGGCATTTGACCTTTTTTGTCTTGAAAATATGACATTTTTACTATTATTTTTAATTCTTATAAAATAACCCCTAAAATTTAAATTTCCCCTCCTTCGCCAGATTTTTCTCACTTCTATCCCCTTTTATCTGAAATTTATGAATTTTGATATACATCACTGATATGCTTTGGCTAATTATTAATCATATTTAGAGATGGATCATTAACAACTGATTTGTAATGTTTCTTTGTTCTCTTCTAAATATAATGTTGCTTTCGCCAGATTTGTAATGTTTCTTTGTTATCTTCTATATATTTTCACACTGATATGCTTTGTTTTCTCCCTCTTTATAATGAATTCACAGTGCTTACACCACATCACTATGTTCAGTCAAGATAGTTGGTTCTTGATGTATTCCATTCCTTCTCAAGGTGCTTATAATTTGTTTGTAATGTTGAAACCATATAGATTTAAACTATACATAAACCCCAAGAAGAGGTCTTGACAAATAACATCAAGGTCATTGGTTCCAATCCCCATACTTGGGATAGAATTTACCTATATATAAAAAAGATTTAACATATTCATGAAATGTAATATTATTTTTAAGTGCATTTGGAATAATTTGGTGCTTTCTTAAGTGTGTTTACATTTAAACTAGCATTCATACGCACCATAGTATCTACTTTTAGTATTCATTCTTGGGTCACCAAATCATTATTGTTTTTCAATTGATGTATCGTGTCCGTTCCAAAATTAGAGATACAATTTTACTTTTGTGGTCAAACGACGGCATATTAAACTTCAAATTAAGGTAAGAGATTCGGAAATTTTTGGCTCAAACTCCAAAAATGGGAGAATTTGGAGGGATGGGAAATGACAAACTTCTTTCCCAAATGTCCTATGTAGAAGAGTTTTTGTTGTGTTCAGATATGGACAAAGAGCGTATCTGAACTCTAAATTTTCCTACATACCTATCAAACAAACTCTAAATTATAAAATTTTCATATATACCTATCAAACAAACTCTAAATTTGCATTTTTTTTTCCTACAAACTCCATTGTATATAAGTTAACTTCATACTAATATGTTGTTTATAAATTGTGACGACCTTTTTTAGCATTTATTTATTTATTTTTAACTATTTAATTGTTGGCCTTCTGACAGGACACTTATAAGGGCTTAATGAACGAGCGTTATCCTGAAGGCACCCCGTGTCCGTTGATTAATCAAGAATTGTGGGATAGGGCATCCGTCGCGAAGAAAAACTATGTTAAAGGCCAAGGACAAAAATGACGCCCGACCATCAGTGGCACAGGCAGCTCTGCTACCCAGTCTACACAGTCATCACGTCATCCAGCCTATCATACTCCTGCTGACTGTGTGAGAGCGATCTGCCAGAATCGTGATCTTCTTCGTATACTGGGCAGGCATCTGCATTCTCTTAGTCCTGATGAGTTGGCAGAGGCAGTGGCGGCAGCAGCAGCATCACAGCATCAGGGTGGCGACCAGGTATATATATCGATATTGTTACTGTCACTGTCTTACTTATATATTTCACTACATTGTCTATTGTTTAGATTTTCCCAAGTCATAGCAGTATCTACACATGTAACATATATGTTTTATTCTTTTATTAATTACAGGGTACTAATTTGGATGATCCATGAAGAGCTAAACCAGTCATATATGTTAGATTTGTAAAGCCTTGCTAGACTTGTTTTTTAAATTTTTAAACCCTTGTACTCTTTTAGATTCATTCTTTGGACAATTGTATTGGTTTACAATTCTATTATATAGATGTTTATAATTGTATTGTGTTAGTTTATGATGGATGATTATCAGTTATAATGGATGAATATTTATCATATGGTAGTTATCATGGATGGATGCTTATATATACTGCTGTGTGTTGGGATAGAAAGCAAGTACAAATCAGGTTATTTTTGGGAAATCAATAAAACAGAAAAAATATTTATAAAAAAAACATCAGCGACCGCATGTGGTCGCTAATGCTACAAAGAGGTCGCTGATAACTGCTTGGAAACTAGCGACCGAGTTGGTCGCTATTACCGATCGCGGACACGTGTGCCACGTCACAACTGACAAATGACTCATCTTGAGTCAGAATAGCTACGGATGCGGTCGCTAAGAAATTGGTCGCTATTATTGGTCGCTGACGTCCATCCAGCGACCAGATTATCTGCGACTAATATCAGTGACCGCATGCGGTCGCTGATACTCATCTTCAACCATATGCGGTCGCTGATAGGCGGTCACTGATAAGCCTTTTTTTGTAGTGGAGATGGTGCAAGTTTGATAATACTTACAGGACTAAATTAAAAATGAAAGAAAAGTTGAAGGTATTGTACTGTAATATTTCGAGCCCCAAAATGTGTAATTATGAAAACTATATTTTCCTATAAATAGAAGCTCATTCTTCCTTCATTTCTCACCAATTCACTAAAGCTTTAGAGGAATTATTATAGAGAGAAATTATAGGGAGAAAGAAGAAGAGAAATCTGCTACCTCACTATTCCAATATCCAATTTCTTCTAAGGTAAGGGGTATTATTCTTTCGTATTCATGATGAGAATTATTTTCTTTCAATACTCGTAAGAGCTGTGATTCCATTCTTTATTATTATGTTCGAATAACATGTCTATGCGAAGTACCGCATACATGGTGAAATTCTTCTGTTATTCCATTCTTTATTATTCTGTTGGAATAACCTGTTTATGCGATCTATCGCATGCCTGGTGAATTCTGTTGTTATTCCATTCTTTATTATTCTGTTGGAACATCCTGTCTGTGCGGATTACGCATGACCTAGTTCCATTCTTTATTATTCTGTTGGAACATCCTGTTTGTGCGGATTACGCATGACCTGGTTCCATTCTTTATTATTCTATTTGGAATAACCTGTCTGTGTGGTCTATCGCATGCCTGGTGAATTCTTCTATTATTCCATTCTTTATTATTCTGTTGGAATAACCTTTCTTTGAGGATTACTGCATGCATGGTGAATGATCTTTCATATTCATTCCTTATTAAATTGTGGAAATGATCTGTTTACGTGGATTACCGCATGGCGAACGAAAATCCATTTGCAGTTTCATATAATCTATTATACTCAGTTGGTTAAAGTTTTGGCTTCTATACTCCATAAAATTAGTAGAATATCCTGGATATTTGCGCTTCATCCAGTATCTTTTCATGGAAATATTCTTCTGAGCATTCTTGAATTTTACTCCACAAAGCAGTATCATGTTGACAATTTGGACGTAATTGATTTCAGGATAAATCAACTTATAAATCATTAAAATTTATTCTTGAACTCGTTTTATTGAATTATTATGTCATTGTCATCATTCTCATGCTTATATTATGATGAAAGTCATCTTTGGCTTACGTGCATAGATGGACTTGGTATGATTATGTCCAGGGATCATTCGGTATAATCATAACCTGTAATGTTATAAATGATGTGGTAAAAGTCCTCAGTGGCCTGTAGTGTATTGATGGACAGTTTTTGGTATGATTATTACCAGAGATTATTCGGTATAGTCATGACCATTGATGATTTAATGAATATCCTTGGCCCGTAGTGCAGGGATGACTCGATGATGTGGTTTATTTATTAAGCTGAGTCTCAACGATAAAAATTGATGAAAACATTTTAAATCATAGAAGATAGTAGATATTATGCTCTACTTGACTCTTCTAATGGATTGCTTATTCCGCTGCAGTTAAACTTGATGTCTATTGTATTTTATCAGTTTAACATTGTTGAAGGCTAATAATAATTTATCCTGAATTATCTTAGTCAAAATATTTCTTACTGGCCTAGTTGAGCTCACCCTTTTGCTTTCATTGTTCTCTTCAGGAAATGAGAACGTAGCAGGGACTAGTCGGGGAACGGAGTGATGGTCCGAGATGGTGTTATAGTAGTCCTCACTATTCTATAAAATAGTGTGACAATAAATGTTATGAGGACTCTATTTGAGAGTGGATACTGTCTAGAAGGCAATATTCCTGTTTAAACTCTCAGCTATGTTTTGTCGTATATTACACGACGTTTGTATAATTAAGTTTGTATTTGTATTCTGTACCATGTATTTGGCGACTCAAGATGGGTGATGTATACCTGTTTTGGGGGCGTCACAGTTGGTATCAAAGCTTAGGGATATGATCCCTGACTAAGATGTGAGACAAGAACTAGGAGGGGAGAGACGGGGAATTCCTTCGCTAGTATGACCTACCTAAGTTTATTTAGTATTTAATTGGTTGGTCAGAGTATAGGGATAATATGTGATATGATAATTAACCCTTGGTTTGTGGCAGTATTTGAAAATGGCATCCAAAAATGTTGAGATAAGCAATGAAGCACATGAGACCGTTGAGTCGCCACAGATTAATACCCAAGATAATGTGCAACAGGAAGACAATAATCCTCAGGTAAACAACAACGATCAAATGATAAATGATGGGATGTTCAGAGGTTTAATGCAATTCATGCAACATCTGGCGAAGGCGGCTCCTGTCCAAAATGCAGGTGGAAACACTGATAACTCTCAGACGGTCACCGCTAAGCAGTTCATGGAGCTGGGACCACCGGAGTTTTTTGGAGAACCAAAACCACTTAAGGCAGAGACGTGGATAAAGCAGATCAACAAGATATTTGATGTCTTGGGATGCTCCGAGGAGCAAAAGGTTCCCTTTGCCACCTTCATGTTGCGAGCAGAGGCAGATTACTGGTGGGAATCTGTAAAGCGTACTCAACCTGCCGCACTGAAGATGTCATGGGAGAAGTTCTAAGAACTGTTCAACAACAAATACTTTCCTGAAAGTATTCGTCACAATATGACCGTGGCACAGTACGAATCTTAGTTTGCCGAGTTATCTCGGTTTGCGTCCCACTTGGTTGATAATGAGGAGAGAATGACGCGGATATTTCTAAGAAGTTTGAAACCCGAGATACGTCTATACCTTATCTCTCATAAACTGTGTTTGTATTCAGATGTTGTGAATAGGGCTCAGTTATTGGAGCTCAATAATGAGTCAACCCAACCAAGAGAGAGCAGCCGGCAAGTCGATAATACCAGTGGTAGCAGTCATCGAAGCAGTGACAACAAACGTGGAGGGAATCAACATGCCAGAAATGGTAATCACTTCAAGGTAATCATGGCTATGACAATAAGAGTGGACATTTCAAGAATAGGAGATTAAATAATGATGGAAAGACGTCAGCACCAGCACCTGTTGTTAAGGAAGGAGAACGATCACCGGTCGTATGTTACAAATGTGGAGGGGAAGGACACATAAGTCCAAACTGCACGATGCAGTCCAAAGCATGTTACAATTATGGAAAAGAAGGTCACCTAGCCCGATTTTGTCGTGCACCAAAGTCAAGTCCAGCTGGGATAGAGGCATCCAAGGGTGTCCCAGACAAGACAAAACCAGTAGTTCAAGGGAGAGCGTTTGTCGTAACCTCCCAAAAAGCGAGAAATCCGAACGAGGTGATCACGGGTAAGCTAATCATAAAATCTAGTGAAATTTATACTTTATTTGATACCAGTTCTACCCATTCCTTTATTTCTCCTACTTTTGCTAAACATTTAAATTTGACTCCGGAGAAATCAGACTTTGACTTATCTGTTAAAACACCATTGGGAGAAACCTTCATTACATCCACGGTTTATAAGTCTTATTTGATTCAAATCGGTAATCGCGCGTTACCTGTCAATCTTATTTCCTTGAAAATACTTGCATTTGATGTGATTTTAGGGATTGATTGGTTAACTACTCATCATGCTAAAATCGATTATTTTCGTAAGGTTGTTAGCTTTCATATTCCTAACCAACCTATTATGCGAATTCAAGCAACCAAACCACTAAAATCAATCACTGTCATATCAAGCCATAAAGCTATTCGTTTATTAAAAAATGGATGTCAAGCTTTCTTAGCCCATGTCACGGATTTAAATAAAAATATGTTAGATTTGAATGATATTTCTATTGTTTATAAATTTCCTGACGTATTCCCTGAAAAACTTCCTGGTCTACCCCAAGAGCGTGAAATTGAATTTAGTATCGACCTTGAATCCGGTACAAAACCCATTTCCAAAGCCCCATATCGAATGGCTCCTATTGAACTTCAGGAGTTAAAAACCCAACTACAGGAATTGTTAGACATCGGTTTCATTCATCCTAGTACATCTCCTTGGGGTGCTCATGTTCTATTCGTGAAGAAGAAAGATGGAAGTATGCGACTTTATATTGATTATCAGGAGTTGAATCATGTCACCATCAAAAAATAGGTACTCGTTGCCTCGCATTGATGACCTGTTTGACCAGTTGCAAGGAGCCAAATTCTTTTCAAAGATTGATCTTCGTTCCGGATATCATCAATTGAAGATTAAAACTGATGACATTCCAAAGACTGCTTTCAGAAATCGGTATAGGCATTATGAATTCCTAGTCATGTCTTTTGGATTGACTAATGCTCCTGTTGCCTTCATGGACATGATGAACTGAGTATTCAAGGAATATTTGGATCACTTTGTGGTCGTCTTTATTGATGACATCCTCATATACTCCAAAACCCGTGAAGATCATGAGCAACACTTGAGGCTTATACTTCAAAAGCTTCGTGAAAACAAGCTTTATGCCAAGTTAAAGAAATGTGAGTTCTGGCTTGAGGAAGTTGCATTCCTTAGGCAAGTGATACCAAATCATGGAATATCTGTTGACCCGACAAATATTGAAGCAATTCAAAGCTGGGAGCAACCTAAGTCAGTGAACGAAGTACATAGCTTTCTCGGCTTAGCTGGTTATTATCAGAGATTCATAGAAGGATTTTCTCAAATCGCTACTCCATTAACTCAGCTGACTCAAAAAGATACAAAATTTGGTTGGAGCGAGGAATGTGAGAAGAGTTTTCAAGAACTCAAGAGAAGACTCATTTCAGCACCTGTTCTGACAATACCATCTGCTTCGGAGGGATTTGTCATCTACAATGATGTTTCAGGCAAAGGGTTAGGATGTGTTCTCATGCAACATGGGAAAGTCATAGCTTATGCCTTTCGACACTCAAAGAATATGAGAGGAATTATCTTACTCGTGATCTAGAGTTGGTAGCAGTCGTTTTTACGCTTAAGATTTAGAGTCATTACCTGTATGGAGAGAAGGTGGAGATTTATACGGATCATAAAAGCCTCAAATATTTCTTCACTCAAAAGGAACTCAACATGCGGAAACGGCGATGGCTTGGGTTGTTGAAAGATTATGATCATATCATCTAATACCATCCTAGAAAAGCGAACGTAGTAGCTGACGCATTGTAGAAGATCATATGCGGGTACGAGTGCAATATTGTCAACGCAAAGACCCATTTTGTATGGCTTACGAAGGATGGAAGATAGAGTTAAAGACTCCAAGGACCCATGTGATGATGGCGAATATACAAGTAGAACCGACTTTAATCGATAAAGTTAAAGTTGCTCAAACTATAGACTTGGAGCTGATGCGCATGAAGAAGAAAGTGCAAGAAGGTGTTATTTCAGAAGCAAGAATCGATAAAGAAGGAATACTTCGAGTCAACTCCAGACTTTGTGTTCCTAACGATTCTGACTTAAAGTATAAAATCATGATGGAGGCGCACAACACACCGTTTGCAATCCATCCTGGGAGTACCAAAATATATCGTGATCTTTGACATACATTTTGGTGGATCAATATGAAGAGAGAGATAGCGGGGTTTATCTCAAGGTGTCTAACTTTTCAACGAGTTAAGGCAGAGCATCAAGTGCCAAAAGGTCCATTGCAACCACTTAAAATTCCAGAATGGAAGTGGGAGCACATTACCATGGATTTTTTTACTGGTATTCCCAAGGTTTCTCAAGGCATAGATGTGATTTAGGTCATTGTTGATAGATTGACCAAGTCTGCTCATTTCTTACCAATACGAAAAACTTTTACACTTGAACGTCTTGCTAGTATGTACATAAACCATATCGTAAAAGTGCATGGTATGCCAGCATCTATAGTTTCTGATCGAGACCCAAGATTCACTTCAAGATTTTGGGTTAGTTTGCAAAAAGCTATGGGCACGGATTTACGATTTAGTTCGGTATATCATCCTCAAACGGATGGGCAGTCGAAAAGGACTATTCAAACTCTTGAAGATTTATTAAGACTATGTGTCCTTGACTTCAAGGGAAGTTGGGACAAGTTCTTACCATTGGTGGAGTTTTCCTACAACAATAGTTATCAAGCAAGTATTGGCATGGCTCCATTTAAGGCGTTGTATGGAAGAAAGTGTCGTTCTCCAGTACGCTGGGATGAGATGGGTGAAGCAACGTTGTTGGGACCAGATTTGGTACGTATGACTACGAAAAAGATTCAAACGATCCGACAACGTATAAAAACCTCACAAGATCGACAAAAGAGTTATACTGATCTTCATCGAAAAGACGTGGAATTCAATATTGGAGATCATGTGTTGTTACGTGTTACTCCATGGAAAGGAGTTACAAGATTTGGAAAGAGAGGAAAGCTCAATCCTTAATTCATTAGCCCGTTTATAATCCTCGAACGAGTAGGAACTGTGGCCTATAGACTCGCTTTACCGCCAAGTATGTCTCGTGTTCATAACGTTTTTCACATATCTATGTTACGTAAATATGTGAAAGACCCGAACCACATTATTGAATTAGAACCAGAAGAGATAGAGGAAGATTTAACATATGAAGAGGTACCTGTTAAAATCATGGATAAGAAGGATCATATTCTGCGCTCTAAAGTTATACCTCAAGTCAAAGTTTTGTGGAGAAACCACGATATTGAGGAAATGACCTGGGAATTAGAATCTGAAATGAAATCAAGGTATCCTCACCACTTCAATATACCAGGTACGCACCCTAATTTTGAGAACGAAATTTCATAAGAAGAGGAGGTTTTAAGTGTGACAACCCGATATTTTCTATATAAATAAATCATAAATTTTGCGTATAAATTTTTTTTTATTTATTAAAATAAATATGAATGATATGTGTCAAGGTAATGTGTAAGTATAATTATATGTGTGATAAATAAAATTTATTTATTACATTAAGTATTGGAAATAAATTTATTTTAGAATTATTTATTATTACCAATTATATTTTTATACTAATTAATTCCTTATTGGAAATGTTTTATTAATTATTTTTCAAGAAAAATATAATCTTATATTATTTAAATAATATAGGAAATGATTTTAAAATAATTATCTATTTTAAAGGTAAGAATGTGTGAAAGGTATTATGTAAGTATTTATGTGATGAACGTAAAATATATTTATTACATGAATGATTATGAATAATTTTATTTTACAATTATTGCTCATTATAAATTATATTCTAATAATAATTAGTTTTATAGTAAAAATGTTTTTAATGTGTATTTTCCATAAAAATATGATAATTATATTAATTGAATAATATATGATATGATTATAGAATTTTTATAATATTTATTTTATTATATGAAATTATTTCAGAATAGTTAAGTTAATTATTTTAACTTAATTATTAAGGTTATATATGAAAGATAAATCAGATATGGAATCCAAACCCTAATTCTGGGTTTTTGGTCAAGGAATGAAAATAATAATATTATATTATTATTTGTCAGTGTTATAGATATGTGTGGTTATGTGTGTAATGTTAATGTGTAGAACAGATTTAGTGTTAATGATAACCCTAACTGTGGTTATGGGATAAGGAATAATGATAATAAAATTATAATATTAATTATATTTTGATTTTTCAGAGCTATGAATATGTACTGTATTTCTGTATTGATAATGGTTGGTCAATTACGCTGTATTATGATCAAACCATAAATAATTAGCTAATTGATAAATTAAAATCCTAATTTCTTAAATTAGAAACCCTAAATAATAATTAGCTAATTGCTAATTGAAAAATCCTAATTTAAAACTCAGGTTGAGTTCGACACTGTTCTATAACTGTGTCATATGGTGCATGCATGTTATGTATTATATAATTTTTATATTGATTAGGTAAACCCTAATTAATATTTAGAAATATTAATTTCTAGAAACTCTAATATTTATTTTAGAAACCCTAATTTGCTTATTGTAAACCATAATTGCCAGTTTGGGAAAATGAAATGCTAATTAGTGTTGCTTAACCCTAATTAGAAAAGTGCCATAATTAAAGACCTAAATTATTTTATAAACCCTAATTATAAAATTTAGAAACTAAATTGTTATTTATTTATTTTAAACCCTAAATTAGAAATTCTAGAAATTATTTTTAAACCCTAAATTGGCTCAAACCCTAAACCCAAAACTAAACCCTAAACCCTAAGGGTTTGTCAACATTACTTTTGTGCCCTTAAAAATCAAAAGCCAATTGTCCAAATTAGCCTTTTTGAAAATTTTTTTTATGTAACTTGTAAGATTTTGACAAGTATAAGAGTTGTTCACCAACTCTACCTAACCCATGTGACAAATCTCACCAAATCAAAGATATCAGCCATTATATCAAGCAAGTGCATGCATCCAACATTATACATATAGATTTGAGAGAGAGAAAATGTTAGTTGCTAGCCCATTTTTTTGCTCAAACCCTTAACCTATCTCTCTCAACTCATAACCCACGAAATTCTTTGCTAAGATCAGTCACATAACAAGCCCCACGTTCATCATTAACAAAAACAGAAGCTAGAATCAAAAATTGGATCAAAGAAATGTATAAAACCCTAATCCTAGAAATCCTTTAATTTGATGTTAATTGTTGCAATTTATTGTTTAAAGTTTTGTAATAAGGAGTGTATTAATGTTCTGGGTTATTAAATTCATGACCCATAACATCAAAGTGCTCAAAATCAAAGTTTTTCCAACTTTTGAAAAATCGAACTCTGTTATTTTTAGGTAAATGTCAGGGCTTATAGATCTTTGCTCGATCATGATTTTTGTTGTTTTTAAGTTGTTATTTATAGTCTGATATGTGGTCTTTAATATGGAAAAAGAATCAAGTTCATATCTGTTATAGATCAGGAGTTATAAACGGTCATACAGCGTTGACCGAAACTGCCAAGAACATGAACCCAGATTTTTGATGAACAAATTCCGTGTTGCACTTCGACCAGCGATTTCCGGTTGGATCTTTTATTGTTATGATGATGTTAAGTTTTAAAGTTGTATTCCTACACGTTGTCTACACACTGTAATTGATAGATCACATAAAAGTTACACGGATTTCAAGTTATAGAGGTCCAAAGTGACCCCCACGAACTGTTCTTCATGAAGAACAGCTCTGACAAGCTACTTTGATGGCTAATAACTCTTAGATATGATGTTGTTTAGTCATGATGTTTGTTGATAGTTGTAGTATTACATGAGATCTACAATCTGGAACTTATAGATCGCCCAGAAATATTTTGGACTGAAAGTTATACCCGGACAAACAAGCCACCATGAAGCTGAGCTGTCGGTGTTCTTGAGGCTCAAGAACACCAACAGCGACGGTTACTGTCGCTAAAGGCTTTAGCGATGGTTTTATTTTATTTTTAATTTCTGGAAATTCCGAAAATGATTAAAAAATAGAAAAAAAATAGTTTTTAATTATGAAAAATACAAAATAAATTCTGAAAAATTATTTTAAAGTCCGAAAAATAGTTTTTAATTATTTTGAGAATATTTTAAAAATATTTAATATTTTTGGAATATAAATGGTATTTATTTATTTAATTAAAATATTAGATAAATTATTTAAAAATGGTTTTAATTCATGAAAAATTATATTATTGTGTTAGAAAATATTTTAAGTCATTTTTGATGAATTTTAATATTTTGTGATGAAATTTCATTAATTAATTAATATTAATGATGTTTAAGTTATTTAATAAATATATTAAATAAATTATGGAAAATAAAATTTATGATTTTAAAAATCATTTAAAGTATTATAAAAATATTTTAAGTTATAAAATATGACTTTTGATATTTTGTCATGAAAAATATTATTAATTTAATATTAATGATATTAATTTATTATTAGTGATATTTAATTTATTTGATAATTATATTAAATAAATTAGTTTAAAAATGATTTTATTATTTTAAAAATCATTTTGAATGAAAATAAAGTGTTTAAAGATATTTTAAGTTATAAAATATAACTTTTAATATTTAAGGGATATTTTCATTAATAATTTAATATTAATGATATTTATTTAATGATTAATGATATTAAATTTATTTAATAATTATATTAAATAAATAGTTTAAAAATGGTTTTATTTATTTAAAAATCATTTAAAAGGGATATAAATGAATTTAAAAATATTTTAAGTTATAATTAATGACTTTTAATATTTGGATAAATAGTTCATTAATATTTAAATATTAATGGTAATTATTTAATAAAGATTTTAAATATTTTAAAAATCATTTAAGGGTAATGTTAATACTTTAAAAGTATTTTTAGCTATTATAAATAACTTTAACCTTTTGGTAATGGTTTTATTAATCTATTAATATTTACTAAATGTTAATGATAATAGAATTGATTAGTATTTAAATCATTTAATAATGATTCTAATATTTCAAAAATTATGGTAAATGGTAATAATTATTTTAAAAATTATTATAAGGTCATGAAAAATAGTGCGACTGTTATTTCAGTTATCTATTTGGATATTGAACTACAGGATAGAGTCTTAGACTCGATAATTACCCGATAAAGTTGTCGGTAGACCGACATGTTTCAGAAATTAATCTGGACTTAGATAGATTGTTTGGATAACTGTTTATTTGTGATTCAATGGTTGTTAAAGTTGTGTGACAATGTGATTAGGAATGTGTTGATGTTTTCTTGTGAGTCAACGGTTGTTAAACATGTGTGATAATGTGAATAGGGAATGTGTTGACTGCAATAGGCAGTGTTATGTGTACGATATATTGTACTAATCAGTAAAATGATCTGATTAATGATAGGTCATGATAGAAAAGATAAATCTAAGTTGCGTAATTGTAAGCAGCGCATCAGGCAAGTATCCTACCTTTGCATTTTCTTTATGCATTGGACAAGTGTAAGAAAGTTTCAAAGTTATATTATTATTATACAAATTGTTAACCCTATATTATATATGCCCATTGATTATCAACATGTTAGTATATGATAATTCAGTTATATATTCTATTCGTTAATTTCTATAAATGATTATACAAGTGTCCCCACTTGGATAATCATTGTATTTAATCACATGTTGATACACCTTTGATATACATATATGTTGAATTATATAAGACCTTTGTTATGAAAACCCGACAGGTATGAACATCCCGATAATAGGAAAAATTTTATGCGCTACGGCGGACAAAGGATGAACGATAATATCGTTCTAGCAATGTAGTATTGATCAATACAGGGCCCATGGACTGTACACCCTCAGGCCCGTAAGCAATGGCCGGTTTACAGATGAATTTCTGTTTAAACCCTTTCAAAAATGAAAAACAATGTTCATAATGTGTCACAGAAACTCATGTATAGACAATACATAGTTTCAAAAATTTGAAAGAGGGTTGTTATATTATTGTTATTGGTACAGATTACTTCACAACTATTGACCGGTTGTAAAAGAATATTATAAAGAAAACATTTAAATTCTTTCAGCTTATATATATATATAATATATATATATATATATATATATATATATATATAATACTTGCTGGGCACTCAAATGCTCATCCTTGTTTAATTTAAATGTTTTCAGCTAAGTGTGAACAGCTAGAAGGGATCGGCCAAGATCAAGTAAAAAGGAAAGCAAACACAATTTGTTTATTTGTATCATTTGTAATAGTTAGACTGTATTAAGTTAATGATATGTATTATATATCATGTAAAGAATGTAGTAAAGGTTGCGTACTTGGGATTAAACTCTGATAAATGTAATTTAAGTTTAAAATTTAAATTATTGTTATTATTATTAGTAATATTTCTGCTCATAGAAATGGTATCGTGAAGTACCGAGTTCGGGTTTCAAGTATCCGGGTTCGGGGACTTTATAGGATGGTATCAGAGCTATAGGGTTAGAAACCTTAGGTGGGTTAGACCTTAGGCTATAACCTTAGAATAGAGGGAAATGTTGAAAATACAAATAACTCATATAGGGTTTAAAGATAGATGAATCGGATAAATTCATCGTCAAACAAACTAAAAGATAACTTATATAAAACCTTTATGTGTTATGTGTATTTATTATTTGCTAGTCAAGATAATTTTGTGTGTAGGTGTTAGAAAGGAACAGAATTAGGATACCCTTAAGTCATAAAGAATAAGTCAACCTCCATGACTGAGCCAATATCAAAGCTAATAGCTGCAATAAAGGCTCACATTGAAAGCTACCTCAAAGAGGTGGTTATTTTGGAAAGTATAGTACTGGATCAAAAAATGCTAAGTATAACCGACAGGTAAAGTATAGCTAAAGGATTATAAGTGGTCAATGTCGAGTTCTTAAACTCATATGTTTGTGATGAGTTTTTAAACTCATAAGGTGTTGAAAGTTGTGACAAATTGGATATAATGGTGTGTGAATGGATATTGAGGATAATGGAAATAGATAGGTTACTAAGCAATTGATCGTTAGTGAATGTGTAAGGAATACGTAGTATTAGTGTTAGTTGGATATGTATGATTTTAGGTGGTATATATGATAGGTATGTTGGTGTAATGTAATAGTTTGTATAAGTTATGACAGCGATTCCCGACTTTCGAGTCACAAAGGGATAGCGAATGTTTAAAACACAATGTGCTAAGGCATGTCAAGTATTATGAATATGGGTCTATGATGGATTAATGGGATAAATTGGTATAAAGATAATAGATATTCATATGGTCACTGGTTATTACAGTAGACCGAGTTTTCAAAATATAATATTTTGAGTACCTGATTATTTGAATAGAAAGTTTTGCGTTATATGTTAAGCGTTTACGATAAGGCTTATAATGTAAGAATAATTTATGAAAATGCTGTCAAAACGAAAATGAAACCAAAGGATAGAAGAACCTGTCAACAAAGCTGAAAGACAACCCAACCCGACACAGAAATTTTGCGAATGCGGACGATCAAGCTATGCAGAACAAAATACCAGTCGCGGGAAATCAACTAGACAATCGAACGATAAACTTCAAAGACTTCAAGACAACCGGACCGCCAGGATTTAGAAGATCAACCGACCCTGTTAAAGCATATGTGATAGCTAGGATAACGGTGGGGGCAAAAGACAACTTTTGTCACCTATATGATAAAAGAAAATAATCTTGATAATACCGGAAATAAGACAGGAATGTGATTAAAAGAAAAGTTTGTGTGTGGAAAGTAAGGACAGAAGGGATATATATATTTCCAAAATATCCCAATCCAAGAATGTATAGTGAATGTGTTGTGTGCGAATCAATAAAGCAAGAGGTGAAAGACTGTCCAAGAAAGGAAATGAAAGCAAGGAATGTGAATACGGAACAAGGCAGCAGGACATTGGCGACAACGGGACCAAATTCAACAAACAAACCAATGAAATCAAACGCAAGCATCTTCAGTAGGACTGTTCGGGATTCGGTAGCAACCGGGGATGCAACTCTAGGTATTAATTTAACCAATTTTTAATTTCCTATTATATTTTTATATATAGTAAAATTATTTTTATAAATTATTTTGAAGGAGGAATTTGAGTTCTCTTAGAAATCAAATTTCTGTTTAAGGAGATAGATAAACGTTATGCTGAATAGTTAAAGATCGATTCGATCAATTATGATCGAGATCTAATTGTAATGATTGTGTATGTTATGTACCCTGGTATGTATAGGTTTTAAAAGGTGATTCCGGGGACGAAATCTTTATAAGGGAGGGTGAATGTGACAACCCGATATTTTCTATATAAATAAATCATAAATTTTGCGTATAAATTTTTTATTTATTTATTAAAATAAATATGAATGATATGTGTCAAGGTAATGTGTAAGTATAATTATATGTGTGATAAATAAAATTTATTTATTACATTAAGTATTGGAAATAAATTTATTTTAGAATTATTGATTATTACCAATTATATTTGTATACTATTTAATTCCTTATTGGAAATGTTTTATTAATTATTTTTCAAGAAAAATATAATCTTATATTATTTAAATAATATAGAAAATGATTTTAGAATAATTATCTATTTTAAAGGTAAGAATGCGTGAAAGGTATTATGTAAGTATTTATGTGATGAATGTAAAATATATTTATTACATGAATGATTATGAATAATTTTATTTTAGAATTATTGCTCATTATAAATTATATTCTAATAATAATTAGTTTTATAGTAAAAATGTTTTTAATGTGTATTTTCCATGAAAATATGATAATTATATTAATTGAATAATATATGATATGATTATAGAATTTTTATAATATTTATTTTATTATATGAAATTATTTCAGAATAGTTAAGTTAATTATTTTAACTTAATTATTAAGGTTATATATGAAAGATAAATCAGATATGGAATCCAAACCCTAATTCTGGGTTTTTGGTCAAGGAATAAAAATAATAATATTATATTATTATTTGCCAGTGTTATAGATATGTGTGGTTATGTGTGTAATGTTAATGTGTAGAACAGATTTAGTGTTAATGATAACCCACAGTTAGTGATAAGGAATAATGATAATAAAATTATAATATTAATTATATTTTGATTTTTCAGAGCTATGAATATGTACTGTATTTCTGTATTGATAATGGTTGGTCAATTACGGTGTATTATGATCAAACCTTAGTAATAATGTTAAACCCTAATTTGAGATCCAAATTAGAGTGCAAGATTTATTTTATAAGTGTGTTATATAATTTATGGCATGTATTAAATTTATTAATTAGGTAAACCCTAATTAAAATTCTAGAAACCCTAAATTATTAAAAACCCTAATTTGGAACTCAGCTGTGAGTTCAAGACTGTTGTTTAACTGTGTTATAGGATATATGTTGTGCATTATATAATTTTGTTATTTAGAAATCCTATTTAAAAATAGAAACCCTAGTTTCAAACTGTCAAACCTTAAATTAAAAATTTAATGTCGGCTTAAAGCTGTTATGTAATCACGATAATGTGATTTATGATCGGTGTTATATGTATTAACCCTAATTAGGGAGAATCGTAATTATTTAAAAAAATTTATTATTTTTCTATATTATAATCCCTAATTATAATTTTGGAACCCTTATTGAATTGAAACTGTAAAGCGAAAGTCATTCACGACTTTGAGAATTTGTAATCACAATAATGTGATTAACGACTGGTGATATAGAAATTAAAATCCTAATTTCTTAAATTAGAAACCCTAAATAATAATTAGCTAATTGCTAAATGAAAAATCTTAATTTAAAATTCAGGTTGAGTTAGACACTGTTCTATAACTGTGTTATATGGTGCATGCATGTTATGTATTATATAATTTTTATATTGATTAGGTAAACCCTAATTAATATTTAGAAATATTAATTTCTAGAAACTCTAATATTTATTTTAGAAACCCTAATTTGCTTATTGTAAACCCTAATTGTCAGTTTGGAAAAAAGAAATGCTAATTAGTGTTGCTTAACCCTAATTAGAAAAGTGTTATAATTAAAGACCTAAATTATTTTATAAACCCTAATTATAAAATTTAGAAACTAAATTGTTATTTATTTATTTTAAACCCTAAATTGGAAATTCTAGAAATTATTTTTAAACCCTAAATTAGATCAAACCCTAAACCCAAAACTAAATCCTAAACCCTAAGGGTTTGTCAACATTACTTTTGTGCCCTTAAAAATCAAAAGCCAATTGTCCAAATTAGCCTTTTTGAAATTTTTTTTATGTAACTTGTAAGATTTTGACAAGTATAAGAGTTGTTCACCAACTCTACCTAACCCATGTGACAAATCTCACCAAATCAAAGATATCAGCCATTATATCAAGCAAGTGCATGCATCCAACATTATACATATAGATTTGAGAGAGAGAAAATGTTAGTTGCTAACCCATTTTTTTGCTCAAACCCTTAACCCCACGTTCATCATTAACAAAAACAGAAGCTAGAATCAAAAATTGGATCAAAGAAATGTATAAAACCCTAATCCTAGAAATCCTTTGATTTGATGTTAATTGTTGCAATTGATTGTTTAAAGTTTTGTAATAAGGAGTGTATTAATGTTATGGGTTGTTAAATTCATGACCCATAACATCAAAGTGCTCAAAATCAAAGTTTTTCCAACTTTTGAAAAATCGAACTCTGTTATTTTTAGGCAAATGTCAGGGCTTATAGATCTTTGTTCGATCATGATTTTTGTTGTTTTTAAGTTGTTATTTGTAGTCTGATATGTGGTCTTTAATATGGAAAAAGAATCAAGTTCATATCTGTTATAGATCAGGAGTTATAAACGGTCAAACAGCGTTGACCGAAACTGCCAAGAACATGAACCCAGATTTTTGATGAACAAATTCCGTGTTGCACTTTGACAAGCGATTTTCGGTTGGATCTTTTATTGTTATGATGATGTTAAGTTTTAAAGTTGTATTCCTACACGTTGTCTACACACTGTAATTGATAGATCACATAAAAGTTACACGGATTTCAAGTTATAGAGGTCCAAAGTGACCCCCACGAACTGTTCTACATGAAGAACAGCTCTGACAAGCTACTTTGATGGCTAATAACTCTTAGATATGATGTTGTTTAGTCATGATGTTTGTTGATAGTTGTAGTATTACATGAGATCTACAATCTGGAACTTATAGATCGCCCAGAAATATTTTGGACTGAAAGTTATACCCGGACAAACAAGCCACCATGAAGCTGAGCTGTCGGTGTTCTTGAGGCTCAAGAACACCAACAGCGACGGTTACTGTCGCTAAAGGCTTTAGCGACGGTTTTATTTTATTTTTAATTTCTGAAAATTCCGAAAATGATTAAAAATAGAAAAAAATAGTTTTTAATTATGAAAAATACAAAATAAATTCTGAAAAATTATTTTAAAGTCCGAAAAATAGTTTTTAATTATTTTGAGAATATTTTAAAAATATTTAATATTTTTGGAATATAAATGGTATTTATTTATTTAATTAAAATATTAGATAAATTATTTAAAAATGGTTTTAATTCATGAAAAATTATATTATTGTGTTAGAAAATATTTTAAGTCATTTTTGATGAATTTTAATATTTTGTGATGAAATTTCATTAATTAATTAATATTAATGATGTTTAAGTTATTTAATAAATATATTAAATAAATTATGGAAAATAAAATTTATGATTTTAAAAATCATTTAAAGTATTATAAAAATATTTTAAGTTATAAAATATGACTTTTGATATTTTGTCATGAAAAATATTATTAATTTAATATTAATGATATTAATTTATTATTAGTGATATTTAATTTATTTGATAATTATATTAAATAAATTAGTTTAAAAATAATTTTATTATTTTAAAAATCATTTTGAATGAAAATAAAGTGTTTAAAGATATTTTAAGTTATAAAATATAACTTTTAATATTTAAGGGATATTTTCATTAATAATTTAATATGAATGATATTTATTTAATGATTAATGATATTAAATTTATTTAATAATTATATTAAATAAATAGTTTAAAATGGTTTTATTTATTAAAAAATCATTTAAAAGGGATATAAATGAATTTAAAAATATTTTAAGTTATAATTAATTACTTTTAATATTTGGATAAATAGTTTATTAATATTTAAATATTAATGGTAATTATTTAATAATGATTTTAAATGTTTTAAAAATCATTTAAGGGTAATGTTAATACTTTAAAAGTATTTTTAGTTATTATAAATAACTTTAACCTTTTGGTAATGGTTTCATTAATCTATTAATATTTACTAAATGTTAATGATAATAGAATTGATTAGTATTTAAATCATTTAATAATGATTCTAATATTTCAAAAATTATGGTAAATGGTAATAATTATTTTAAAAATTATTATAAGGTCATGAAAAATAGTGCGACTGTTATTTAAGTTATCTATTTGGATATTGAACTACAGGATAGAGTCTTAGACTCGATAATTACCCGTTAAAGTTGTCGGTAGACCGACATGTTTCAGAAATTGATCTGAACTTAGATAGATTGTTTGGATAACTGTTTATTTGTGATTCAATGGTTGTTAAAGTTGTGTGACAATGTGATTAGGAATGTGTTGATGTTTGTTTGTGAGTCAACAATTGTTGAACATGTGTGATAATGTGAATAGGGAATGTGCTGACTGCAATAGGCAGTGTTATGTGTACGATATGTTGTACTAATCAGTAAAATGATCTGATTAATGATAGGTCGTGATAGAAAAGATAAATCTAAGTTGCGTAATTGTAAGCAGCGCATCAGGCAAGTATCCTACCTTTGCATTTTCTTTATGCATTGGACAAGTGTAAGAATGTTTCAAAGTTATATTATTTTTATACAAATTGTTAACCCTATATTATATATGCCCACTGATTATCAACATGTTAGTATATGATAATTCAGTTATATATTCTATTCGTTAATTTCTATAAATGATTATACAAGTGTCCCCACTTGGATAATCATTGTATTTAATCACATGTTGATACACCTTTGATATACATATATGTTGAATTATATAAGACCTTTGTTATGAAAATCCGACTGGTATGAACATCCCGATAATGGGAAAATTTTTATGCGCTACGGCGGACAAAGGATGAACGATAATATCGTTCTAGCAATTTAGTATTGATCAATACAGGGCCCATGGATTGTACACCCTCAGGCCCGTAAGCAATGGCCGGTTTACAAATGAATTTTTGTTTAAACCCTTTCGAAAATGAAAAATAATGTTCATAATGTGTCACAGAAACCCATGTATAGACAATACATAGTTTCAAAAATTTGATAGAGGGTTGTTATGTTATTGTTATTGGTACATATTACTTCACAACTATTGACCGGTTGTAGAAGAATATTATAAAGAAAACATTTAAATTCTTTCAGCTTATATATATATATATATATATATATATATATATATATATATATATATATATATAATACTTGTTGGGCACTCAAATATTCATTCTTGCTTAATTTAAATGTTTTCAGCTAAGTGTGAACAGCTAGAAGGGATCGGCCAAGATCAAGTAAAAAGGAAAGCAAACACAATTTGTTTATTTGTATCATTTGTAATAGTTAGACTGTATTAAGTTAATGATATATATTATATATCATGTAAAGAATGTAGTAAAGGTTGCGTACTTGGGATTAAACTCTGATAAATGTAATTTAAGTTTAAAATTTAAATTATTGTTATTATTATTAGTAATATCTCCGCTCATAGAAATGGTATCGTGAAGTACCGAGTTCGGGTTTCAAGTATCCGGGTTCGGGGACTTTATATTAAGACCCCAACTTTTATGAATAAAGATTAATTTCTCTCGAAATATATTTTTGAATATTATGGTATGGATATAATATAATGTTATAGTTGTGGGTAATATTTACAAATTTTGTAAAGTAAGCAAGTGGTTATATAATATTTGATTGGTCGAAGAATATTTGTTTTAACAGGGAATATTTGTTTTAACAGGGAATATTCGTACGACGGAATAATCATTGGTGGACCCCACAACGGAAGTATTATCGTAGTTAGAAAACGACATAATTATCTTTTTATAAAAATAACGTCAGAAGTTTTACCGTTTGAACTACCCGGTAGTAAAAGTACAGTAATACGCGTGGTTGCATAGTAGCACACGGTATTGGTTATTGATGCTTACGTGAGAAGTCATTCAGTTATACTCAATTATTGCTACAGTAATTGCTACATCATATCTCTCATACTATTGATTCAATTATTGTCACAATATCATCTGCATAATATGTTATATTATTAAATCAATAATTGAGACGACAAAGTTATTTATATTATTAAATTGCAATATTTACAATGTCTAGGAGTTCTGTCAAGGAGAGTTTTGGTCATCTAATTATGCGCCAATAAGGAAAAATCCTTATCAGAAAGCCCCCTCTTTCCTGGGAATGACCTGGTTGTTAAATATTGTGAGTTATAATATTAATGATGAATAAGTTCGTGTTAATTAAAGATGAAATTGATAGTTCTATTGTGTTGGAATTATTAGTGTTAGTGGAAATCGACATTTATTTTGATATTAATTGATGTCTGAAAGTTTTACTGATCAGCCGGGTAATTAATCGGATAAATGAACAACTAACTGCTATTAATTCACATGATTATAACTATTTGTTCACATGTGTGTACTATTGATTCACATTCTTGTACTATTAGGGGAGTTGGTGCAAGATTGATAATACTTGCATGACTAAGTTTGATAATACTTGCATGAAATTATAGGGAGAAAGAAGAAGAGAAATCTGCTACCTCACTATTCCAATATCCAATTTCTTCTAAGGTAAGGGGTATTATTCTTTCGTATTCATGATGAGAATTATTTTCTTTCAATACTCGTAAGAGCTGTGATTCCATTCTTTATTATTATGTTCGAATAACCTGTCTATGCGAAGTACCGCATACATGGTGAAATTCTTCTGTTATTCCATTCTTTATTATTCTGTTGGAATAACCTGTTTATGCGATCTATCGCATGCCTGGTGAATTCTGTTGTTATTCCATTCTTTATTATTCTGTTGGAACATCCTGTCTGTGCGGATTACGCATGACCTGGTTCCATTCTTTATTATTCTGTTGACATCCTGTCTGTGCGGATTACGCATGACCTGGTTCCATTCTTTATTATTCTGTTTGAATATCCTGTCTGTGTGGTCTATCGCATGCCTGTTGAATTCTGTTGTTATTCCATTCTTTATTATTCTGTTGGAACATCCTGTCTGTGCGGATTACGCATGACCTGGTTCCATTCTTTATTATTCTATTGGAACATCCTGTCTGTGCGGATTACGCATGACCTGGTTCCATTCTTTATTATTCTGTTGGGAATAACCTGTCTGTGTGGTCTATCGCATGCCTGGTGAATTCTTCTGTTAGTCCATTATTTATTATTCTGTTGGAATAACATATCTATGTGGATTACCGCATGCATGGTGAATGATCCTTCGTATTCATTGCTTATTAAATTGTGGAAATGATCTGTCTACGTGGATTACTGCATGGCGGATGAAAATCCATTTGCAGTTTCATATAATCTATTATACTCAGTTGGTTAAAGTTTTGGCTTCTATACTCCATGAAATTAGTAGAATATCCTAGATATTTGCGCTTCATCCAGTATCTTTTTATGGAAATTTTCTTCTGAGCATTCTTGAATTTTAATCCACAAAGCAGTATCATGTTGATAATTTGGATGTAATTGATTTCAGGATAAATTAATTTATAAATATTTAAAATTTATTCTTGAACTTGTTTTATTGAATTATTATGTCATTAACATCATCCTCATGCTTATATTGTGATGAAAGTCATCTTTGACTTGCGTGCATAAATGGACTAGGTATGATTATATCCAGGGATCATTCGGTATAATCATAATCTGTAATGTTATAAATGATGTGGTAAAAGTCCTCAGTGGCCTGTAGTGCATTGTTGGACAGTTTTTGGTATGATTATTACCAGGGATTATTCGGTATAGTCATGACCATTGATGATTTAATGAATATCCTTGGCCCGTAGTGCAAGGATGACTCGATGATGTGGTTTATTTATTAAGCTGAGTCTCAGCGATAAAAATTGATGAAAACATTTTAAATCATAGAAGATAGTAGATATTATGCTCTACTTGACTCTTCTAATGGATTATTTATTCCGTTATAGTTAAACTTGTTGTCTATTGTATTTTATCAGTGTAACATTGTTGAAGGCTAATGATAATTTATCCTGCATTATCTTAGTCAAAATATTTCTTACTGGGCTAGTTGAGCTCACCATTTTTCGTTAATTGTTCTCTACAGGAAATGAGAACGTAGCCGGGACTAGTCGGGGAACGGAGTGATGGTCCGAGATGGTGTTATAGTAGTCCTCATTATTCTATAAAATAGTGTGACAATAAATATAATGAGGACTCTATTTGAGAGTGGATATTGTCTAGAAGGCAATATTCCTGTTTAAACTCTCAGCTATGTTTTGTCGTATATTACACAACGTTTGTATAATTAAGTTTGTATTTGTATTCTGTACCATGTATTTGGCGACTCAAGATGGGTGATGTATACCTGTTTTGGGGGCGTCACAATAATGATGATTTACCCCCGTGAACAGAACAAACGACATGGAATACTTGTTCCTCCGATAAGTTGTATCAAATGTCACTGCATTCCCAAAAATTTTGGAAGCTATCATTGATCGGTAATCTATCCACAAAATGCATGCAATACGATTATCTTCATCAAGTTTGATATCGAAAAAAAATAGAGAATTTTCTGTCGAAAGTTTTTTCAAATACTACAACGCTGCTTGAGCATCGTTTGAATCTATTGGTCACGTCTTATATCTCGTACAACATTCTGAATATCCTTATCACTGAAACCGGCATTTTCCATCCCTCCTATTGCACTTAAAACATTCAACATTTTACTTGGCCCAATTCCAGCACTGTTTAAAGTTTCAATTAAAGTTCGAGCAGCAGGAGTTATATTTTTCCGTGTTTGAATGAAATTTTTACGTGCATATGTTCTATAAAATTCTTCCGCATCTTGGATAGTAGAAAAAATTTGACCCACATATGGACTTTTTAAATTGTTAATATATGATTGGTTCATGTTATGAACACCAATATTATCGATGTCAATATTATCATGAGAAGAATTTGAAGAACTAGAATTGAACTTATCTTCAGCCATAATTGAAAACTTACCACGGCAATTTTGAGGTGCGAAGATTTGCTTGAATAATTGTGTAGTTTTCTTTCTTAATGTCAATTGAAGGCAGCTATAATATTTTGGTTACCTTGGTAGGGCAAAAAAGTTATAAAGTATGATACACCATCTAACTCCTAATATAGTAGGTTTGTATAATATAATTTTGTTCTGGACTTGAATTAATTTTCTTATGTATAGGATATATTTGTGTTGCTGATTTGGAATAGGATGTGTTGTATTTGATTTGGAATGTTTGATTTTTTGTTTGCATGTTACTAAAATTAATTAGGATGTTTTGGATTTGGAATTTGATGATTCTAGTTACTATGATTTGGATTTAAAATTGGATTTGGAAGGATTTGAAATTTTATGTTTCTTGTTGTTGTGATTTGGATTTGGAAAGATTTTGAATATTTGATGTATTGTTGTGATTTGGATTATCAACGAATTATAGCTTATGTGATGTTTCTAGGTTAAAATTATTATAGCTTACAACTTCTTGTTGTTGTTGTTGCTCTAATTTGATTTGGTTGTAACGTTGTTTTAGTAAAACTGTTGGTGATTTGATTTGGCTGTGATGTTGCTGTAGTAAATCTATTGCTCATGTTGCTATGTTAAAACTGTTGTTGCTCTTATTTGATTTGGCTGTGATGTTGTAAAATTGTTGGTCAGTCAATTTGGCTGTGATGTTGCTGTAGTAAATCTATTGCTGATGTTGCTATGCTAGCGGACGGCGTAATGTCCTAATCTGCGCCCTTTGTTTATGGAATATATATATATATATATATAGAAAATTGATCAGGTCCGGACCTCCCGGACCGGAGAAAATCCGGACCCGAAATTTTTTTTTTTTTTTTGTAGAACTAAAAAAAAAAAAAATTTATGGAACTGAAATTTTTCAATAATACAGTGTTTTGGGTGTGTTTTTAATACCTACACCAACCAATGTATGTACAGTCTGCCCAGACTGTACAGACATGTTTTGTTATAGGCATCCAAATCACGCCCAAAACACTGTATAATGTAAAATTTCCAATTCCATAAAAAAAAAAAAATTTAGTTGTTTCAAAAAAAAAAAAGCAAAAAAAAAAAAGGTCCAGATTTTAACAAAATCCGGGAGTCCGGACCTGATCCGGACTCTATATATATATATATATTATCTACTAGTGTAAAATGAGTATCAAGGCAAAAGCGGAGAGTATTAAAAATAAGAAACTGATAAACTCACAACAGAAAATAATATTTCCACAACAAAATCGTCGATTTTCACATCGCTATACATCTAAAGCAACAATTTCGCTGTAGAAATGTTGTGAAAATATCAGTAGTATTATCAAAGGCAAAAGCATACAAAAATTGGTACTCTTAGTGTATTGAAATTACATCTTACAAGATTTCCCCAAAGGCCAACAACAAAATCAGTTGTACACTCGCACGGTTGCTTTACATCAACAAAGAATAAAATTAAAGACACTGAGTATACAACCAGTTTCTTAAGACAACTTTACGCCAAACAGAAAAGTGTGAATAAAATACATTTATATATAACATGCATCTAATAACAAAATGACTTAGATTCCAATCTTCTGCGCAGAACATACGCCTCCCACATGACAAAAGAGGTTGGCAGTCGGATGAGAGCATCAAACAAAAGCCGATAAATTGCATGGCTTAACACTTTTCAAATGGAATATTAAGTATTCTCCTTAACAGTTAATTCCACACATTTGAACATCTGGGCCGGTAACTCTAGTAGTGAAGGGATCAATCCGCACCCATAACAACGAGAAAATGGAAGCAAGAAGAATGGACCAAACGACGACAATGGTTGGTGTCCGGTTCTGGCGTCCCATGAGACCCTTAAGGAACGGATAGAGATGAACAATCACCCAAAAGGAAAAGAACAGTTTGCCGAAGAGTGGACCCCATGACTGGTAACCACTGTTAACTGCGTATGATATTCCTGCGACTGAACCAACTATGTTGATTAGGAGGAGAGTTGTGGGCGGGATCAGAAGAGTTGTCCATTTGAACATATAGAGTTCGGTAAAATCCCCATCTTCATCTGATGCCTTGGAGGTAACTGTGAAGTTGGTGTCTATTCCAGCAAGCACTTTGAGCAAGCCTTGGACAACAGCAAAAAGATGGGCGGAAACACCACCAATAACCCAAAACTGTTCATTCCTCCACCATTCGTCTATTCCCACACCACTCCACCTCATCTCCAGTATACCAGTAGCAAAGATGGAAACAAAGAGAGATATAAACCATAAACTTGCAATGTTACTAATCTGCAGCAGAAATCAACTAATTAAGAGATTGCCTGTAGTAGTTTCATGAGTTGTTGATTTCATAAGTTTATTAACTTAACATGTGGGTTATGGGAAAAACATGTGGTGAAAGAACATCAAAACCATACTTTTTGACAGAAAAAAAAAATTGTCAGCACCAAAAATGAAACGGTAAAAAATCGTTTTTCCACTATATTATGATATCATCTCTCTTCATAGTTGGGTAAAAACATATGCATTTGATAATGTCAAAGAGATGTCCAATAAAATTAGATATTCCCAGTGAGCAAAAATTCTCAACAACTAGCTTGTTAAGAATTCTTTAGTACCATAAATCTCTGTGGTAGGCTTGCGAAGGTCTCAGTTATTAAGATTTATTTGTACCACTAAAACACCACAACATGGCAGCACTATTGTTTGAATAAGAAGTGCAGAGAAGCCAACTGTTGAAGAACAGAGCGACTCATTTATAAACATTTATAAAAAAATAAATAAAAAGATATTTCTTCAGATAAGGATTATGATTATTAAGATATAACGAACCTGTGGAATGATGAACTTTCCGGTGAGTAAACAGACGGCTGGTAAAGTACAGTAAATGAGAAGAGGAAGAGAAGTGACTGGATAAATGGTTGTATTGATATATGCAAATCTCTCGAGCCATTTTAATCTTCCACCATAACCGTACCATATAGGGCAATGCCGGCTAAGAAGAATTTCCACAGATCCCAAAGCCCATCGAAGCACTTGGTTCAAACGATCTGAAAGATTAATAGGGGCAGAACCTTTAAATGCTGGCCGAAGAGGCATACAATATATTGATCGCCAACCACGGGCATGCATCTTGAATCCAGTAAGAATATCTTCTGTAACGGAACCATAGATCCATCCTATCTGCAGATCCAGAGACAAACAAGTGAAGAGAATTTCTAAAGAACACCGTCATGCCAAAATTGTGATGCAGCAGGAAGCAGGGGCAAGAAAAGATGCAGTAAGAATGGTAGTAGGAATCAAGTGATTGTCGAAGCACTGCGTAGAAATACGAACTCTCCTTTCTTTAGGATAAAAAGAGATAGATGCATACAAAGGGACGGATGCCAGTTCAAAGGGTGACATCTAGAAATCCTTCACGCCAAATGATAATGACATTTTAAGGAAGAAACACCACAGAAAGGAGTAAATAACAAATGTTCTAAAAAAAACCATGAAAGTTTGAACTTTTGGAATGGATACCAAGAATCGGATGACGTGCAAATAAGATTGAAAACAATAAGAAAATACCAAAATCAAGTAAAAATCATTAACTGTTATTAAAGTTGACAGATCTTTCAATTATTCCTTTTCAGTCCAAAAGGAATCAACTTTACTGAAGAAACTTGACAAGAAAGACGAGGTTTAATTCGAGCTTGTTTTCACCCATCAAAATGGAAGCTCGGTTTCTAGTTTTAACTACATGATCAAACTTGACATGAAATTGTATCTGCATCACAAAGACGAGATGTTTATCAGAACTCCTTTTCACCTATTAAAGCGGAACTTTTACTAGTAAAATCATTCTCTACTATTGGACATTTGGACCATGAATTTCAACTTCATGTATGTGTTCTGAAATCTCCACAGTATTATTGAGAGAAAGTAATAAGAATGCCACAAATATATATATATAAGGAAAAATTAAAAAAGCTTAAAAGGCTAAATACCTCTTGCCCCCAATCCGTCTTATCCTCATATCCACAACTGATAACATGAATAGCTTCTTTAAGAAGAGCCTCTGGCGTTGCAGACTGCGGAACACCACCATTCTCCATAAGTGTGGATGCAACAAAAACGGCAGATTGACCAAATCTTTTCTCAAGGCTCATTTGTGACATGAGCAATGACTTCTCATCATCAAATCCAGCACCTAATGTGGAATGGATAAGATATAAGAAACCAAGTGAATTATAAATGAACCAAAATATTTAGGTGTAATATGCAGATGCTTCCTTGGATTTTGACCTTTGCTAGTGCAGAATATACTGTGCACAAAAACAAACTAATAATAAAGACAACAAAAGTGCAGACACAAAAAATACGAGGAAAACTTTTTAAAAAAATATTAGGTAGGGCAAAAGCAATACATTTTAAGGATCTGAACATGTTTTCATAATATATCTACTGAAGAAACACAGAAATTTATGAGTCTATTACATGTTAAACTACTCTTGAAAAGACATCTTAGCATATGTTCTTCGAGCTAAAGTACCCAGAGATAGTTATCAGTGCTATAAGATTGGGACCTTGTTGAATGTCGTATCTCAGTCATTAAATAGCAACCCTACGTCATAATAGCTAATAAACTTCCAACTGACTCAATAACAGTAGTCAAGGCTCCGAATTATGAATCAGAAACAATAGTCGAACAGACGGGAACAAAGAAAAACATGGGTTTGGGTAGAGAATCATGGAGTATGAATGGGGGAGGATAGCCTTAAAACACCCATGTAAAACCCAAAATACAAAATTTTATATCTTCTGACAACATATTACCTGCACAAAGCTCTTTCTGATTGAAAAGTGTTAGGTTCTTAAAGATTAAAATAAAAGTAGCTCCTTTTTATCTTATACAAGTATCTGTCATTCTTAAATACAACGATATTAGAATCAAAATGCTGTATTTCCAATCTTTTGACTAATCTTTACAAGAAGTATGTATATACCCGGGCATACCATTGAAGTTGTCCCTGTGAATTTTTAGGCAATTTTTACCATCTGACCAAAGGGATGCACGAGCCAGATTTAATAACTTAAATATTTAACCACAAGAACTAATACTAGCTAGTAGCTAATTATTAATGACCGATCAATTTTATAGTGTCAAAATTATACTGTTTGAAAATATGAATGGAATTATTCTACATTTTAAATGCTGAAAATAAATTGTCAATTAAAAATCTGATTTTGAAAAAAGCCGATTGAAAAGTTAACCAACACCGATATTTTGATAGTCAAAATTGTACCTTCCACTCCCTCCTCTATATCTTCTAAGTTGAATATAGGCACAGTGGGATCAACATGCTTGCTAGATTTCTTTTTGTCTGAGTCCTTCTTACTTGATTTAGAACTTCCCTTTCGTGATCCACCACAGAAGGAAGACAAAAACCCAGATTTTTTATTCTTAGGCTTGAAAGGAGGCTCATAACCGTATAATGCTGTTCTATTAAAGACACATCCAGTACCCACGTAGACTGGTCCTTGAATGCCATCCAAACCTCTCAAGTTTATCTGATTAGGAAAAAAATATTTGACAAGTTAAAAAATATGGTGTTGGAGGAATGAAGTACTGTTTGGTGAGACACTAAAATAGCACTATGGCAGATTTAGAGACCAAAGAACTTCATTATGGCACATAAAAGAAACTTACCATGCAATTTGTTTAATAGATACAATATGAAAAATAGTACATAGCATTATTTCAAGGACAAAAGAACTCACATCAAAGAAAACAGTATTTCGATTGGCATATCGATCATTCCTATCAATACCATCAAATCTTTGTGGAAACTGAACATAACAGACATATTTCCCTAGATTTGGATCCATCATAAAGCACATTGCTTCTCTAATTGCCTTGCTGTTATTTATGTAGTGATCACAATCAAGATTTAACAAGAAGGGCCCATTAGTAAGGACTGCTGACACACGAACCTGCAAGAGAGTTAGATTGAATATTATAGGCTATCTGTCTGAATAAATTTAAATTAGGAGCTTATATTATTTCTAACTACTCACAAGTGCATTCATTGCACCAGCTTTCTTGTGATGTTGAAAGCCTGGACGCTTCTCACGAGAAACATAGACCAACCGAGGAAGCTCATTACCCTCACTATCAAGACCCCCATTTTGGCCTAAGAAAACCTGATTGTAATGAATATGGTAAGTTCTTGTTTGTAACAATATAAAAAGTGCCGCATTGAGGCAACATAAACTAACAGCGGCTCTGAAAATCTATCGACTCTCAGTGCACATAACATAGTTGATATTAATGATAGATATGACCATTCTGGTATATCCACAAAGGAGATGAAAAAAGAAATCTTGCAGAATAATAGAGTGAAAATATAGAATTAGGAATATAAGAAATGTGTTTGATTGGAGTTATAGTATCAGTTCTAAGGGATTTATGGTTATTTGTGGCGGATAATTTCCATAAACCATTGAAAATAAAATGTCATCATACAACATCATGTTTAAAAGAATCTACCAATGACAGACTGCAGTTACCTGGATCATTCCAGGATGATCCCTGGTATTATTTCCAGGCCATGGCGTACCATCTTGCATGATCCATCCTTCTTCAGGAACTTTCTGGGCTTTGACCACAAGTCCATTTATACGTATTTTAAACTCCTCATATTCTCTCTGAAACACAAGTAAATGAGAAGAGAGATGAGATAGATGCACAAAAAGTAAATTTTTTTGCACAAACTAAATCTCTACCTTCATTGCTCTGCGGTCTTTGACAAATGATGTCTGAACTTTATCTTTTAAGTAGTCAACCTTCTGGGCAAAATACCATTCTGGAGCCCGGGGCTCAATGTTATACTTCTTGCAGAAAGGTACCCACTTCCTTGCAAATTCTGATGTTTCAGACAGAGTTTCAAATGTCAACATGGCAGCTCCATCATCAGATACATAGCATGAAACCTTGTCAACAGGGTAATCAACTGCAAGAATGGATAGGACTGTATTGGCTGTAACAAGAGGAGGCTCCTTTAAAGGGTCGACAGTACTGACAAAAATGTCAACAGCAGCTAATTGGGACGGCTCGCCTTCTCGGTCATATCTGTACAATATTGATATTGAGTTAGCCTTCGAAAACGTGAGTAAAAACAAAACTCATGCGACTTATATAGTAGGAAGCAAGAGGTTGATGCCAGAAAATCCATACCTCAGTGCAAGCCTGTCAAGATATGTTTCACGGTTTACTGGGAGCCATTTAGGGAACTGATCCAATATCCAGGATACTGCAAACCAGATCTCACAAATTACAGATAACAGCCACAATGGATAGGCATTTTTCACAGGATTTGTTATCCGGTAATGCAAGAATATACAGAGAACAACAAGCCGGAGGACAATAACCATCCTGTAAGGATTTATCCTGGAGGATGGTACAGAAACCTTTCGCGAAAGAGGCTGCCGAGCTTCATCATTCCTGCACCCAAAAAAAATAATGATAAGCACAATATTAACTCCAAGTGGCACTGAGATTGGGAATATAATTCAAGAAAACTCGATGGCAATTTGCAAGAAACTATCATCTAAGTATCTAACACAAAGCATGCGGTGCTTTAATGCCACCCAATGTAAAGTTACTTTATTGTGTTCATTGCCAGCAGGATGTGTAACCACAGATTGGTAAGCATTCTTTGGAACTTGTTTTGATCAATAAAGTCACTATGACCATGAACCAAAGAAAATCTTTGCAAGTGAACTATCAAAGTGATCGACAAAAAAAACAAATAGTTATCCCCACAGAAACAAGTTACAAATTTCAATCTAATTGGGAACGTACAATAAGGAATCATCAACTAGCACATCTGTGCTGGCATCAATGTCACCGCCTCTTTCAGAAGCAGCATGGCTAGTAGTCATTGGAACAACATTCTTCTCCTGCTTCATCTTCCAGCCATCAACTCTCTCTTTCCAAGCTACATTGCCTAATCCTGGGGATCCAAACTCCCTCACTGGATCCACAACCCTGATATTAGCTGCAAAGGGTAATTACCTTGTAAGTGGAATAAGATAGAAGAAGGAACACATTAATATAAAATTAAGAACACAAAAAAGAATATAAAGAGAGAGACTAACGTGATTGGTGCACATCTGATGCATAATGAAGGGGATGCACGCGTTTACCCCCACCTGGTCCAGGAGATGCCACAGACAAACGTTCAGGTGACGCTGCAGACAACTCTCCAGATACCTAATAAAGGAGCAATCGCTAGATGAATTTTAACTGCAAAGTAGATACTTAAGGAAAGGACCTTGTACTATAAACTGATTGGCATACCTCGGTTCCATTGGTGAGTAAAGGAATGTGGTTGAGAGAGATCTCTTTATCATAATTAGGAGCCCCAATATCTTCCCCACGTCCATACGTCATGTGCCAGCTCAACATGCGCTCTGCAACCTTCTGCTTTTCATTTTGATTTTCTGAAGGGTAATGAAAGCCACTCGCAAAGTCATCAGCATCACCATCCTCTTCCCTGTCCCCATGAATAGCAGGACTTCCTACAATCAAGGAGAACAACATTAGATTACATTTAGAGAATCCAGATGCTCAGGTTTGGAAACTTCAATTTATAAACCAATTAGGTTACTAATGAACACATTCAAACAGAAGCTGATTAAGTTTAACCCTTAGTGATTACAAACTCTAGTCAAGACACATTGGGAAGAACAATGCTATTAGTATCCAAATTAATTTGAAATCAAGTTATATGAGTAAGTATACCATTATTGAAATTATTCACAACATAAATATTTTAATTTACAATTTACAAACTATAGACTAGCTACAAAACCAAATCATACAAATGCTTAGTGCCAACATGGAACATCAAATTAAATTGTGACCTCTCTCAATGATTTAGTCTTTCTAGAATGCCAAAAAGTTAAAATCAATAAAATGCCATATCTGCATCTGCTAAATGATTTACCACATGCTTCCTTACATCTGAGCAATTCTTAATCAAAATTTTTTGCTAACAAACCTTTATGCCTCTTGTATCTGGTTTTGCATTGAGGGCAAGACTGATTCCCATCCTTCCGCTCATACTCGTAGCACGGCCTGCAAACTGGAAATGCACATACATCACAAGCAACAAATGGTTCACCATCCACAGTCACGCCAACATTATCACCGCAGATCTGGCAGGTTTGACCACCCAAACTTCTCAAGGACTTCCCCTGAACAACCAATTTTTTTTATAATTAATATGCACATTGTTACTGGACAATCAAACTTAACAGCAAGCTCAGAAAACCCACAAGCTTAACACTACTCAACACTTCCGAACAGATTAAAAATCAAAATAAACAGATTTTTATTCACAACAGTATTCTCTGAATAACACTATGATCAATAAAGTCATCAAATTTTACAATTAAGTAAACTCAGAAACCCAATAATGCCATCAATTCAATTTATCTAACCCACAAACATATCACTTCAGATGAGAACCATATAAACAGATATTCATTTATTCATGAACTTAAGCTCCGAATGACCCTATGCTTAAATCTTATCAAAGATGAATCTATTGAATATATTTCAGTGTTCTAAAAATCGGCCTAGGCGGCCGTCTAGACGCTAGGCGGGGGCTTGGCACCGCGCCTAAGGCCAAATCGGTGAAAAAAGCGCTCCATCCAATTAGGCGGCACCTAGGCGGAAAGGCGGGGCCTAGGCGAGAAAGGCGGGGCCTAGGCGGGAAAGGCGGGCCTAGGCGGAGGCTTTTTTTAAAAAATTACTACCAAAATATATATTTATTTTTCTAATGATTTACCATATTCTTAATGCAAGTTGTAGCATATCAAATCACAACAAGAAGTGAACAAGATCAAGTCAAAATGGATAATTTTATTATAGCTGTAATTTTTTGAACTTATACCAACTTGAAATTATATACTCCCTCCGTCACAGAATAAAAATCTTGGTGAATTTTTCACGCATATTAAGAAGAGGAATGAAATGACAAAACTACCCATAATAATGTCATTAATCATTTTCAATGTAGGTGAGAGAGTGACTTTTTAGCTTTTCAATTCAAAATATTTTCAAACACATAATTAATTATACTTATTGAATATGGTGAGAGAATTAGAATAAGAAAAATATGAGATATTTAATGTTAAGGGTATAATAGAAAAATTTGTGTAAAAGTTTAGTTATTAAAAGAAAGTTGACATTTAACATGGGACTACTAAAAATAGTAATCAAGACTTTTATCCTAGGACGGAGGGAGTAAATGATAATACATTTTTAATATTTAGTTTAATTCAATATAATTCTTAAATTTATGTTTAGTTTCTTAAGTTTTAATATTGAATTAAATTCTTAAAATTTTAAATTTTATTATTTAATACCAATTTTATTTATGAATATAACTAATATGTCAAAGATATGTTAGTTATACTTAGTATATGGTATTTGTCATTTTCTGTAAATCCTCAATTTTGAAAATTACACAAATTAAAATAATTTCATAATTAATAATATCAAATGTCTCATTCAATAAACTTCACACTAATTTTTAAAAATAACATTTATTTAAATTTTTGAGAGAGAAGTACGTATATAATTATATATATGAAGATATCAAAATACTACTTACTAGTAACACTAATTCTATAATTTAATTATTTCAAGCAATAGATATATTAAGTGCAATTACTACTAATTCTATAATTTAATTATTATATTTATTATAGATTATTTTGTTTTATATTATTGTTTTATTAGAATAATATAAGATAAAATATTAAAATTATTTTAAAATAAAAAAATCCCGCCTACGCCCCCAGGCGCTAACCCCCTGCCGCTCGCCTAACGCCTTTTAGAACATTGATATATTTATCAATTGCAAACAGAATTTTCTCTCTTGCTTATCTTACTCGATACTTACCTCAGTTTCTCCTTCTGATTCCATAGCTCCTTTGCCTTGAGCAGAACAAGGGAATTGCAGCTAAACTTTCAGTCTCAGCCAAATTTACTGCCAGCAAACATACCCCTACCTCAAAAATCTTCTCTTTACGCACTCTTCCACTTCAAAAGCAAGTCTTTCCCATAATTAGCACCAATTAGAGCCCAGATCTGCAACTGAGCAGCACCTGAAAAAGAAAACACTAAGAATTAGCTTCCCTCTTTCCGCAAGTTATTAATTTCCCTAAACACAAAATCCCAATAAAGAACAGATAAACCCTGTTTGGTAAATGGAATAAAATCCTTAAATTCCATATTATACGTTACATTAGAGAGAAATTCTCGGCAACGGTAACGCAACCTCAGCTTAAGTGTACAAATCCATCAAATTTCAGTATTAATTATTTCTTTTTTTTACTTCCCATTGTTTTCTCAGCAACCCAATAGAGTAAAAATTGACTAAATTCAGCAAGAAATTAACTAGAAAACAAAAGGCCGTTTGAGCTTATTACCTCTAGATCCGATCAGTTATCGCAATTTCCGTTCCGAAATAGCGCAATGCAGTTACTTGACGCGAATTTATCCAAATACCCACCAGATCCTTTTTAATTTTATACTAATTAGAGAGAGAAAAGGAAAGGCTAACGAATCGATCTTGACTCAAGCAGAAGAACTGAAAAAGCACAGCTGTGTCTCTTTCTCTCTCTAACAATTGAGCCTCCCCCTTTACTTCTCTCTCTCCCTTTCTCTCTCTATAAATATATAGTGTGTGATTATGTATCTATAACTGATTAAATAATAGCTGTATTCGAATTAGAAAATTGGGTTAGAAGAGATGAAAGCAACTAAGCAGCTGTATGTGATTGTTAGCTTGACAAGCGACTGTTAACACATCTCCACCGACAGTGCTTGGTAGGAGAGAGAAAGTGTGTGTTTTTAGTAAAAAGCTAGGGATGTATTGGGTTAAGATTTTTAAAAATTTTTTTAACTAATAGATTTTTATAGAGTTTATAAATTTTAATAATTTTAAAGACTTTTTAAAAATGACTTTTATAGACTTCATAAAATAAGTGACAGACTTTAATAGATTTTTTATTAAGATTTTGATAGATTTTTTATACTTCTAATATATCTTGCAGTTTATATTAATTGTTAATTAGTTGATGTATACAGTCTCTCCCTCTTTTTTCATAAATTAGAGGAAATCTCATTATTTCATTAAATTATTGTGGCATGAGATTTTATATATTTTGAAAGCATTCATATTATTCTACTCATTTCATGATAAATTTGGATATTTGAATATGAATAAAACTTTAGAAACTACAGACGCAACACAAAACTTAAGCTCATTTTTCATTGAACTATATATGCGTATATTTTTTTTAATAGGAGTACTAAACTCTATTTTTCATAAAATAATATGACAATAAAAATCTATATGATCAAAAGTCGTAAAACTTCATAAATATGAGTAAATTGCCACTAAGTTATATAAAATTTATCAGAGAGATTTTTAGTCGCCAGTAAGCCACAGACAAAATTGCCAGAGAGATTTTATTTTTCTTAAAATTATTAATAATTGTTAGTGAACCAAAATTGACAGTTAAAAAAATAATTATGCGACTTTTTAATTTATTTATGATGTTAGTAATTAATTAAAATTCTACATAACTAATTTTTTTAACAGTCCACTGTTGTCATCTTTTAACTAATTTTTTTGATTTTGACGAGTTTTAGAATTTATCAAGATTCGTATATATCATATACTATATCTATATAATATAAAATATATATAATACAATATTAAAAATCAAAATTTACTATTTATTTTTTCAAAGTCATAACTGTTAGGTTTGTAATATTTATGAACGCAATCAAATTGCACAAATAAAGCGGAAACGTGTAAAAAACAGAGTTTAAAAAATTTTACAAATCATATACCCGGATCACCCTTTATGCACAATTATTAATTAAAAAAAATTGAAGAACAAGAATCATACCCTTGAAGATCCGAGCTTCCTCAGGTACAAGTTCACCTCCAATCCTTTTCACGTTCAACTTGAATCCACCGGGTTTGGTTCCTTCCTTTGATCAACGTTAGCCACCCAAGTGTTTGGCCTCTAGAGGTGATCCACCAAGGAAGAAGAAGGATTCAAGAAGATGGGTGGTTGGCTAAACCCTAGTTTTTCTATCTCTATAGAAAAGGAGCATATTCTCCAACAATTGGAATAACGTATATTTGATATATGATATATGATATAAGACTCTTATAAAGATATCAAGTAACCCTATTAAAAATAAGGTATTATTTATTTAATTAAACTCTTTTAATTAAATGGGCTCTCTAATCTTATTAGGGATAATTAATTAAACTCCTTTAACTAATTTTCCCTCCTAATCCTATTAGGAATAAATGAGAGTACTTATATTAAATTAATTCCTAAACTCTTTTAAAAATTAAAATAATAATAATTGTAATAATATTAATAAGACTCTTCTTATTAATTTATATTTAATATTTCTAAAATATTAAATAATAAATATTAAGCTATTTAATTTATTCTATCACCATAGATTAAATTAAATATACTTAACATATTACTACGATTATGCCATTAACTTCTTAAATAATTATTCTTCCTTTTACGGTGTGACCTTTTAGGTTCTCCATATTAAACTGATTGTGAATAAATCAATTAGAACAATTCTAATCTTATTTAAAAAAATAAATTAAACTATTAATTTATTTAAATAAATAATATTTATTCTACAATAGGGATAAGCCTCCCTATCGATCAACGACTTTCCAGATAATATAGATTCAAATATTAATCATAAAAGAACCTTTGAGTAAATAGTTACCGTACAATTCAATCCTTCCACCATACAATGTCCCAATTAAATATAAGACATGGAATTACTGTCAAGTCTTATTTTATTTAATTATATGTATTTCGACTCTTAAATGCACAACTCCAAATAATGCAAATTAGAAACTCCTTTCTAATTTCATTCTGCCTTAGCCAAGGACTACTGGGTTGTCATTTATCGAATCACATAGGACATTTCTCTTCTTTTACTAGAAGTTGTAGATTCTTTATTGATCATACATTATCTCCATGTACAACTTATTATACCCAAGCATACCCTTTGATATATCCTAAGGGTCTTAAAGAATAAGTTAAAGTATAACTCATTATACACAAGATACTATGATGATCTCAAGTCTAAGAATCACTTGTACTACTATCACTACAGAAATTCTTATTGACAGGCAAATAAAACTCCATTAGGTATTCCTTAGCGAGCCACGTTCAGTTAACTTATTCTCTAATAAGCACCTACATACTTGTTTTAGTGTCTCCACACAAATGATCATGAGATCAATCATCCTTATCCAATGAGCAAGCAACGTATGTACCAATCTATCCGGATTTACTAATCCTCAATTTAGTAATCCAACGATTGGGAACTATTTTAGTTTTAAGCTTTCTAAGAATTTAGATCTCATTAGAATGATCATCATCATTATTCTAAAAGCATTGCTTAAAACTATGGGTTTATCACATATTACAAAACATCAACATGTAGATAATTAAAAGCCTTTAATAAATTAATACTTTTTATTAATAAATGAATAAGATTGTTATAAAGTATATGCTTTATCATCAAACATGATTGGCTTGTATGCATACTACTTTCAATCTCCAACTTGCACTAAAGCCAATCGTCATGGTATCTCATACTATTCTTCTCTAAGTGACGATTATCCTGCTGTTTGATAAGCTTCAGTAAATGGATATGTAATGTTGTTCTTGAGAGTCCACTATCTCTATAGTGATTTCTCATCTTTCAATGATTCCTATAATCAAATGAAAGTGCCACAACACATGTTTAGATCCAAGATGAGACTTAGAAACTATTCCTAGTTCTATAATAAACTTTTCATCCAAACAATCAACTTGCAGCTTCATTTATAGCTATATACTTTGTCTTTATTACTAAACCAACAACCTTTTGCTATTTGGAACCTTTCAAATTCACTGAACCACTATTCAAGGTAACTCTTTACCTTAAATTGAATTTTCTGTCGTCTTGGTCTGTCTAAATAACTTGAGTCTGTAAAGCCCTCTAGTTTTAATTTAGACTCACCATGTATAATCACATCCTTAGTGTCGGTTAAGTACTTTAAGATGTTTTTCACTGTCTCACAGTGAACTTCTCCAGAATATGACTAATCAACATCAGGTCTCGTATATTTCATTGCATACATGATTGTCACTCATGCGATCTCTCTCTTTTCAGGAGTTTATGGGGACTATTAAGAGAGATACACTCCATGACTCATCAACATGAGACATCCCATGGAATTTGCTATGCTAAACGACTTTAGTATCAAATGAATATACGTTCATTGGGTTAAGCCGAACATCTTTTTAAATCTATCTATATAGATTTTCACCCCCAATTAAGATACTCTTCCCAAATCATTCATGGAGGAATGTTTAGACAACTTTATCTTTACTGATTGTAGCATCGGTATGTCACTCCTTATCCGTAGTATATCAACATATAAAACTAGGAATGTCACGACGCTCCCACTGACCCTTTTGTACACACTAGGTTCATTCTTGTTTTTGATAAAATCAAATTCTTTTGATTATCATATCAAAATGAATGTTCCATTTTTGAGAAGATTGCTTCAATCCATTTCTCTGTGTGTCTACAACTCTTACCTCATCGTATGTAACTGGATCATCATCTTCTATGATACGTACCTCATCATCATCATCTATGATGAATCCATACCTCCCCGGTATCTTCGGTACTATTCCAGATTTACGATTCGGTTGTGGTACAATAGGTTTATCTACAAGTTCCTCTTATTTGACTTATAGTGTTTTGTGGTTCTTGAACTCTTCAAGATTCTATTATCCTCCCACTAGCCCCTTCAATGATAAACACCTTTATCTTAGAAGGTAGCATGTTTTGCAACAAACACCTTTTGCTAAGTAGGATTATAAAACATATACCCTAAACTTACTTTAGGATGTCCCACAAATCGACACTTGTCAAATCTTGCCCCAATCTTATCCTTTGAAACCGTTTCACATAAGTTGGATAACCCCTTATCTTAACATACTTAAGATTAGGAATCCTCCCTGTCCATAACTTTTATGGAGTCTTGGGGTTGAATTTTGAGGTTACCTTTTCGTAGATATGCAGCCATTTCTAGGACATTACCCCAGAAGGATACTGGAATGTCGGTAAAATCATTATGGACCGCACCATGTCCAACAAGGTATGATTTTTCCATTCAGATACATCAATCAATTATTACGTATCAGGATGTGTCCATTATGAGAAAATCATTGGAGATGATCTAGAAACTTATTGCATAAGTATTTATTCCTTGATCCGATCAATGAATCCTAATACTTTGCCATCTTGTTTCACTTTTGAATTCTTTGAACTTTTCAAATAATCCACACTTGTATTTCAGCAAATACATACATTCAACTCTTTGAATGATCATCTCCTTTTTCTTGTAATAATTTGTTCAATATGTAAAATTATTTTCACGTAAGTCAAGTATACAAAATCCATTAAGCAATATTCCAGTTCTATACAAAACATTATTATTATAAATAGAACAACAATTGTTCTTAATTATAATACCAAAGATTTCACTGTCCAACAATAAAATGGAAATAATGTTTCTAAAAAGAATTGGAATACAATTACAACTTATTGACTTAATAGATTTACCCGTAGGCAATGCTAAACTATAAATTTCTATTGTTAATGTGGCAACCTTTGCTTCATTTTCCACACATAGGATTACTTATTTTTGTTTAGCTTTCTACTTCTGCTAAATATAATATATTCTATTTATAGTCTAATAAAACGAATAACTTTATAAAAGTATTCTATTTTATATAAAAAACTTTTTTATTTTATTACATTAATAATACTAATAAAACAAAACTTCATCATCATTATTATAATTCACACTATTAATTGACTAGGTCGTTTCCAAGAAAGAGGGAGCTTTCCAATAAGGATTTCTCCCTATTGGCGCGCAATCAGGTGACCAAACCTCTCCTTGGCAGAACTTCTAGACATCATTAATATTGCAAATAATAATATTAATAACTTCGTCGTCTCAATTATTGATTTAATAATATATAAAATATCGACAATAATTGAATCAATTAACGTGAGATACTATGCAATAATTACTGAAACAATAATTGGACAAAACTGAGTGACTTCTCAAATAAGCATCAATAATCAATACCGTGTGCTACAATGCAACCACGCATATTCCTTTACTTTTAATACCGGATGCTTCAACAGTTAACGATAAAACTTCCGCCATTATTTTCATAAAATATTTTTGTCGTTTTCTCAATTCGATAATAATTCTAATGTGGAGTCCACCAATGATTGTGCCGTCGTACGAATATTCCCTGTTAAAACGAATATTCCCCGACCAATCGAATATTACATAACAACTTGTGTACTTTGTAAAATTTATAACTATTACCCACAACTATAACATTATATCAAATTCATTCCATAATATTCAAAAATGATAATTATAGAAAATTCATCTTTATTCATAAAAGTTGGGGTCTTACAATCTCCATTTCTTATGAAATTTCGCCCTCAAAATTAGGGTACATATCTGGTATGTCTAAGAGGTAAGGATACCTTGATATCATTTCAGATTCTAAATCTCAGGTCATTTTCTCAACATCGTGGTTCCTCCATAAAACTTTGACTTAAGGTATAACCTTGGAGCGTAGAATATGTTCCTTCTTATCCAAGATTTGAACAAGAACCTCTTCATACGTTAAATCTTTCACTATTTTGTCCGGTTCTAACTCAATAATGTGATTCGGGTCTTTCACATATTTACATAACATGAATATATGAAAAACGTTATGAACACGAGACATACTTGGCGGTAAAGCGAGTCTATAGGCTATAGTCCCTACTCGATCGAGGATTAAAAATGGGCCAATGAATCGAGGATTGAGTTTTCCTCTCTTTCCAAATCTCGTAACTCTTTTCCATGGAGCAACATGTAACAACACATGATCTCCAATATCGAATTCCACGTCCTTTCAATGAAGATCAGCATAACTCTTTTGTCGATCTTGTGAGGTTTTTATATGTTGTCGGATCGTTTAAATATTTTTCGTAGTCATACATACCAACTCCGGTCCCAACAACGTTGCTTCACCCACCTCATCCCAGCATACTGGAGAACGACACTTTCTTCCATACAACGCCTCGAATGGAGCCATGCCAATACTTGTTTGATAATTGTTGTTGTAAGAAAACTCCACCAATGGTAAGAAATTGTCCCAACTTCCCTTGAAGTCAAGGACATAGAGTCTTAATAAATTTTCAAGAGTTTTAATAGTCCTCTCTGATTGTCCGTCCGTCTGAGGATGATATGCCGAACTAAATCATAAATCTGTGCCCATAGCTTTTTGTAAACTAACCCAAAATTGTGAAGTGAATCTTGGGTCTCAATCAGAAACTATGGATACTGGCATACCATGCAGTCTTACAATCTCGTTTATGTACATACGAGCAAGACGTTCAAGTGTATAAGTTTCTTGTATTGGTAAGAAATGAGCAGACTTAGTCAATCTATCAACAATGACCCAAATTGCATCTATGCCTTGAGAAACCTTGGGAATACCAGTAACGAAATCCATGGTAATGTGATCCCACCTCCATTCTGAAATTTCAAGTGGTTGCAATGGACCTTTTGGTACTTGATGCTCTGTCTTGACTCGTTGACAAGTTAAACACCTTGAGATAAATAGCGTTATCTCTCTCTTCATATTGCCCCACCAAAATGTATATCGAATATCATGATACATTTTGGTACTCCCAAGATGGATTACAAACGGTGTGTTGTGCTCCTCCATCATGATTTTATACTTTAACTTAGGATCGTTAGGAACACAAAGTCTGGAGTTGACTCGAAGTATTTCTTCTTCATCGATTCTTGCTTCCGGCATATCACCTTTTTGTACTTTTTTCCTCATATGCATCAGCTCCAGGTCTGTAGCTTGAGCAACTTTAAATTTATCGATTAAAGTTGGTTTTACTCGTATATTCGCCATCATCATGTGGATCCCTGGAGTCTTTATCTCTATCTCCATCCTTTGCAAGTCATACAAAATGGGCCTCTGCGTTGACAATATCGTACTCGTACTCGCATATGATCTTCTACTCAATGTGTCAGCTACCACATTTAATTTTCTAGGATGGTATTAGATGGAATGATCATAATCTTTCAACAGTTCAAGCCAATGTCGCTCTCGCATGTTGAGTTCCTTTTGAGTGAAGAAATATTTGAGGCTTTTATGATCCGTAAAGATCTCCACTTTCTCCCCATACAAGTAATGCCTCCAAATTTTAAGTGCGAAGACAACAGCTGCCAACTTTAGATCATGAGTAGGATAATTCCTCTCATATTCTTTGAGTTGTCGAGAGGCATAGGCTATGACTTTCCCATGTTGCATGAGAACATATCCTAACCCTTTGCCTGAAGCATCACTATAGATGACAAATCCCTCCGAGCCAGATGGTATTGTCAGAACAGGTGCTGAAATGAGTCTTCTCTTGAGTTCTTGAAAACTCTTCTCACATTCCTCGTTCCAACCGAATTTTGTATCTTTCTGAGTCAGCTGAGTTAAGGGAGTAGCGATTTGAGAAAACCCTTCTACGAATCTCTGATAATAACCAGCTAAGCCGAGAAAGCTACGTACTTCGGTCACTGATTTAGGTTGCTCCCAGCTTTAAATAGCTTTAATATTTGTTGGGTCAATAGATATTTCATGACTTGATACCACGTGCCCAAGGAATGCTACTTCCTCAAGCCAGAACTCGCATTTCTTCAATTTTGCATAAAGCTTATATTCACGAAGCTTTTGAAGTATTAGCCTCAAGTGTTGCTCATGATCTTCATGGCTTTTGTAATAAATAAGGATGTCATCAATAAAGACGACCACAAAGTGATCCAAATATTCCTTGAATACTCGGTTCATCATATCCATGAAGGCAGCAGGAGCATTAGTTAATCCAAAAGACATGACTAGGAATTCATAATGCCCGTACCGAGTTCTGAAAGCCGTCTTTGAAATGTCATCGGTTTTAATCTTCAATTGGTGATATCCAGAACGAAGATCAATCATTGAAAAAAATTTGGCGCCTTGCAACTGGTCAAACAGGTCATCAATGCGAGGCAATGGATATCTATTTTTGATAGTGACATGGTTCAATTCCCGATAATCAATACAAAGTCTTATACTCCCATCTTTCTTCTTCACGAATAGAATAAGAGCACCCTAAGGAGACGTACTAGGACGAATGAAACCAATGTCTAACAATTCCTGAAGTTGGGTCTTTAACTCCTGAAGTTCAATAGGAGCCATTCGATATGGGGCTTTGGAAATGGATTTTGTACCAGGTTCAAGGTCAATAAAAAATTCAATTTCACATTCTGGGGGTAGGCCAAGAAGTTCTTCAGGGAATACGTCAGGAAATTCAGTAACAATAGAAATATCATTCAAAACTGACGTATTTTTGTTTAGATCCGTGACATGAGCTAAGAAAGCTTGACATCCGTTTTTCAATAAACGAATAGCTTTATGGCTTGAGATGACAGTGATTGATTTTAATGGTTTGGTTGCTTGAATTCGCATAATAGGTTGGTTAGGAATATGAAAGCTAACAACCTTACGAAAATAATCAATTTTTGCATGATGAGTAGTTAACCAATCAATCCCTAGAATTACGTCAAATGCAAGTATTTTCAATGAAATAAGATCGACAGGTAATGTGAGGGTACCAATTTGAACCAAACAAGACTTATAAATAATGGATGTATTGAAGGTTTCTCCCAATAGAGTTTCAACAGATAAGTCAAAGTCTAATTTCTCCAGAGTTAAATTTAAACATTGAGCGCAAGTAGGAGAAATAAAGGAATGGGTAGAACATGTATCAAATAAGGTATAAACTTCGCTAGAGTTTATGATAAGCTTACCCGTGATGACCTCGTTCAGGTTCCTTGCTTTCTGAGAGGTTACGACAAATGCTCTCCCTTGCACTACTGGCTTTAACTTTTATGGGACGTCCTTTGGTGTCTCCATCGTAGCTAAACTTGTCTTCGGCGAACGAAAAAATCAGGCTAAGTGACATTCTCTTCCATAATTATAACATGCTTTGGACGTCATCGTGCAGTTTGGACTGATGTGTCCCTCCCCTCCGCATTTGAAGCATATGATAGGTGGTTGTTCTCCTTCCTTAACAACGGGTGCTGGTGCTGATGTCTTTCCATCATTGTTGAATCTCCTCTTCTTGAAATGTCTATTCTTATTGTTTTGGCCATGATAACCACCGAAGTGGTTACCATTTCTGGCATGTTGATTCCCTGCATGCTTATTGTCACCGCTTCGATGACTGTTATCACTGGTATTATCATTTTGCCGGCTGCTCTCTTTTAGTTGGGTTAACTCATTATCACGCTCCAATAACCGAGCCCTATTAACAACATATGAATACAAACATAGTTTATGAGAGATAAGATATTGACGTATCTCGGGTTTCAAACCTCTTAGAAATATTTGCATCATTCTCTCCTCATTATCAACCAAATGGGATGCAAACCGGGACAACTCGGCAAACTTGGCTTCGTACTGCGACACAGTCATGTTGTTTTGCTCCAGCTCGATGAACTCTACCTCTTTCATGTGACGAATACTTTCGGAAAAGTACTTGTCGTTGAACAATTCTTGGAACTTCTCCCAAGTCATCTTCAGTGCGGCAGGTTGAGTATGTTTTACAGATTTCCACCAGTAATCTGCCTCTGCACGCAATATGAAGGTGGCAAAGGGAACCTTTTGCTCCTTGGAGCATCCCAAGACATCAAATATCTTGCAGATCTGCTTTATCCACGTCTTCGCCTTAAGTGGTTTTTGCTCTCCAAAAAACTCTGGTGGTCCCAGTTCCTTGAACTGTTTAGCGGTGACTGTCCGAGAGTTGCCAGTGTTTCCACCTGCATTTTGTACAGGAGCCACTCTTGCCTGATGTTGCATGAATTGCATAAAGCCTCTGAACTTTCCATCCTTCATCATCTGTTCGATGTTGTTGTTTGCCTGAGGATTGTCGCCTTCCTGATGCACATTATCCTGATTATTGATCTGTGGAGACTCAACGGTCTCCTGTGCTCCATTGCTAATCTCAATATTTTCGGATGCCATTTTCACATACTGCCACAAAACAAAGGTTAATTGACATGCAATACATTATCCCTATACTCTGACCGACCAATTAAAAGCAAAATAAACTTAGGTAGGTCATACTAGCGAAGGAATTCCCCGTCTCTCCCCTCCTAGTTCTTGTCTCACATCTCAGCCAGGGATCATATCCCTAAGCTTTGATACCAACTGTGACGCCCCCAAAATAGGCATACATCACCCATCTTGTGTCGCTAAATACATGGTACAAAATTCAAATATAACTTAATTATACAACAGTCGTGTAAAATACAACAAAAAATATGCTGTGAGTTTTAATACAAATATTGTCATCTAGACAATATCCACACTCAATTGAGTCCTCATTACATTTATTATCACACTATTTAACAGAATAGTGAGGACTACTAATGCTATTATCTGGACTGTCACTCTGTTCCCCAACTAGTCCCTGCTACGTTCTCATTTCCTAAAGAAAACAATGAAAGTAAAAGGGTGAGCTCAACTAGCCCAGTAAGAAATATTATGACTAAGATAATACAGAATAAATTATCGTTAGCCTTCAACAGTGTTAAATTGATACAATATAACAAACTCAATTTATGAAAAATAGAGCAAGATCTAAGTGTTTTGGGCACTTTAAAAATAGTAAATCATTTTCTAAAATTCCAGAAAAATTAGGGGATCATTGTTGGTTCATATTCTATCAAAATCAAGAAGTTGAGAATTTTTGGAGTCGGTTTGCTATTTTTCCAAAAAAATGATTAAGTTATAAATAATAGGAAATAAATAGCTAAATGATGTCTTTAATAATAAAAATGTGATTTTTATGCTTGAATACTCATAATATGTTACATCATGACTATCTTAGGGCATTTTGGTAATTTATGATAAAAAATATCATTTATGACATTTTATGGATATTAAATAAAAGGGTTTAATAAAGGGTGAACAGTTAGAATAAATTGTTAATTAATCCATTAAATTATTAAAATATTATTATAATATTAGAATATGATATTGTTAAGTAAATAAAAATATTAAGATTAAAATTTCTATAAAATATTATTAAATAATTAATAATATTTGATTTAAGCATTAATAAATGAATAAAATATTATTAAATGATTAATAATGTTAATAAATGAATAAAATATTAGTAAATGATTAAAAGTATTATTAAATAATTAATGATACTAAAGCATAAGTAAGATATTATTAAAGTAATAATATTAAGTGAATTAAGGTAGTTGTTAATTAATTGTAACATTATCAAGGCAGGATAATGTTTATAAGAACTAAATGTAAGGTATAATATCTATGTGATTACATAATCTAATGTTATACTATGACTAATTGAAAGATTAACTATAGGTCTCTCAAAGGAAGATAATTTAACTGCATAGTGGATAGTATTTAATTGCGTAACTGTAATCTACGGACGAGGCAAGTTTCCTAACTCAAACTCGAGTTATTATTTTCTAAGCATGTTAGTGAATAATTATTGATGATTATTCATATCTATATTGATTATTGAAATTCGCACTTTGTGAAATTGAATTCATGTTCTACTATTATTGAACTGTGAATTAAATTAAAGTTCTTTCATTCATAAACTGTTTATGAGATAGATCTATGCTAATTGTATCAGCTAGATCAAGCATGTCTAAATTTATTAAATTAAATGTATTTTAAATAGTTTTTCTTATTAAATTGATATGATAAGAACTCTTGACTGAGAAAAGGACGAATTTGATTAAGGCATGATATCAATGCCGCATTATTAGGTGTTTATGCATAAATCACGAGGTATGAAAGGCTGATCCCTTTGAATACCAAAACTTATTAAGAGGTCCAGTTTAAATAACTAAGCACCTTGGTTGTGACGCCCCCAAAATAGGTATACATCACCCATTCTGAGTTGTCAAAAATATGGTACAGAAATAACTTCAACTTTATTAATACAATATAAAAACTGCGAGTTTAAATACAAATATTGTCATTTAGACAATATCCACACGCAAACAAATCCTCATCATAATTATTGATACATTGTTTTACAAAAATGGTGAGGACTACTAAACAACTCTCAAGAACCATCATTCCATACCCCCGACTCGTACTCGCTACATTCTCGCCTCTTGAGAAGAAAAATGGAATAAAAAGGAAAAGGGTGAGCTCAACTAGTCCAGTAAAGAATATTATGACTAAGACAATATACAACAAATTATCGTTAGTCTTCAATAGGAAAAAATCTGAGAGAATACATTAAACAACAAGTTTTAGATCAATATTCGCAGTGGAAAATAATAATTCATAAAAGAGTTACGTTGAGAATGAAATCTACTATTATCTATGATTTTAACAGTCCATCAACAGTATTTTTATCCCTGTAACATCAATCAATGCACATCTTGAATCATATATTTATCCTTGCACTACAGTCCAAGGATATTCATCAGTTGGTCATGTTCATCTCAACCATGTTCATCTTTGCACTACGGGCCAAAGATATTCATCATAAGATCGTTAATCTTTGCACTACAGGCCAAAGATATTCAGTTATATCATCATTTAGGACTGAGGATGATGAAAAATATTTTTAAAAAAAATGAATCCAGTGAAATAAAAGAATAAATATTAAGGATTCGTATTTCGGTTTATTCATGTCCAAGAATACCTCAATAATAATTTTAATGGAGTAAAATTCAAGAATGATCAAAATATGGATACAATCAAAACTAGTATTCACACTAGATATTTTTGACGAAAATAAAAAATTTAATTTTTCTGTGAATAGTGCTGTATTCGTGAATAGTGCCCGTATACGTGAATAGTGCCGTATACGTGAATAGTAACTCCGGTACAAAAAGTTCCAAATTTGATTAAAAGTTTAGATCAATACTTCGGTATAATAAAATTGGAAGAATTAATATCATTTAAAAAAAATAATATCCCTTACCTCGTAAAGACAGTACTTCTAGTTGAAACACCGGATATAAGCTATGAATTAAACTTGCACCGTATAGCAACACTCAAACTATTAAAATACTCACAAGAATACGCTCAATATATCGAGAGAGAAAGAGAGAAAACTTCAGTTTCTGGTGTGATTTTCAATTCTAACCTAAGCACCCTATTTATAGGAAAATGCTTAGAATACCAAAGCAAAAATTTAATAAATTAATAATATATTTATATAAATTTCCTACGAACACCTAGAATCTGATTTCAGCAACCTAACACATGCAAAATGAGTCCCAGAAATGTAAAAAATATTTTTCTTATTAAAAATAATTAAAACTTCAAAAATTAATTATTTCGAAGCTTTAGAACTTCAATAATTCATAATAAATAGCCCTTTTGTCAGAAAATTCGAAACTCACTCCTTTTCCATAGAAAATTCCATTATCTACAACTTTGCAGAAGAAAGTTTTTCCAAATTCCAAACAGAAATTGACCGAAATCCACAAACGGGCGATTTTATAGGCTATAATCAAATTTCAGTCAAGAAATGGGGTCCACAGACATGAAAAACATGTTTTAAATATTTTTGGTAATAAAAATACTCCTCCTCCTCATATACTCATATATCCCATATTCATTGTAAAAATATCACCGTTCTTATATTATAATAATATAATAATATATTTAAATGAATTATTTTATCAGAAAAAGATAAAATATTAATTTTCAACAATTGTCACATTAAAAATTTTCTTCATCTATATCCACATAAAATTAATATTTTTCTCATCATATAAATCAATAATTAATTATTCACAAATAATATTACAGAATCACAATACTGACAACTAGGCAGTTCCCAGGATAGAGGGGGCTTTCCAATAAGGATTTCTCCTTACTGGAGCGTAATTAGATGATCTAACCTCTCCTTAGACAAGATTTTCTAGATATTGCCAATATTGCTATCTAATAATATTATTCAAATAATATGAATTATTGATCCGATAATGAAGCGCAAATGTCAAGGATATTCCACTAATTTCATGGAGTATAGAAGTCAAAACTTTAATCAACTGAGTATAATAAAGAATGGAATAACAAAAGAAATCACCAGACATGCGATAGACCGCACAGACAGGTTATTCCAATAAAATAATAAATAACTGAACCAGGTCATGCGTAAACGCACAGACAGGATATTCCAACAGAATAGTAAATAACAAAACCAGATCAGGCGAAATTCGCACCGACAGGATGTTTCAATAGAATAATAAATAACGAAACCAGGTCATGCGTAAACGCACAGACAAGATGTTCCAACAGAATAATAAAGAATGGAATAACAGAAGAATTTCACCATTTATATGGTACTTCGCATAGACAGGTTATTCAACATAATGATAAAGAATGAAAAAACAGAAGTTCTGTTCACGAATACGAAAGAAATAATACCCCTTACGAGTACAACAAATAGTATCCATTACCTTAGAATAAACAGGATATAGGAGTAGTGAAGTAGCAGAATACTTTTCTTCTTTCTCTCTCTAGAGTTTCAGTGAATTCGTAAGAAATAATGAAGGAATGAGCTTCTATTTATAGGAGAATGGACTGAATAGTAACCAATTCCTGAATGGTCCAGATTGGTTTACTATAAAATATTCTAATAAAATAAATTTTTTTAAATAAAATATAATATATTCTATTTATAATCTAATAAAATGAATAACTTTATAAAAGTATTCTGTTTTATATAAAAAGATTTTACTATACAAAATACTATGCTGGCACTATACAAACACTATACATAATAAAATATAATATATTTTATTTATAGTTTTAATAAAACGAATAACTTTATAAAAGTATTATGTTTTATATAAAAAGATTTTACTATGCAAAATACTATGCATAATAGAATATAATATATTCTATTTATAGTCTAATAAAACGAATAACTTTATAAAAGTATTCTGTTTTATATAAAAAAAACTTTTTTATTTTATTACATTAATAATACTAATAAAACAAAACTTCATCATCATTATTATAATTCACACTATTAATCGACCAGGTCGTTCCCAGGAAAGAGGGGGCTTTCCAATAAGGATTTCTCCCTATTGGCGCGCAATTAGGTGACCAAACCTCTCCTTGGCAGAACTTCTAGACATCGTTAATATTGCAAATAATAATAATAATAAATTCGTCGTCTCAATTATTAATTTAATAATATATAAAATATCGATAATAATTAAATCAATTAACGTGAGATACTATGCAACAATTACTGAAGCAATAATTGGACAAAACTGAGTGACTTCTCACGTAAGCATCAATAATCAATACCGTGTGCTACTATACAACCACGTGTATTCCTTTACTTTTAACACCGGGTGCTTCAACAGTTAACGATAAAACTTCCGCCATTATTTTCATAAAATATTTTTGTCGTTTTCTCAATCCGATAATAATTCTATTGTGGGGTCCACCAAAGATTGTACCGTCGTACGAATATTCCATGTTAAAACGAATATTCCCAGACAAATCGAATATTACATAACAACTTGTGTACTTTGCAAAATTTATAACTATTACCCGCAACTATAACATTATATCAAATTCATTCCATAATATTCAAAAATGATAATTATAGAAAATTCATCTTTATTCATAAAAGTTGGGGTCTTACAATCTCCACTTCTTATGAAATTTTGCCCTCGAAATTAGGGTACATACCTGGTATGTCGAAGAGGTAAGGATACCTTGATTTCATTTCAGATTCTAAATCTTAGGTCATTTCCTCAACATCGTGGTTCCTCCATAAAACTTTGACTTAAGGTATAATCTTGGAGCGTAGAATATGTTCCTTATTATCCAAGATTTGAACAAGAACCTCTTCATACGTTAAATCTTTCACTATTTCGTCCGGTTCTAACTCAATAATGTGATTCGGGTCTTTCAAATATTTACATAACATGGATATATGAAAAACGTTATGAACACGAGACATACTTGGCGGTAAAGCGAGTCTATAGGCTATAGTCCCTACTCGATCGAGGATTAAAAATGGGCCAATGAATCGAGGATTGAGCTTTACTCTCTTTCCAAATCTCGTAACTCCTTTCCATGGAGCAACATGTAACAACACATGATCTCCAATATCGAATTCCACGTCCTTTCGATGAAGATCAGCATAACTCTTTTGTCGATCTTGTGAGGTTTTTATACGTTGTCGGATCGTTTAAATATTTTTCGTAGTCATACGTACCAACTCCGGTCCCAACAACGTTGCTTCACCCACCTCATCCCAGCATACCGGAGAACGACACTTTCTTCCATACAACGCCTCGAATGGAGCCATGCCAATACTTATTTGATAATTGTTGTTGTAAGAAAACTCCACCAATGGTAAGAACTTGTCCCAACTTCCCTTGAAGTCAAGGACATAGACTCTTAATAAATCTTCAAGAGTTTGAATAGTCCTCTCTGATTGTCCGTCCGTCTGAGGATGATATGCCGAACTAAATCGTAAATCTGTGCCCATAGCTTTTTGTAAACTAACCCAAAATTGTGAAGTGAATCTTGGGTCTCAATCAGAAACTATGGATACTGGTATACCATGCAGTCTTACAATCTCGTTTATGTACATACGAGCAAGACGTTCAAGTGTATAAGTTTCTCGTATTGGTAAGAAATGAGCATACTTGGTCAATCTATCAACAATGACCCAAATTCCATCTATGCCTTGAGAAACCTTGGGAAGACCAGTAACGAAATCCATGGTAATGTGATCTCACTTCCATTCTGAAATTTTAAGTGGTTGCAGTGGACCTTTTGGTACTTGATGCTCTGCCTTGACTCATTGACAAGTTAAACACCTTGAGATAAACAGCGTTATCTCTCTCTTCATATTGCCCCACCAAAATGTATATCGAATATCATGATACATTTTGGTACTCCCAAGATGGATTACAAACGGTGTGTTGTGCGCCTCCATCATGATTTTATACTTTAACTTAGGATCGTTATGAACACAAAGTCTGGAGTTGACTCGAAGTATTTCTTCTTCATCGATTCTTGCTTCTGGCATAGCACCTTTTTGTACTTTTTTCCTCATATGCATCAGCTCCAGGTCTGTAGCTTGAGCAACTTTAACTTTATCGATTAAAGTCGGTTCTACTCGTATATTCGCCATCATCATGTGGATCCCTGGAGTCTTTATCTCTATCTCCATCCTTTGCAAGTCATACAAAATGGGTCTCTGCGCTGACAATATCGTACTCGTACGCGCATATGATCTTCTACTCAATGCGTCAGCTACCACATTTGATTTTCCAAGATGGTATTAGATGGAATGATCATAATCTTTCAACAGTTCAAGCCAATGTCGCTCTCGCATGTTGAGTTCCTTTTGAGTGAAGAAATATTTGAGGCTTTTATGATACGTAAAGATCTCCACTTTCTCTCCATACAAGTAATGCCTCCAAATTTTAAGTGCGAAGACAACAGCTGCCAACTTTAGATCATGGGTAGGATAATTTCTCTCATATTCTTTGAGTTGTCGAGAGGCATAGGCTATGACTTTCCCATGTTGCATGAGAACACAACCTAACCCTTTGCCTGAAGCATCACTATAGATGACAAATCCCTCCGAGCTAGATGGTATTGTCAGAACAGGTGCTGAAATGAGTCTTCTCTTGAGTTCTTGAAAACTCTTCTCACATTCCTCGTTCCAACCGAATTTTGTATCTTTCTGAGTCAGCTGAGTTAAAGGGGGAAGCGATTCGAGAAAACCCTTCTACGAATCTCTGATATTAACCAGCTAAGCCAAGAAAGCTACGTACTTCGGTCACTGATTTAGGTTGCTCCCAACTTTGAATAGCTTCAATATTTAGGATTGTCGCCTTCCTGATGCATATTATCCTGATTATTGATCTGTGGAGACTCAACGGTCTCCTGTGCTCCATTGCTAATCTCAACATTCTCGGATGCCATTTTTAAATACTGCCACAAAACAAAGGTTAATTGACATGCAATACATTATCCCTATACTCTGACCGACCAATTAAAAGCCAAATAAACTTAGGTAGGTCATACTAGCGAAGGAATTCCCCGTCTCTCCCCTCCTAGTTCTTGTCTCACATCTCAGCCAGGGATCATATCCCTAAGCTTTGATACCAACTGTGACGCCCCCAAAATAGGTATACATCACCAATCTTGAGTCGCTAAATACATGGTACAAAATTCAAATACAACTTAATTATACAACAGTCGAGTAAAATACAACAAAAAATATGCTGTGAGTTTTAATACAAATATTATCATTTAGACAATATCCACACTTAATTGAGTCCTCATTATATTTATTATCACAATATTTAACAGAATAATGAGGACTACTAATGTTATTATCTGGACCGTCACTCCGTTCCCCAACTAGTCCCTGCTACGTTCTCATTTCCTGAAGAGAACAATGAAAGTAAAAGGGTGAGCTCAACTAGCCCAGTAAGAAATATTATGACTAAGATAATACAGAATAAATTATCGTTAGCCTTTAACAGTGTTAAATTGATACAATATAACAAACATCAAGTTTAATTGCAGCGGAACAAGCAATCCATTAAAAGAGTCAAGTAGAGAATAAAATCTACTATCTTTATTGATTTAAATGGTTTTTCATCACTTTTATCGCTGGGACTCACCTTAATAAATAATCAACATCATCTCTGCACTACGGCTAAGGATATTCATTAGTATTACAACCACAAATTATCCATACACTACGGGCTAAGGAAATTTGTGACGCCCCCAAAATTAGGTATACATCACCCATCTTGAGTCGCCAGATACATGGTACAGAATTCAAATACAACTTACTAATACAACTGTCGTGTACAATACGACAAAACATAACTGTGAGTTTGAATACAATTATTGTCTACTAGAGAGCATACAAACTCAAAAGGTGTCCTCAAAACAATTATTGTCACACTATTTAACAGAATAGTGAGGACTACTAATGCTATCCTCTGGACCATTACTTCGTTCCCCGACTCGTCCCAGCTATATTCTCATTTCCTGAAGAGAACAGTGAAAGAAAGGGTGAGCTCAACTAGCCCAGTAAGAAATATTATGACTAAGATAATGCAGAATAAATTATCATTAGCCTTCAACAGTGTTAAACTGATAAAATATAATAATCACCAAGTTTAACTACAGCGGAACCAGCAATCCATTAAAAGAGTCAAGTAGAAAATAAAATCTACTATCTTTTATGATTTAAAAGGTTTTTCATCATCGTTATAGCTGAGACTCAGCTTAATAAATATTCTACATCATCGAATTACCCCCGCACTACGGCCAAGGATATTCTTTAGTATCACGACCACAATTATTCATGCACTACGGCCAAGAATATTTGTGTATACATTAATGGTCATGATCATGCCAACAACTGTCCATCAATGCACTACGGCAAATGAGACTTTTACCACATCATTTGTAACATTACGGTCATGATTATACCGAATAATCCCTGGTCATAATCATACCAAGTCCATCCATGCTCTACAGGCCACAGATGACTTTCAAAAATATAAATAAGAGGATGATGACAATTTTATAAGAATTCAATAAAACAAGTTCAAGAATTATTTTATCCAGAAATTATTAACGTCCAAATTGTCAACACGATACTGTTTTGTGGTGTAAAATTCAAGAATGATCAGAAGAATATTTTCATGAAAGGATACTGGATGAAGCGCAAATATCAAGGATATTCTACTAATTTCATGGAGTATAGAAGTTAAAGTTTTGACCAACTGAGTATAATAAAGAATGAAATAACAAAAGAAATCACCATGCATGCGATAGACCGCACAGGCAGGTTATTCCAACAGAATAATAAATAACGAAACCAGGTCAGGTGAAATTCACACCGACAGGATGTTCCAACAGAATAATAAAGAATGGAACCAGGTCCGGTGTAAAACACACAGACAGGATATTCCAACAGATTAATAAATAATGGAACCAGGTCCGGTGTAAAACACACAGACAGGATATTCCAACAGAATAATAAAGGATGGAACCAGGTCCGGTGTAAAACACACAGACAGGATATTCCGACAGAAATGTAAAGACAGAATAGTAAATGGATGTCACCAAGTATAGGGTATTCCGCGTATACCGGTTATTCCAACAGAATAATAATGAATGGAATAACATAAGGATTTCACCAAGTATAGGGTGTACCGCATATACAGGTCATGTATAGGGTATGCCACTTTTACAGGTTATTCCAACAGAATAACAAAGAATGGAATAACATAAGTTCTCTTCAAGAAGAAAGAATAACACCCCTTACCGTATTAAGAGATTGAATACTGCAGTAGTGTAGTAACCGAATACTCTTTTTCTTTCTCTATTACTCTCTCTATACTTTCTCTCTCTATAGCTTGAACGAATTCGTAAGAAATAATGAAGGAATGAGCTTTCTATTTATAGAAAAACTGAGGGTGGCTCTTGGTCTTAACGAAGGGTCAAAATGACTCTTGGTAATATTGAAGAGACAACTACTATTTGCGAAAGGGTAATTAACCCTTGGAACACCGAAGAGGCAGTTAACTCTTGGTAATATTGAAGGGACAACTACTATTGACGAAGGTAATTACTATTGACGAAGTTAATTACTATTTACGAAGGTAATTACTATTTACGAAGGTAATTATTATTTATGAAAATAATTACTATTTACAAAAGTAATTACTATTTACGAAGGTAATTACTATTTACGAAGGTAATTACTATTTACGAAGGTAATTACTATTTACGAAGGTAATTACTATTTACGAAAGAGACTCTTAGATGACGACATATGGCCCCCCATAAATAATTAAACTTATCACCAACGTCTAATAATATACTCTTTATATACATCAAGGATTGAATAAAAAAATTTACCAGAAATCATTTTATTTTTAATCAACACATAATTAATCTTTCAACAATTATTAATCATTATAACTTGTCGTCTCAATTATTGTTTAAATAATATAACATATTATACAGATGATACTGTGACAATAATTAAATCAATAATATAAGAGATATGATGCAGCAATTACTGTAACAATAATTGAGTATAGCTGAATGACTTTTCACGTAAGCATCAATAATCAATACCGTGTGCTACTATGCAACAACGCGTATTACTGTACTTTTACTACCGAGTAGTTCAACAGTATTAACGGTAACACCTCCGCCGTTATTTTCATAAAGTATTTTTGTCGTTTTCTCAATCCGACAATAATTCCATTGTGGGGTCCACCAATGATTGTACCGTTGTACGAATATTCCCCGACAAAAAGAATATTCCCCGACCAAACGAATATTTTATAACAACTTGCGTACTTTGCAACATTTATAAATATTACCCACAACTATAATATTATATCAAATCCACACCATAATTTTCAAAAATATAATTCGAGAAAATTAAATATTTATTCATAAAATCTGGGGTCTCACAAAATTCGTGTATTCATCAATGGTCATAATCATGCCAACAACTGTCCATCAATGCACTACGGGCAATTGATGACTTTTACCATATCATTTGTAACATTACGGCCATAATTATACCGAATAATCCCTGGTCATAATCATACCAATTCTATTTATGCACTACAGGCCACAGATGACTTTCAACATAATATAAACATGAGAATGATGACAATGCTATAAGAATTCAATAAAACAAGTTCAAGAATTAATTTATCCAGGAAACAATAACGTCCAAATTGTCAACATAATACTGCTTTGTAGAGTAAAATTCAAGAATGCTCAGAAGAATATTTTCATGAAAAGATACTGGATGAAGCACAAATATCAAGGATATTCCACTAATTTCATAGAGTATAGAAGTCAAAACTTTAACCAACTGAGTATAATAAAGAATGGAATAACAAAAGAAATCACCTGGCATGCGATAGACATCACAAACAGGTTATTCCAACAGAATAATAAATAACGGAACCAGGTCATGTGTAAACGCACAGATAGGATATTTCAATAGAATAATAAATAATGAAACCAGGTCAGGCGAAATTCGCACCGACGGGATGTTTCAACAAAATAATAAATAACGGAACCAGGTCATGCGTAAACGCACAGACAGGATGTTCCAACAAAATTATAAAGAATGGAATAACAGAAGAATTTCACCATGTATGCGGTACTTCACATAAACAGGTTATTCCAACATAATGATAAAGAATGGAATAACAGAAGTTCTCTTTATGAATACGGAAGAAATAATATCCCTTACGAGTACAACAAATAATATCCATTACCTTAGAACAAACTGGATATAGTAGTAGTGAAGTAGTAGAATACTTTTCTTCTTTCTCTCTATAGTTTCTCTCTCTAGAGTTTCAGTGAATTCGTAAGAAATATTGAAGGAATGAGCTTCTATTTATAGGAGAATGGACTGAATAGTAACTAATTCCTGAACGGTCCAGATTGATTTACTTTTAAACGGACGGTCCAGATTGGTTTACTATAAAATATTCTAATAAAATAAAATCTTTTAAATAAAATATAATATATTCTATTTATAATCTAATAAAATGAATAACTTTATAAAAGTATTCTATTTTATATAAAAAGATTTTACTATACAAAATACTATACAGGCACTATGCAAATACTATGCATAATAAAATATAATATATTCTATTTATAGTCTAATAAAATGAATAACTTTATAAAAGTATTCTGTTTTATATAAAAAGATTTTACTATGCAAAACACTATGTATAATAGAATATAATATATTCTATTTATAGTCTAATAAAACGAATAACTTTATAAAAGTATTCTGTTTTATATAAAAAAACTTTTCTGTTTTATTACATTAATAATACTAATAAAACAAAATTTCATCATCATTATTATAATTCACACTATTAATCGACCAGGTCGTTCCCAAGAAAGATGGTGCTTTCCAATAAGGATTTCTCCCTATTGGCGCGCAATTAGGTGACCAAACCTCTCCTTGGCAGAACTTCTAGACATCGTTAATATTGCAAATAATAATATTCATAACTTCTTTGTCTCAATTATTGATTTAATAATATATAAAATATCGACAATAATTAAATCAATTAACGTGAGATACTATGCAAAAATTACTGAAGTAATAATTGAACAAAACTGAGTGACTTCTCACGTAAGCATCAATAATCAATACTGTGTGCTACTATGCAATCACGCGTATTCCTGTACTTTTAACATTGGGTGCTTCAACAGTTAACGATAAAACTTTCGTCGTTATTTTCATAAAATATTTTTGTCGTTTTCTCAATCCGACAATTATTCTGTTGTGGGGTCCACCAATGATTGTGCCGTCGTACGAATATTCCATGTTAAAACTAATATTCCCCGACCAATCGAATATTATATAACAACTTGCGTACTTTGCAAAATTTATAACTATTACCCACAACTATAACATTATATCAAATTCATTCCATAATATTCAAAAATGATAATTATAGAAAATTCATCTTTATTCATAAAAGTTGGGGTCCTACACTGATCGTTACCAATTAAGTAACCAAAATTAAGAAACTGAGCAATGAATAGTTCGGGGAATACACGCAGAGATGGAGACGAATGGTCGCCCAAGTTAGCCTACAAATGGATGAAGGCAAAATGGTGATAACTTTTTTTGACTTCCAAATAGCCCCATATTACGAGAGAGTCGTGGCAGGGATACGAAAACCATTTATTGAAATGATAAAGCACGGGGAAATGGCAGACCTGGGTTTGAAATTCTGCAAAATCAAAGACATTACCGCTTTCGTGGCGGAGCATATACAGTCGAGAAATTATTCCAACACTCCCAAGAGGGTACATAAAAGGAAGGAGGAGGATGTCTCTCTAATATTGCAAGGGCAATCAGCGAGTAAGAGTAACAATCCATCTATACAGAAGCAAGGCAATTACCCTGCACTTGCGAACACTCAAAATCCTACAACACCAATAGTCGGGGAAAACAGGAAAAGAAAGATATTCACTCCTTTGGGAACTCATTGGACAATATATTGGCATTGCTGGTAGCACATAAGAAGATCATTGAGCTCGCTCCACCTACTGATCCTAATGGGAGACAATTGGAACCCAGCAAGAAACGTGTATATCATTCTAGAGCACTAGAGAATGACACTCATAATTATTAGACCTTAAAGCATAAGATTCAGAATATGATTGATAGTGGGGAGATTGTGGTAAAAGCACCATAATAGCCCAATGTTAATAACAACCCCTTACCTCAACATGATGCAGAAGGAGTCAACATGATCATTGCATGAGGTCGGGAGAACCGCAAGTATCTGAGAAAATTAAGAGAAGCTCCTACGATAATTGATCCTTCCATATGGGGTTACCCAGAAGAAAATTATATAATGGAATAAGGCTTGGCCTCAATCAAGATACAAGTGGACCAATTAGCCGAGCTAGTTGACTCGTTAGTTGATCAATCAAGTCCTACGAGGACAGATCAACATCAGTTGACTCGTTAGTTGATCAATCAAGTCCTACGAGGATAGATCAACATTCTACCTCCTAAGATTATTCCATTTCCGAAGAGAGAGATCAGGGTCGTCTCCAAGAGCAGAGAAAATGGACAGAAAAGATAGTCATGGAAGTTAGATTTCACTCTTATCGGGAATTTGCAGCTAAGCAAAAATTTACCCCACTGGGGAAATCTAGGGATGAGATCTTGTGGATGTTTATCAATGAGGGAAAGATCACGGAGTTCTCACCACCCCCGGATCCTCGATCGAGATGTTTTGACCCCAATAAAACTTGCATATATCATTCAAATGCCCTTGGACATACCACTGAGGAATGTTGGGACCTACGCCATCTAATTCAGAATCTAATTGAATCAGGAGATCTAGAAATGATAAGGGAAGTGGAGATTTTCCCTGATGAAGAGATAATATACCCCCAAAGGATGGGAAGTGCAGAAGGAATGGTGGTAGTTATCAATTGTGTAGTGACAGTTATTGAAATAACAGTAATATAAAAAATCAATGCAGCAATTATTGAATCAATAAAATAAAATACTGAACAGTAATTACTGTAACCATTATTGAGTAGTGCCTTCTTATGTAAGAATCAATAATTGGTGCAATACCGTGTGCTACTGTGTTTTAACCACCGAGTATTTTAACAGTATTAACAGTAACAATTACGCCATTATTTTTAAACAACTTGTATTTGTCATTTTCTTCATCCAATCACTTTCCGTTATGGGGCCCACACAAGGCTGCGCCGTCGTACGAATATTCCCCGATAGCAAGAATATTCCACGACCAAACGAATATTCTCCGACAACAATGAGTATTTTATAACCACTTGCTTATTTGAAATATTTGCGCATTTTACCCATAACTAACCACATTAATCAAATCAACCCTTACTATTTCAAAACGATAAATAGAGGAAATTAATTTTCAATTATTAATAATCTGGGGTCTTACAAATTCCTCCTTCAAAATTTCTTTATAAAATAATTTACTATATATATGAAAATCATGTATATAAGAAAATAAAAGTTATACGAATAATACCTGAAGTTTCATTGCCAGCTGTCGTCGTATCCTGGACTGTCATGTTGAAGATCCTTGCTGTTGATTTTGTTGGCTTGTTTCATGACGATGGTCCTGTGATTGCCAAAGTTCCGCTGCCCTTGCCCGTATTCACACTCCCCTCCTCCGTCCTCCTCTTCGGACAATCCTTCACCTTGTGCTCAGTCAATCTACACAGAAAACACCCACTGTTCATCCTAGGATTGTGGCAGTTGGGAGAGATATGACCCTCCCGCCCGCACTTATAGCAAACAAATTTTCCTTTCAAACATTCTCCAGAATGGTTCTTTCCACAGTTTCCACACTACACAACTTGCTTCTTAACTCCTTCATGCTTCACCTGAACACTTTCAAAATTGTTCCCCTTCCTTTTGCTACTACCACTTTTACTTCCACTATTAATTTCTGCCTTCCCAGCTCCTTCGACCTTGCCCATATTCTTTCTCTCCTTATTGTAGAGGCTCATGGCCTCCCTCCCCTCCTCAGCTATAATCGTTTTCTCTATGAGTGCTGCAAATATAGGGATCTACAACACTGCTACCTTGTTATAGAGCCAGGGTTTTAATTCCAACTCAAACCTTTTTGCTTTCCTAGCCTCCGTATCAACTTAATGCGGAACAAAACTCATTGAACTTTGAGGTATATTCCGCAACAGTCATATTCTCCTGCTTCAACTCTAAAAATTTCACCTCCATCCTAGCATGCATACTAGATGAAAAATAGTTTTCGAAAAACAGTGTCTTTAACCTATCCCATGTAACTACACCTTCTCCTGCCCTTGCCTGATTCGCTTCCCACAAAAATTTGCCTCACCCTTCATCATGTAGGTGGTAAAAGCGGTCTTTTGCCCCTCAGATACCCTAGCTATTATGAATGCCTTCTCAATCTCCTTAACCCAAGTTTGGGCTTCAACAGGGTCAGTTGTACCTTTAAATTATGGCAGTCCCACAACCTTGAAATCTTTAAAATTCACCAAGTGATTATCCGGCTGGTTCCCTGCGGCGGGCATTCTTTGTTGCATAGCCTGTGCTACCATGTTTGCAAAATGCTGCATCGGGTCTTCTTGTTGTTGTCCCTCAACGTTATTGACAGATTCTTCTGCTCTTTGATTTTGAGTTTGTCATCTTGGCGACATTATCTGGTTAAGTAAAACCATCAATTATTCTTACATTCTAAACCTTACCATATAAGTTCAATATATTAAACTTGTTTCATTACTCAAACTTAGATTCATATTCATTCAACGATTTTCAAAATACTTTACATAACATAGCACATACTGCTTTAAACATCAGCTATCCCTTTGTGACTACAAAAGTTAGGATTTACAACCTTGACTAGTATAAAAGTTTTAGAATATTACATTACACAGGCATACTAAGCACATATATTATATTAAAAACGCCTACACAATCGTACCTATACTACCTATTTACTAAGCCTTTTTCTTAGACAACCCTTATCTTAATGATCTTCCATTCCACAAATAAAACATACACCTGGTTTATAGTCGAGACAATACAGAGTGGTATGCCCCTCATAGCCGCAAAGATAACATATTCTTTTCCCTTTCATCTTATCGGATTTTCCTAAGTCATGATCTTCTATCTTTCTTTTTCCCTTATTTCTCGGAGTTGCACACGATGTGTTGCTTAAAGCTCCCATTTGATCAATTTGGATTTTAAACTTATCATGTTCTTCTATTTTTTCTATTAACGCCTGTCACAGTTGACTATTAAGCAGCTTTTCTATCTCCCACAATCTTTCCAAAGAAGAAATCTTGTTCCTCAGATTCTGCACTTCTATTGATGCTTGATCAGCTTCAACTTTAGTGTCCGAATAACTATCTGTAAGTTCCACCATTTTCGGATCTGGTACTACATTTTCCACGATAACCACCTCGTCCGAGTTGGTTTCAATGTGAGCCTCTATTTCAGCTATTGGCTTCGATATTAACTCGGGTGCATGGATCAGATCCTTCTTCAAGTTATAAGCATATAACAAACATTTTCCCCCAGATATCTACACACGTAAAATTATCCTAATTAGCATATAGTATATACACACAGCAATTAGTAGTTTTATATAAGTTATCTTTTATTTTGTTTGACGATGAATTTATTCAAATCATCTCTTTTTAAACTCTATATGAGTTATTTATATTTTCAACGTTTCCCTCTGTTCTAAGGTTATAGTCTAAGGTCTATCCCACCTAAGGTTTCTAATCCAAAGCTCTGATACCAACCTATAAAGCCCCCTAAATCCGGGTACTTGAAACCCGAACTCGGTGTTTCACGATACCATTCTATGAGCGAAATAATACTAATAATAATAACAATAATATAATTATTAAACTTAATTTACATGATTATCAGAGTCTAGCTCCCAAGTATGTAACCTTTAATCATTTATTACATAGCATGATAGATATTATATATCATTGTCTTAATAATTATCAAACTATTATATAAACTACCACAAATTTTATTTGATTAGTTTTCCTTTTCCTTTGTTTCTGCATGAGCATTCTGGTTCTTCACACTTAGCTGAAAACATTTAAATTATGCAAGGATGAGCATTTGAGTGCCCGGCAAGTATTAATAATTATATATATAAGCTGAAAGAATTTAAATGTTTTCTTTATACTACCCTTCCACAACAAATCAATAGTTGTGAAGTAATATGAACCGATAATAATAACATAACAACCCTCTTTCAAATTTTTGAAACTACGTACTGACTATAAATAGGGTTAAGGTGACATACTATGAACATTGTTTTCATTTTCGAAAAGGTTAAACAGAACTTCATCTGTAAACCGTCATAACTTACGAGCACATGGGTGATCAACACGTTGTACCCTGTATTGATCAATACTACATGCAAGAACGATGTTATCGTTCACTCTGTCCACCTTGGGAGCATAAAAAGTTTTCCTGTGTAAGGGATGTTCATACTCTTCAGGGTTCCAAAACAAAGCAATTCGGTTGGATAATAATAAGGTTTTATCTTGATCAACAATAATCTATAATTCAACATATATATATATATATATATATATATATATATATATATATATATACGGGTAATTTACAAAGGTGTATCAACATGTGATTAAATACAATGATTATCCAAGTGGGGACACTTGTATAACCATTTATAGAAATTAATGAACAGAATATATATCTGAATTACCATATACTAACATGTTGATAATTAATGAGCGTATATGTGACGCCCCCAAAATTAGGTATACATCACCCATCTTGAGTCGCCAGATACATGGTACAGAATTCAAATACAACTTACTAATACAACTGTCGTGTACAATACGACAAAACATAACTGTGAGTTTGAATACAATTATTGTCTACTAGAGATCATACAAACTCAAAATGTGTCCTCAATACAATTATTGTCACACTATTTAACAGAATAGTGAGGACTACTAATACTATTCTCTGGTCCATCACTCCGTTCCCCGACTCGTCCCAGCTATATTCTCATTTCCTGAAGAGAACAGTGAAAGAAAGGGTGAGATCAACTAGCCCAGTAAGAAATATTATGACTAAGATAATGCAGAATAAATTATCATTAGCCTTCAACAGTGTTAAATTGATAAAATACAATAAACATCAAGTTTAACTACAGCGGAGCCATCAATCCATTAAAAGAGTCAAGTAGAAAATAAAATCTACTATCTTTTATGATTTAAAAGGTTTTTCATCATCGTTATAGCTGAGACTCAGCTTAATAAATATTCCACATCATCGAATCACCCCCGCACTACGGCCAAGGATATTCTTTAGTATCACGACCACAATTATTCATGCACTACGACCAAGAATATTTGTGTATTCATTAATGGTCATGATCATGCCAACAACTGTCCATCAATGCACTACGGGCCAATGAAGATTTTTAATTTTTACATCATTTGTAATATTACGGTCATGATTACACCGAATAATCCCTGGTCATAATCATACCAAGTCCATCTATGCACTACAGGCCACAGATGACTTTCAACAAAATATAAACATGAGGATGATGACAATGATATAAAAATTCAATAAAACAAGTTCAAGAATTATTTTATCCAGGAATTATTAACGTCCAAATTTGTCAACACGATACTGTTTTGTGGTGTAAAATTCAAGAATGATCAGAAGAAGATTTCCATGAAAGGATACTGTATGAAGCGCAAATATCAAGGATATTCCACTAATTTCATGGAGTATAGAAGTCAAAGTTTTAACCAACTGAGTATAATAAAGAATGAGATAACAAAAGAAATCACCATGCATGCGATAAACCGCACAAGCAGGTTATTCCAACAGAATAATAAATAACGGAACCAGGTCCGGCGTAAAACGCACAGACAGGATATTCCAACAGAATAATAAAGAATGGAACCAGGTCCGGTGTAAAACACACAGACAGGATATTCCAACAGAATAATAAAGAATGGAACCAGGTCCGGTGTAAAACACACAGACAGGATATTCCAACAGAATAATAAAGAATGGAACCAGGTCCGGCGTATAGCACAGACAGGATATTCCGACAGAAATGTAAAGACAGAATAGTAATGGATGTCACCAAGTATAGGGTATTCCGCGTATACCGGTTATTCGAACAGAATAATAATGAATGGAATAACATAAGGATTTCACCAAGTATAGGGTGTACCGCGTATACAGGTCATGTATAGGGTATGCCACTTTTACAGGTTATTCCAACAGAATAACAAAGAATGGAATAACATAAGTTCTCTTCAAGAAGAAAGAATAACACTCCTTACTTTATTTAGGAGATTGAATACTGCAGCAGTGTAATAACCGAATACTCTTCTTCTTTCTCTCTTATTCTCTCTATACTTTCTCTCTCTATAGCTTGAGCGAATTCGTGAAAAATAATGAAGCCCTAGGCCTCTATTTATAGAAGATTTATTACTATTTACGAAAGTATTTACTATTTACGAAGGTAATTACTATTTACGAAGGTAATTACTATTGACGAAGGTAATTACTATTTACGAAGGTAATTACTATTTACGAAGATAATTACTATTTACAAAGGTAATTACTATTTACGAAGGTAATTACTATTGACGAAGGTAATTACTATTTATGAAAAAGACTCTTCGATGATGACATATGGCCCCCCATAAATAATTAAACTTACCACAAACGTCTAATAATAGACTCTTTATATACATCAAGGATTGAATAAAAATTACCAAAAATCATTTTATTTTTAATCAACACATATTTAATCTTTCAACAATTATTAATCATTTATAACTTGTCGTCTCAATTATTGTTTAAATAATATAACATATTATACAGATGATACTGTGACAATAATTGAATCAATAATATAAGGGATATGATGCAGCAATTACTGTAGCAATAATTAAGTATAGCTGAGTGACTTCTCACGTAAGCATCAATAATCAATACCGTGTGCTACTATACAACAACGCGTATTACTGTACTTTTACTACCGAGTAGTTCAACAGTTTTAACGGTAACACCTCCGCCGTTTATTTTATAGAAAGCTAATTTTGTCGTTTTCTAACTACGACAATACTTCCGTTGTGGGGTCCACCAATGATTGTGCCGTCGTACGAATATTCCCCGACAAGAAGAATATTCCCCGACCAAACGAATATTTTATAACAACTTGCGTACTTTGCAAAATTTATAAATATTACCCACAACTATATCATTATATCAAATTTATTCCATAATATTCAAAAATAATAATTATGAAAATTCATCTTTATTTATAAAAACTGGGGTCTTACAACCTCCCCTTCTTATGAAATTTCGCCCTCGAAATTAGGGTACGTACCTGGTATGTCAAAGAGGTAAGGATACCTTGATTTCATTTCAGATTCTAACTCCCAAGTCATTTCCTCAACATCGTGGTTTCTCCACAAAACTTTGACTTGAGGTATAACCTTGGAGCGTAGAATATGTTCCTTCTTATCCAAGATTTGAATAGGAATCTCTTCATACGTCAAATCTTCCGCTATTTCGTTCGGTTCTAACTCAATAATGTGGTTCGGGTCTTTCACATATTTTCGTAACATGGATATGTGAAAAACGTTATGAACACGAGACATACTTGGCGGTAAAGCGAGTCTATAGGCCACAGTTCCTACTCGATCGAGGATTAAAAATGGACCGATGAATCGAGGATTGAGTTTTCCTCTCTTTCCAAATCTTGTAACTCCTTTCCATGGAGTAACACGTAACAACTCATGATCTCCTATATTGAATTCCACGTCCCTTCGATGAAGATCAACATAACTCTTTTGTCGACTTTGTGAGGTTTTTATACGTTGTCGGATCATTTGAATCTTTTCCGTTGTCATACGTACCAACTCCGGTCCCAACAACGTTGCTTCACCCACCTCATCCCAGCATACTGGAGAACGACACTTTCTTCCATACAACGCTTCGAATGGAGCCATGCCAATACTTGCTTGATAACTGTTGTTATAGGAAAACTCCACCAATGGTAAGAACTTGTCCCAACTTCCCTTGAAATCAAGGACACAGAGTCTTAATAGATCTTCAAGAGTTTGAATAGTCCTCTCCGACTGTCCGTCCGTCTGAGGATGATATGCCGAGCTAAAACGTAAGTCTGTGCCCATAGTTTTTTGCAAACTAACCCAAAATCGTGAAGTAAATCTTGGGTCTCGATCAGAAACTATGGATACCGGCATACCACGCAGTCTTACAATCTCGTTTATGTACATACGAGCAAGACGTTCAAGTGTATAAGTTTCTCGTATCGGTAAGAAATGAGCAGACTTGGTCAATCTATCAACAATAACCCAAATCGCATCTATGCCTTGAGAAACCTTAGGAAGACCGGTAACGAAATCCATGGTAATGTGCTCCCACTTCCATTCTGGAATTTCAAGTGGTTGCAATGGACCTTTTGGTACTTGATGCTCCGCTTTAACTCGTTGACAAGTTAGACACCTTGAGATAAACAACGCTATCTCTCTCTTCATATTGCTACACCAAAATGTATGACGAATATCATGATACATTTTGGTACTCCCAGGATGGATTGCAAACGGTGTATTGTGCGCCTCCATCATGATTTTATACTTTAAATCAGGATCGTTAGGAACACAAAGTCTGGAGTTGACTCGAAGTATTCCCTCTTCATTGATTCTTGCTTCCAGCATAGGACCTTCTTGCACTTTCTTCCTCATACGCATCAGCTCCAGGTCTGTAGCTTGAGCAACTTTAACTTTATCGATTAAAGTCGGTTCTACTCGTATATTTGCCATCGTCACATACGTCCCTGGAGTCTTTAACTCTATCCCCATCCTTTGCAAGTCACATAAAATGGGCCCTTGCGTTGACAATATCGCACTCGTACTTGCATGTGATCTTCTACTCAATGCGTCAGCTACCACGTTTGCTTTTCCAGGATGGTATTGGATGGTATGATCATATTCTTTCAACAGTTCAAGCCAACGTCGTTGTCGCATGTTGAGTTCCTTTTGAGTGAAGAAATATTTGAGGCTTTTATGATCCGTAAAGATCTCCACTTTCTCCCCATACAGGTAATGCCTCCAAATTTTAAGTGCAAAGACAACAGCTGCCAACTCTAGATCATGAGTAGGATAATTCTTCTCATATTCTTTGAGTTGTCGCGAGGCATAGGCTATGACTTTTCCATGTTGCATGAGAACACATCCCAGCCCTTTGCCCGAAGCATCACTGTAGATGACAAATCCCTCCGAGCCAGATGGTATTGTCAAAACAGGTGCTGAAATGAGTCTCCTCTTGAGTTCTTGAAAACTCTTCTCACATTCTTCGCTCCAACCGAACTTTGTATCTTTCCGAGTCAGCTGAGTCAATGGAGTAGCGATTCGAGAAAATCCTTCCATGAATCTCCGATAATAACTAGCTAAACCGAGAAAGCTACGTACTTCGGTCACAGATTTAGGTTGCTCCCAGCTTTGAATAGCTTCAATCTTTACTGGGTCAACAGATATTCCACGACTTGATACCACGTGCCCAAGGAATGCTACTTCCTCAAGCCAGAACTCGCATTTCTTCAACTTGGCATAAAGCTTATATTCACGAAGCTTTTGGAGTGTCAGCCTCAAGTGTTGCTCATGATCTTCACGGCTTTTGGAATAAATAAGGATGTCATCAATAAAGACGACCACAAAATGATCCAAATATTCCTTGAATACTCGGTTCATCATATCCATGAAGGCAGCAGGAGCATTAGTCAATCAAAAGGACATGACTAAGAATTCATAATGCCCGTACCGAGTTCTGAAAGCCGTCTTTGGAATGTCATCGTTTCTAATCTTCAATTGGTGATACCCGGAACGAAGATTGATCTTTGAAAAGAATTTGTCTCCTTGCAACTGGTCAAATAGATCATCAATTCGTGGCAATGGATACCTATTTTTGATGGTGACATGATTCAACTCCCGATAATCAATACAAAGTCGCATACTCCCATCTTTCTTCTTCACGAATAGAACAGGAGCACCCCAAGGAGAAGTACTAGGACGAATAAAGCCAATGTCTAACAATTCCTGCAGTTGGGTTTTTAACTCCTGAAGTTCAATAGGAGCCATTCGATATGGGGCTTTAGAAATGGGTTTTGTACCGGGTTCAAGGTCGATACAAAATTCAATCTCACGCTCTGGGGGTAAACCAGGAAGTTCTTCGGGGAATACGTCAGGAAATTCATTAACAATAGAAATATCGTTCAAAACTGACGTATTTTTGTTTAAATCTGTGACATGAGCTAAGAAAGCTTGACATCCGTTTTTCAATAAACGAATAGCTTTATGGCTTGAGATGACCGTGATTGATTTTAATGGTTTGGTCACTTGAATTCGCATAATAGGTTGATTAGGAATATGAAAGCTAACAACCTTATGGAAACAATCAATTTTTGCATGATGAGTAGTTAACCAATCAATCCCTAGAATCACGTCAAATGCAAGTATTTTCAATGAAATAAGATCTACAGGTAATGTGAGGGTACCGATTTGAACCAAACAAGACTTATAAACAGTGGATGTAATGAAGGTTTCTCCCAACGGAGTTTCCACAGATAAGTCAAAGTCCAATTTCTCTGGAGTCAAATTTAATCGATGAGCGCAAGTAGGAGAAATAAAAGAATGGGTAGAACCGGTATCATTCTTCATTTGGTCAGTGTTGTTGTTTGCATGAGGATTTTCGCCTTCCCAATGCACATTATCCTGATTATTGATATGTGGTGAATCAACGATCGCCTGTGCTCCATTGTCATTCTCAATATTCTCAGATGTCATTTTCAGATACTGTCACAAAACAAAAGGTTAATTGACATATAACATATTATCCCTATATTCTGACCGACCAATAAAATAGCACATAAACTTAGGTATGTCATACTAGCGAAGGAATTCCCCGTCTCTCCCCTCCTAGTACTATTCTCACATCATAGCCAGGGATCATATCCCTAAGCTCTGATACCAACTGTGACGCCCCCAAAATTAGGTATACATCACCCATCTTGAGTCGCCAGATACATGGTATAGAATTCAAATACAACTTACTAATACAACTGTCGTGTACAATACGACAAAACATAACTGTGAGTTTGAATACAATTATTGTCTACTAGAGATCATACAAACTCAAAAGGTGTCCTCAATACAATTATTGTCACACTATTTAACAGAATAGTGAGGACTACTAATACTATTCTCTGGTCCATCACTCCGTTCCCCGACTCGTCCCAGCTATATTCTCATTTCCTGAAGAGAACAGTGAAAGAAAGGGTGAGCTCAACTAGCCCAGTAAGAAATATTATGACTAAGATAATGCAGAATAAATTATCATTAGCCTTCAACAGTGTTAAATTGATAAAATACAATAAACATCAAGTTTAACTACAGCGGAACCATCAATCCATTAAAAGAGTCAAGTAGAAAATAAAATCTACTATCTTTTATGATTTAAAAGGTTTTTCATCATCGTTATAGCTGAGACTCAGCTTAATAAATATTCCACATCATCGAATCACCCCCGCACTACGGCCAAGGATATTCTTTAGTATCACGACCACAATTATTCATGCACTACGGCCAAGAATATTTGTGTATTCATTAATGGTCATGATCATGCCAACAACTGTCCATCAATGCACTACGGGCCAATGAGGATTTTTAATTTTTACATCATTTGTAATATTACGGTCATGATTACACCGAATAATCCCTGGTCATAATCATACCAAGTCCATCTATGCACTACAGGCCACAGATGACTTTCAACAAAATATAAACATGAGGATGATGACAATGATATAAAAATTCAATAAAACAAGTTCAAGAATTATTTTATCCAGGAATTATTAACGTCCAAATTTGTCAACACGATACTGTTTTGTGGTGTAAAATTCAAGAATGATCAGAAGAAGATTTCCATGAAAGGATACTGGATGAAGCGCAAATATCAAGGATATTCCACTAATTTCATGGAGTATAGAAGTCAAAGTTTTAACCAACTGAGTATAATAAATAATGAGATAACAAAAGAAATCACCATGCATGCGATAGACCGCACAAGCAGGTTATTCCAACAGAATAATAAATAACGGAACCAGGTCCGGCGTAAAACGCACAGACAGAATATTCCAACAGAATAATAAAGAATGGAACCAGGTCCGGTGTAAAACACACAGACAGGATATTCCAACAGAATAATAAAGAATGGAACCAGGTCCGGTGTAAAACACACAGACAGGATATTCCAACAGAATAATAAAGAATGGAACCAGGTCCGGCGTATAGCATAGACAGGATATTCCGACAGAAATGTAAAGACAGAATAGTAATGGATGTCACCAAGTATAGGGTATTCCGCGTATACCGGTTATTCCAACAGAATAATAATGAATGGAATAACATAAGGATTTCACCAAGTATAGGGTGTACCGCGTATACAGGTCATGTATAGGGTATGCCACTTTTACAGGTTATTCCAACAGAATAACAAAGAATGGAATAACATAAGTTCTCTTCAAGAAGAAAGGATAACACTCCTTACTTTATTTAGGAGATTGAATACTGCAGCAGTGTAATAACCGAATACTCTTCTTCTTTCTCTCTTATTCTCTCTATACTTTCTCTCTCTATAGCTTGAGCGAATTCGTGAAAAATAATGAAGCCCTAGACCTCTATTTATAGAAGATTTATTACTATTTACGAAAGTATTTACTATTTACGAAGGTAATTACTATTTACGAAGGTAATTACTATTGACGAATGTAATTACTATTTACGAAGGTAATTACTATTTATGAAGATAATTACTATTTACAAAGGTAATTACTATTTACGAAGGTAATTACTATTGACGAAGGTAATTACTATTTATGAAAAAGACTCTTCGATGATGACATATGCCCCCCCATAAATAATTAAACTTACCACAAACATCTAATAATAGACTCTTTATATACATCAAGGATTGAATAAAAATTACCAAAAATCATTTTATTTTTAATCAACACATATTTAATCTTTCAACAATTATTAATCATTTATAACTTGTCGTCTCAATTATTGTTTAAATAATATAACATATTATACAGATGATACTGTGACAATAATTGAATCAATAATATAAGGGATATGATGCAGCAATTACTGTAGCAATAATTAAGTATAGCTGAGTGACTTCTCACGTACCGTGTGTTACTATGCAACAACGCGTATTACTGTACTTTTACTACCGAGTAGTTCAACAGTTTTAACGGTAACACCTCCGCCGTTTATTTTATAGAAAGCCAATTTTGTCGTTTTCTAACTACGACAATACTTCCGTTGTGGGGTCCACCAATGATTGTGCCGTTGTACGAATATTCCCCGACAAAAAGAATATTCCCCGACCAAACGAATATTTTATAACAACTTGCGTACTTTGCAAAATTTATAAATATTACCCACAACTATAACATTATATCAAATTTATTCCATAATATTCAAAAATAATAATTATGAAAATTCATCTTTATTTATAAAAACTGGGGTCTTACAGTATATATATATATATATATATATAGTAATAGGGTTAATAATCTGTACAGTAATAATATAATTTTGAAACATTCTTACTCATGTCCATTGCATAAAGAAAATGCAAAGGTAGGATATTTGCCTGGTCTGCTGCTTACAAAATGCAACTTAGTTTTATCTTTTATATCATGACATATCATTAATCAGATCATTCGTTCGATTAGAACAATATACTATAACACATAGTATTGTATTTCGCAGTCAGCACATAACCTAATCACATTGTCACACATGTTTAACAGTCATTGCATCACAAACAAACATTAATACAATCAAAATATCTAAGTCTAGATCAATTTCTGAAATATGTCGGTGTACCGACAGCTTTATCGGGTAATTATTGAGTCTAAGACTCTACACCGGAGTTCAATATAATTTAAACATCGGTCAAATTATTTTTAAATGACTTATAATAATTTTTAAACAATTATTATAATCTATCATCAATTTTCAAACACTGGAATCATTATTAAATGATTTAAATATCAAATAATTTTATTATCATTAATATTTAATTAATATTAAACTATTCATAAAACTATTGTCAAAATATTAAAGTTATTTATAATAATTTAGAATATTTTTAAAGTATTAATATTACCCTTAAATAATTTTGAAAACATTTAAAATCATTTTTAAATAATTACCATTAATATTAAAATATTAATGTATTATTTATTCAAATATTAAAAGTCATTAATTATAACTTAAAATATTTTTAATTCATTTATATCCTTTTTAAATGATTTTTAAATTAATAAAACCATTTTAAAACCATTTATTTAATTTAATTATTAAATAAATTTAATATCATTAATATTAAATTAATATCATTAATATTAAATTAATATCATTAATATTAAATTATTAATGAAATTATCCTTTAAATATTAAAAGTTATATTTTATAACTACAAATATCTTTAAACACTTTTATTTTCATTTAAAATAATTTTTATAATATTTAAATCTTTTTTAAACTAAATTATTTAATATAATTATTAAATAAATTTAATATCATTAATAATAATTAATTAATGAAATTTACCTTTAATTATTGAAAGTTATATTTTATAACCTAAAATATTTTTAAATACCTTATTATTATTTAAATTAATTTTTGATTTAATAAAATCATTTTTAATTTATTTATTTAATTCATTTATTAAATAACTTAATTATCATTAATATTAATTTATTAATTAATTTCAGCACAAAATATTAAAATTTATTAAAAATAACTTAAAATATTTTCTTATATCATTATATAATTTTAAATAATTTTTCAAATATTAAAATTATTTTTAAATAATTTATTTAATATAATATTAAATATATTAAATACCTTTAATATTTCAAAAATATTAAATATTTATGAAATATATTAAAAAATAATTAAAACAGCTTTTAAAATAATTTTTAATAATTTATTTTGTATTTTTAATAATTAAAAACTAATTTTCTATAATTATTTACTAAAAATATAATTTTTATAAATAATCTGTCGCTAAAGACCACCTATAGCGACAGAACCGTCGCTATAGGTGTTATTCATGTTCATCAAGAAAACCCAGAACTCATATGCAGTTATCATGGTTACTACTTTGACCAACTATTAATCTTAATCTATGATGATTCAAGGCATGCTTGTGGTCAGATATTAAAGTGCTAGTGCAAGACTACAAGATTCAACAACAAACATAATCATAACATGCATAACAAAGGAGATCTAAGAGCCTAAAGTAGCTGTCAGAGGCTGTTCTTCATTTCCGGGTTGCCTAGAAATGAAGAACAGTTCAAGTATGCATGTTTGGGCTTCCATAACTAGCAATCCGTGTAATGTTTTTCTGATCTATCAATTTCAGGTTGTAGACAACACATACGACTACAGATCTATCACACAACATCTTCATAACATCAACCAATCAAGCAGATACAAGTCGGTCAACCACTGTCAGAAATAAGCTTCAACCAGTTTCTGGAAATTTCCAGAAACAGAAAATATGACCGGATGGCCAACTTTGACCATCCACTACATTACATATATTTGATGTTTAGGAGTTTTTAAGGCATAAATATGTAGCACATATACAAAGCTACAACTTAGATACCATAACAACATCAAATCTTTCAAAACCTGTCAGATCTAAGCGGTTAAATACGTTGTCAGACACTAGTAAGGACTTTCTGGGTTACCCAGAAACTTTGCAAGTCATGGTCGGTCAACGCAGTTTGACCTTCCATAACTTGCAATCTACATATGATCTAAGCCTGATTTCAAGCCTAGATCAAAGAGCACGTATCAAACTACAAGTACAAACTTTTAAAACACAAAACTCATTAAAGATCATAAAGATATAAGGCCTAACATTTGATTGTCAGACATCCAAAATAAAATTTCCAGATTTTGCAAATCTTCAAATCCGAGCCTCTAGATGTTATAGATCTAACATCTAGCAACCCAGATCATTAATATATACTATATATAACCTGTTTAACACATAAAAACTAACATGTAACATGCAGATCAAGATCAGATCATAGCTAGGGTTTTATACCTTTCTAAGAACAATTTCTGATTCTGGCTTCTGATTTTGGTATATGTATTAGTGGGGCTGGGTTTGTGACTGATCTTAACAATAAATTTCGGAGCTATGAGCTTGGGAGAGTTTAGGTTGAGAGTTGATACAAAATAAACATGAATGTTCAATTTTCTCTCTCCAATCCTATATATACAAGTGTATGATACATCTATTGGCTAATCTAGAGCTCATGTGCTACAGATTTAAGTCAATGGAGTGGTTGAAGTAGTTCACCAACTAAAGTAATATCTAATTTGACAAGTTAGATTCAATTATACAATAAGGGCAAAGTGGTCAATATGCTTGTCATTTTAATGGCTTAAATGTAATCTTGTCAAACCCTTAGAGTTTGACCCTTAGGATTTAATCCTTAGGGTTTTAACCCTAAGGTTTAGCATATAACATTTGTAGGATTTCCAATTAGGATTTGTACAAAATAAAATTTTAGTTTCTAAAATTTTTAATTAGGGTTTTCTTAATTAGGTTAGGGTTCTAATTACACATGAACATTAGGGTATTATTTACTAATTATAATTATCCTTGCTAATTTAGCAATTAGGGTTTATAATTTTGGTAATTAGGGTTATCAAATCATAATTAGGGTTTATAATTCAAACATTAGGGTTTCCATAAATTAATATATCCAAATGTTAATTAGGGTTGACCTAATTAATCATAAAATCATATAACACAGTTATATAATAGTCTTAAACTCACAATTGAGTTTCAATTTAGGGTTTCCCACAATAAAACTAGGATTTTCAAATATTGCACCATAATTGACCAATCATTACCAATACGTACATACAGTACATATTTATAGCATTAAAAAATCAAAATATAATTAATATTTTATTAATATTCTCATTCTTTGATCAAAATCTAAAATTAGGGTTTGGATTCCATATCTGATTGAGCTGCCATACTTAACAGTATTAATTAAGTTAAAATAATTAACTTAATAATTTGTACTAAAATTCATATAATAAAATAATTATTCTAATTATTCTAAAAATCATTTCATATATTTTCATGGAAAATAATTAATAAAAATATTTCTACTATAAAATTAATTATTATAAGAATATAATTTATAATAACCAATAATTTTAAAATAATATTATTTGCAATAATTAATGTAATAAATAAAATTTTGTTTATCACATACATATATATACACATTGTATTGGCACATAATCCCCATATTTTTAAAAAAAAATTATAAGCAAAATTTCTAATTTATTTGTATAGAAAATATCGGGTTGTTACAATATGCTTACAAGTATGCTTAAGTCATATGGTTACAAGTATGCTCAAGTCATATGCTTACTAGCATGCTTAAATGTTAATCATATGCTTATGAGTATGCCAAGTAATATGTGACGCCCCCAAAATAGGTATACATCACCCATTTTGAGTCGCCAAATACATGGTACATAAATCAAATACAACTTAATTATACAACTGTCGTGTAACATACGACAAAATATAAGCTGAGAGTTTTAAAACGAATATTATCTTCTAGACAATATCCACACTCAATGGAGTCCTTATTAGAATTATTATCACACTATTTCACAAAATAGTGAGGACTAGCTACTAATGCACCATCTCAGACCATAACTCTGTTCCCCGACTAGTCCCAGCTATATTCTCATTTCCTGAAGAGAACAATGAAAGAAAAGGGTGAGCTCAACTAGCCCAGTAAGAAATATTATGACTAAGATAATGCAGAATAAATTATCCTTAGCCTTCTACAGTATAACAACTGATAGAATACAATAGACAACAAGTTTTAGATCAACAACTGCAGCGAAATAAGCAATCCATTAGAAGAGTCAAGTAGAGCATGATATCTACTATCTTCTATGATTTAAAAAGTTTTTCATCAACTTTATCGCTGAGACTCAACTTAATAAATAAACCACATCATCGAATCATCTATGCACTACGGGCGAAGGATATTCATGTAATCATTAATGATCACGATTATACCGAATAATCCCTAGTCATAATCATACCAATAACTGTCTATCAATGCACTACGGGCCTATGAGGACTTTTACCACATCATTTATAACATTACGAGTCATGATTATACCGAATGATCCCTGGTCATAATCATACCAATCAATAGTCCATCTATGCACGTAAGCCAAAGATATTCATCATAATATAAGCATGAGGATGATGATAATGATATAATAATTAATCAAATGAAATCAAGGATAAATATTAAAGACTTCAAATTTATTTAGAGTTTAAAAATATCCAAATTGTCAACATGATACTACTTTGTGGAGTAAAATTCAAGAATACTATTCATGTATCAAAAATAATTTGGACAAAAAAGAAATATATCTTTCGGGTGAATAGAACCCCGTGAATAGTAATTCATGAATAGTACTCCGACACGAAAAGTGCCCCGAATACCCGAGTGAATTATATTCGAGTGAATAGTAACCAGGTAAATAGTAACCTGTAAATAGTAACTCATGAATAGTATTCCAGCATAAAAAGATCAATAATTATCAAGAAAGCTCATAATAATATTTTCATGAAAAGATACTGGATGAAACGCAAATATCAAGAATATTCTACTAATTTCACAGAGTATAGAAGCAATACTTCAACAAAATGAGTGTAGAAGTAGGAATACAAAATGAAATAATATTACTTACATACTACAGAGTATTGAAGAAAATATTATTTCATACGAATATTGAACCAAGATAATATCCATATGAATACGAAAAATAATATCTCTTCTGAATATGAAATAAATAATACCCCTTACCTCAGAAGAAGATTGTATATTGGAATAGTGAAGTAGCAGACTTCTCTTCTTCTTTCTCTCTATAGCTTCTCTCTCTATAATTGCTCTTGTGAGTCTTAGTGAATTGGTGAGAATAAAAGAAAAATGAGCTTTTATTTATAGGAAAATATAGTTTCGATAATTGCACGTTTAGAGCTCGAAATATTATAGTATAATACCTTCATCTTTTCCTTCATTTTTAATTTAGTCCTGCAAGTATTATCAAACTTGCATTACCTCCCCTAATAGTACATCATGTGAATCAATAGTACAATCATGTGAATCAATAGTTCTATACATGTCAAAAAAATTAATTATAGTATAATACCTTCATCTATACCTCTATTTTTAATTTAGTCATGCAAGTACTGTGACGCCCCCAAAATAGGTATACAACACCCATTCTGAGTCGTCAAAATACATGGTACAGAAACAACTACAAATTTATTAATACAACATAAAAACTTTGAGTTTAAATACAAATATTGTCATCTAGACAATATCCACACTCAAATAAGTCCTCATTACAATTATTAATACACTATTTTACAGAATAGTGAGGACTACTAGAACAACTTCTAGAATCATCATTCCACACCCCAACTAGTACTCGCTACATTCTCGCCTCTTGAGAAGAAAAATGGAACAACAAGGAAAAGGGTGAGCTCAACTAGCCCAGTAAAGAACATTATGACTAAGATAACATAGAACAAATTATTGTTAGTCTTCAACAGGGAAAAATCTAATAGAATACAATAGACAACCAGTTTTAAATCAACAACTGCAGCGGAAACAATAATTCATTAGAAGAGTTAAGTAGAGAATACAAACTACTATCTTCTATATATGAATTTAAAAGTTCATCGTCGATATTTTATCCTTGTAACATCAATCAATATATATCTGGAATCAAATAGTCATCTTTGCACTACAGGCCAAAGATATTCATCAGTTGGTCATATTCATCTAAACACCTATTCATCTTTGCACTACGGGCCAAAGATATTAATCAGTCTGTCATGTTCATCTCAACACCTGTTCATCTTTGCACTACGGGCCAAAGATATTCATCAAGAAATCATTCATCTTTGCACTACAGGCTAAAGATATGACCTTCGTGAGTAGGACATGCTCCTTCCTATCCAAAATCTTGACAGGTACCTCTTCATACGTTAAGTCTTTGGCTATCTCGTCCGGTTCTAACTCAATAACATGGTTCGGATCGTCCACATATTTACGTAACATCGATACGTGAAAAACGTTATGAACACGCGTCATACTTTGTGGTAAAACGAGTCTATAGGCCACAGTTCCTATTCGATCTAGGATTTCAAATCGACTAATAAATCAAAGGTTTGAGCTTTCCTCGCCTCGCCAATTCTTGCTTTTGGAATAACAACTTCTTGTACCTCCTTCTTCATATTCATCAGCTCCGGTGTGTAGCTTGAACGTTTTTAACTTTATCGATTAAAGTCGGTTCTACTTTTATATCATCACGTGAGTCCCTAGAGTCTTTAACTCTATATCTATCATTTGTAAGTTATATAAAATGGGTCTTTGACAATATCGCATTCGTACTCGTATACGATCTTTTACTCAACACGTCAGCTACCACGTTCGCTTTTCCAGGATGGTATGGTCAGAACATGTGCCGAAATGAGTCTCCTATTGAGTTCTTCGAAGCTCTTCCCATATTCCTTGATCCATTCGAATTTTGTATCTCTACGAGTCAGCTGCATTAATGGAGTAGCAATTCGAGAAAATCTTTCCACAAAATCTTCGATAATAACCAGCTAAGCATAGAAAGCTACGTATTTCGATTACTGACTTAGGTTGCTCTCAACTATGACTCATATCCCAATCTTGGATAGCACATCACAATGACACCTATCAGTTTACTACCGCACGAATATGGCGTCCCCTACGGAGAGTCTGGCTTCGGTGCATTCCACAAAGGAAGTCACCAGATAAAGGCTTGGGTACCAAATTCTATAGTTGAATTTTTAACTCCTGAAGTTCAATAGGAGCCATGAGATTTTAGAAATGGGTTTTGTACCGGGTTCAAAGTCGATACAAAATTCAATATCACACTTTGGGAGTAAGCCAAGAAATTTTTCAGGAAATACGTCAGGAAATTTACTAACAATAGAAATGTCATTCAAATCTGACATATTTTTGTTCAAGCCCATAACATGGGCTAAGAAAGCTTGACATCCGTTTTTCAATAAACGAATGACTTTACGGCTTGATATAAAAGAGTTTGACTTCAATGGTTTGGTTGCTTAAATTCGAATAATAGGTTGCTTAGGAATATGAAAACTAACAACCTTACAAAAGCAATCAATTTTGGCATGATGAGTAGTTAATCAATTAATTCCCAAAATCACATCAAAAGCAAGCATTTTTAAAGAAATAAGGTCAACATGTAATGCGATGGTGCCAACATGGATCAAACAAGATTTATAAACAGTGGATGTGATGAAAGTTTCTCCTAACGGAGTTTTCACAAATAGGTCAAAGTCTAATTTCTCCGGAGTTAAGTTTAAACGTTGAGTATAAGCAGGAGAGATAAATGAATGGGTAGAACCGGTATCTAATATGGTATAAACTTCGTAAGAATTTATAATTAACTAACTCGTGTTAACTTCGTTCGGGTTCCTCGCATTCTGACCAGTCACGAAAAATGCTCTTCCAGGAATCGTTGACTTTGACTTGTCCGGGACAGCCTTTGGAGTCACCATCCCCGCTGGACTGGGTTTCTCTACCGTACAATCTCGAGCGATATGTCATTCCTTTCCACAATTATAGCATACCTTGAACTGTTGTGGACAGTTTGGGCTGATGTGTCCCTCTTTTCCACATTTATAGCATACGACCGGTGGTCGTTCTCCTCCCTTAAAACCAGTTGCTGCTGGTGCTGACGTCTTCGCAGTGTCATTATTGAATCTCATCTTTTTAAAATCTCCCCCCGACTCGCTTCTTCTATTTTCATGGCCACGAGTACCACCAGAGTGGTTGTCGCTCTTGTCCATATTTTTCTTTCTCCGCTGGTTATCGTTGTTCTGATGACTGCTGTCACCGGTATGATCCTGGTTGCGATCTCTTGGTTAAACGTACTCGCTATCTCGCTATAATAATTGAGCCCTATTGACAACATCTGAATATAAAGAAAATTTATGAGAGATAAGATATTGTCGAATCTCGAGTTTTAAACCTCTCAGAAACATCCTCGTCATTCGTTCCTCATTCTCTACCAAATGAGGTGCAAACTTGGATAACTCTGTGAACTTCGCCTCGTATTGGGACACCGTCATGTTGTTTTGTTCTATTCTAATAAACTCTACCTCTTTCATATGGCGAATACTTTCAGAAAAGTATTTTTCGTTGAAAAGTTTCTGAAACGTTTCCCAAGACATGCAGAGTGCGGCAGGTTGGGTACGTTTCACAGACTCCCACCAGTAGTCTGCATCGCCATGGAACATAAATGTGGCGAATGGAACCTTCTGTTCCTCCGTGCATCCCAAGACATCGAATATCTTGGTAATTTGCTTGACCCATGTTTCCGCCATGATCGGATTCGACTTTCCCTTAAATTCTGGTGGTCCCAACTCTTTGAACTGCTTGGCCGTGACAAGCCGCGCGTTGCTATCATTTCTTCTCGTATTCTGTACACTAGTCTCCCTCGTCTGGTTTTGCATGAACTAAAAAAAGCTCCTAAACATCCCGTCGTTCATCGTATGCTCAGTGGTGTTGTTTACAGGAGGAATATTGTCTTCCTGTTGCATGTTCCCCTGGGTGGTGATTAAAGGTATTTCCACGGTCTCATTAACTCCACCGTTAATATTCTCAGCTGCCATTCTTAAATACTGCCATAAAACAAGGGTTAATTAAACAAATTAACATATCACATATTAACCATATAATTCGACTGACCAACAAATAAGCTTAGATATGACATACTAGCGAAGGATTACTCGTCTCTCTCCTCGTAGTACTATTCCTCGATCTCCGCCAGAGACCATATCCCTAAGTTCTGGTACCAACTGTGACGCCCCCAAAATAGGTATAAAACATCCATTCTGAGTTGTTAAAATACATGGTACAGAAACAACTACAAATTTATTAATACAACATAAAAACTCTGAGTTTAAATACAAATATTGTCATCTAGACAATATCCACACTCAAATAAGTCCTCATTACAATTATTAATACACTATTTTACAGAATAGTGAGGACTACTAGAACAACTTCTAGAACCATCATTCCACACCCCGACTAGTACTCGCTACATTCTCGCCTCCTGAGAAGAAAAATGGAACAACAAGGAAAAGGGTGAGCTCAACTAGCCCAGTAAAGAACATTATGACTAAGATAACATAGAACAAATTATTGTTAGTCTTCAACAGAGAAAAATCTAATAGAATACAATAGACAACCAGTTTTAAATCAACAACTGCAGCGGAAACAATAATTCATTAGAAGAGTTAAGTAGAGAATGCAAACTACTATCTTCTATATATGAATTTAAAAGTTCATCGTCGATATTTTATCCTTGTAACATCAATCAATATATATTTGGAATCAAATAGTCATCTTTGCACTACAGGCCAAAGATATTCATCAGTTGGTCATGTTCATTTAAACACATGTTCATCTTTGCACTACGGGCCAAAGATATTAATCAGTCGGTCATGTTCATCTCAACACCTGTTCATCTTTGCACTACGGGCCAAAGATATTCATCAAGAAATCATTCATCTTTGCACTACAGGCCAAAGATATTCAGTTATATCATCATTTAGGACTGAGGATGATGAAAAATATTTTAAAAAAAATGAATCCAGTGAAGCAAAAGAACAAATATTAAGGATTCGTACTTTAAACAATTTCCATTCAAAAATACTTCATAAATAACTAGAGTGGGGTAAAATTCAAGAATGATCAAAATATGGATACAATCAAAGCTAGTGTCCAGAATAGATATTTTGGACGAAAAGAAGAAATTTCATTTTTCGGTGAATAGTACCGTATTCGTGAATAGTGTTGTATACGTGAATAGTGCCGTATACGTGAATAGTAACTCCGACACCAAAAGATAGAAATTTCACAAAAAAAACATCATCATGCTTCGTGAATAATACTCGTGAATAGTAACTCATGAATAGTAACTCGTGAATAGTAACTCATGAATAGTAACCTCGATATGAAAAAGTTCCAAATTTGATAAAAAGTTCCAACCAATATTTCAGCATAATGATATTGAAGAAATAATATCATTTGAGAAGAAAATAACATCCCTTACCTCGAAAGACAGTACTTCTAGCTGAAACACCGTATATAGGCTATGACTTGAACTTGCACCGTATAGCAACACTCAAAGTACAAAAATACGCTCGATATATCGAGAGAGAAAGAGAGAGAAAACTTCAGTTTCTGGTATGATTTTCAATTCTAACCTAAGCACCTTATTTATAGGAAATTGCTTAGAACACCAAAGTAGAAAATTTAATATAATAATAATATATATAATCAAATTTCCTATGCACAAAAATCTGATCCAAAATTTAGCAACACATGTGCCAAAAACAATAAAAACATTTTTCTTAATAAAAATAATTAAAACTTCTAAAAATCAATTATTTCGGAACTTCGGAACTTCAATAACTCATAATAAATAGCCCATTTATCAGAAAATTCGAATCTCGCTGTATATTTAATAGGAAATTCAATTCTCTACAACTTTGCAGAAGAAAGTTTTTCCAAATTCCAAACAGAAATTGACCAAAATCCATAAACGGGTGATTTTACAGCTATAATCAAATTTCAGTCAAGAAATGGGTCCACCAACATGTTTTTAGTATTTATTGCAACAAAAATACTCCTACTCCTCATTTACTCATATATACCACATTCATTATAAAAATATCATCATTATTATATTATAATAATATAATAAAATATTATTTTATCAGAAAAGATAAAATATCAATTTTCAACAATTGTCACTTTAAAAATTTTCTCCATCTATATCCACATTAAATGAATATTTTCCTCATCATATATATCAATAATTAATTATTCACAAATAATATTACAGAATCACAGTACTGGCAACCAGGCCGTTCCCAGGAAAGAGGGGGCTTTCCAATAAAGATTTCTCCTTACTGGCGCGCAATTAGGTGACCAAACCTCTTCTTAGACAGAACTTTCTAGACATTGCCAATAATATTATCTAATAATATTATTCAGATAATATGAATTATTGCTCTGATAATGAAAAATATTGTGTAGTGACAGTTATTGAAATAACAGTAATATAAAAAATTAATGCAGCAATTATTGAATCAATAAAATAAAATACTGAACAGTAATTACTGTAACGATTATTGAGTAGTGCCTTCTTACGTAAGAATCAATAATTGGTGCAATACCGTGTGCTACTGTGCGACAACGCGTATTACTGTGTTTTAACCACCGGGTATCCCAACAGTGTTAACGGTAACAACTACGCCGTTATTTATAAACAACTTATACTTGTCGCTTTCTTCATCCAATCGCTTTCTGTTATGGGGCCCACACAAGGCTGCACCGTCGTACGAATATTCCCCGACAACAAGAATATTCCACGACCAAACGAATATTCTCCGACAACAATGAGTATTTTATAACCACTTGCTTATTTAAAATATTTGTGCATTTTATCCATAACTAACCACATTAATCAAATCAACCCTTACTATTTCAAAATGATAAATAAAGGAAATTAAATTTCATTTATTAATAATTTGGGGTCTTACAAATATTATCAATCTTGCACCACCTCCTCTAATAGTATATGCATATGAATCAATAGTACACACATATAAACAAATAGTTATAATCATGTGAATTAATAACAATTAATTGCTTATTTATCCGATTAATTACCCGATGGGTCAATATAACTTCCAAACATCAATTATTATAGAAATAAATGTCGATTTCCACTAACACTATTAATCCCAACATAATAGAACTATCAATTTCATCTTTAATCAACACGAACTTATTTATCATTAATATTATAACTCACAATATTTAACAACCAGGTCATTCCCAGGAAAGAGGGGGCTTTCCGATAAGGATTTCTCCTTATTGGCGCTCAATTAGGTGACCAAACCTCTCCTTGACAGAACTTCTAGACATTGTCAATATTGCAAATAATAATATAAATAACTTAATCGTCTCAATTATTGATTTAATAATATAAAATATTATGTAGATGATACCGTGCCAATAATTGAATCAATAATATGAGAGATATTTTGCAGCAATTACTATAGCAATAATTGAGTATAACTGAGTGACTTCTCACGTAAGCATCAATAATCATTACCGTGTGCTACTATGCAACCACGCGTATTACTGTACTTTTACTACCAGGTAGTTCAACAGTTTAACAGTAAAACTTTCGCCGTTATTTTTATAAAAAGATATTTCTATCGTTTTCTAACTACGACAATACTTTCGTTGTGGGGTCCACCAATGATTGTGCCGTCGTACGAATATTCCCTGTTAAAACGAATATTTCCCGACGCAATGAATATTTTATATCAACTTGCTTACTTTGTAAATTTTTCATATATCACCCTTAACTTTAACCTTTTATCAATTTAACCATTTACTAAATAGAATAATAATTATAGGAAAATTGAATACTTTCATTTCATAAAATTCGGGATCTCACAATCTCCACTCCTTATGAAATTTCGTCCTCAAAATTTACGTACCTGGTAGTTCAAAGATATGAAAATACCTTGCTTTCTTTTCAGATTGTACCTTCCCAGTTATTCCCTCTCTATCATGATTTTTCCATTTCTCATCTCCTGTGTTTCAGATATCATTCTAAAATATAGTTTTAAAATAAAGGTTAATTTACATGCCACATATTATCTCTATATTCTGACCGACCAATTAAATAACAAATAAACTTAGGTAGGTCATACTAGCGAAGGAATTACCCGTCTCTCCTCTCCTAGTTCTAGCCTCACATCTTAGCCATGGATCATATCCCAAAGCTTTGATACCAACTGTGACGCCCCCAAAATAGGTATACATCACCAATTCTGAGTCGCCAAATATATGATACATAAATAAAATACAACTTAATTATACAACTATCGTGAAACATACGACAAAATATAAGCTGAGAGTTTTAAAACGACTATTGTCTTCTAGACAATATCCACACTCAATGGAGTCCTCATTACAATTATTATCACACTATTTCACAGAATAGTGAGGACTACTAATGCACCATCTCGGACCATCATTCTGTTTCCCGACTAGTTCCAGCTATATTCTCATTTCCTGAAGAGAACAGTGAAAGAAAATGGGGAGCTCAACTAGCCCAGTAAGAAATATTATGACTAAGATAATGCAAATAAATTATCCTTAGCCTTCAACAGTATAACAACTGATAGAATACAATAGACAACAAGTTTTAGATCAACAACTATAACAGAATAAGCAATCCATTAGAAGAGTCAAGTAGAGCATGATATCTACTACCTTTTATGATTTAAAAAGTTTATCATCAACTTTATCGCTGAGACTCAGCTTAATAAATAAACCACATCATCGAATCATCCCTGCACTACGGGCCAAGGATATTCATGTAATCATCAATGGTTATAAATATACTGAATAATCCTTGGTCATAATCATACCAATAACTATCAATGCACTACGGGCCAATGAGGACTTTTACCACATCATTTATAACATTACGGGTCATGATTATACCGAATGATCCCTAGTCATAATTATACCAATCAATAGTCCATCTATGCACGTAAGCCAAAGATATTTATCACAATATAAGCATGAGGATGATGACAATGATATAAGAATTAATCAAATGAAATCAAGGATAAATATTAAAGACTTTAAATTATCTAGAGTTTAAAACTATCCAAATTGTCAACATGATACTGCTATGTGGAGTAAAATTCAAGAATAATATTCATGTATCAAAAATAATTTGGACAGAAAAAAAATATATCTTTCGGGTGAATAGTACCCCATGAATAGTAATTCGTGAATAATACTCTAACACAAAAAGTGCCCCGAATACCTAAGTGGATAATATTTAAGTGAATAGTAACTGGGTGAATAGTAACCCATAAATAGTAACTCATGAATAGTAACTCGTGAATAGTATTTCGGCATAAAAAGATCAATAATTATTATGAAAGCTCATAATAATATTTCTATGAAAAGATACTGAATGAAACACAAATATTAAGGATATTCTACTAATTTCACAGAGTATAGAAACAATACTTAAACAAAATGAGTGTACAAGTAGGAATACAAAACAAAATAATATTACTTACATACTACAGAGTATGGAAGAAAATATTATTTCATACGAATATTGAACCAAGATAATATCCATACAAATACAAAAAATAATATCTCTTCTGAACATGAAATAAATAATACCCCTTACCTCAGAAGAAGACTGGATACTGGAATAGTGAAGTAGCAGACTTCTCTTCTTCTATCTCTCTATAGCTTCTCTCTCTATAATTGCTCTTGTGAGTCTTAGTGAATTGGTGAGAATGAAGGAAGAATGAACTTCTATTTATAGGAAAATATAGTTTCGATAATTGCACAGTTTGGGCCTCGAAATAATACAGTATAATACCTTCATTTTTTCCTTCATTTTTAATTTAGTCCTGCAAGTATTATCAAACTTGTTTCACCTCCCCTAATAGTACATCATGTGAATCAATAGTTCTATACATGTGAAAAAAATAATTATAGTATAGTACCTTCATCTATACCTCAATTTTTAATTTAGTCATGCAAGTATTATCAATCTTGCACCACCTCCCCTGATAGTATATGCATGTGAATCAACAGTACATACATGTGAACAAATAGTTATAATCATGTGAATTAATAGCAATTAATTGCTCATTTATCCGATTAATTACCCTATTGGTCAATATAACTTCCAGACATCAATTATTATAGAAATAAATCTCGATTTCCACTAACACTATTAATCCCAACACAATGGAACTATCAATTTCATCTTTAATCAACACGAACTTATTCATCATTAATATTATAACTCATAATATTTAACAACCAGGTCATTCCCAAGAAAGAGGGGGCTTTCCGATAAGGATTTCTCCTTATTGGCGCGCAATTAGGTGACCAAACCTCTCCTTGACAGAACTTCTAGGCATTGTCAATATTGCAAATAATAATATGAATAACTTTGTCGTCTCAATTATTGATTTAATAATATAAAATATTATGCAGATGATACCGTGTCAATAATTGAATCAATAATATGAGAGATATTATGCAGTAATTACTGTAGCAATAATTGAGTATAACTGAGTGACTTCTCACGTAAGCATCAATAATCAATACCGTGTGCTACTATGAAACCACGCGTATTACTGTACTTTTACTACCGGGTAGTTCAACAGTTTAACGATAAAACTTTCGTCGTTATTTTTATAAAAAGATATTTCTGTCATTTTCTAACTATGACAATACTTCCGTTGTGGGGTCCACCAATGATTGTGTCGTCGTATGAATATTCCCTATTAAAACGAATATTCTCAAACACAACGAATATTTTATATCAACTTGCTTACTTTGCAAATTTTTCATATATCACCCTTATCTTTAACCTTTTATCAATTTAACTATTTACTAAATAGAATAATAATTATAGAAAAATTGAATACTTTTATTTCATTAAATTCGGGATCTCACATTATATGCTTACTAGCTAGTATGCTCAAGTCATATGGTTACAAACGAGCTCAAGTCATATGCTTACAAGTATGCTTAAATGTTAATCATATGCTTACAAGTATGTATGCTCAAGTCATATGTTAACATTTATATAATTTTGTCTGTAGTAGGTACCGTGGTATCATGGACCTCTATTCAGACCGTAGTTGGATGGCACGGCGAAAGTCAAGTGCCCAGATAGGTGCTACAGCTGAATTTAGAGCTGGTTGCCAAGTGTTTTTGGAGTATGCGTATAGTCACCTGGAATGTATGGATGGTCAGTCGCAGATACGATATCCATGTTTGAAGTGTAAGAATGTAAATTATATGGACAGAGATGTGGTAAACTATCATTTACTTGTTTCTAGGTTCATAAAAAATTACGAAGAATGCTGGTGGGCACATGGGTAGAGAAGAGATGGTGGCATCACAGAAGTACACAATTCGGGCAATAGTACTCATCGTATGAATGAAATGGTTCAAGATATTACAGGGCCAGATTTTGATTGGGAACAAGGCAGAGAGCAACCTATGAATTCTGATGCCAAAGACTTATTTAAGTTGTTAGACGAGGGTAGTGAGCCATTGTGGCATGGTTACACCAAACACACTACATTTTCTGCAGTGGCGACATTACTTAACATCAAACCTGATCACAACATGAGCCATGAGTGTTTTGATTCGCTCTTGAAGGCCATTAAGAGTATGTTGCCTGACGGTGAGAAATTACCTGGTAACTATTACTTTTGTAAGAAAATGGTGAAGAAGTTGGGTCTTGGATACCAAAACATCGATGCATGTCCCAACGATTGCATGTTGTTTTATAAGGAAAATGAACAGATGACAAGGTGCACGTTTTGCAATAATGATCGGTTTAGGCCTAATAAAGAGGGTGTGACTACAAAAAAATCAAGTATACCGTTTAAGATTATAAGGTATTTTACAATAACACATCGGCTAAAAAGATTGTACATGTCTTCAAGAACAGCTGAACATATGAGTTGGCATGCGAAATCTCCAGCTAAAGATGGAGAACTAAATCATCCCGCAGATGGACAGGCTTAGAAAAATTTCAACTTAGAACATCCTGGGTTTGCATTGGAACCTAGAAATATAAGGCTTGGATTGTCCACCGATGGTTTCAATCCGTTTGGCCACTCAGCTGTTCCGTACTCATGTTGGCCTGTGATTGTTACTCCGTACAACTTGCCTCCTTGGATGTGTATGAAATAACCATACATGTTTCTTTCACTCGTGGTTCCTAGTCCTAAGAGTCCTGGAAAGAACTTAGATGTTTACTTGAGACCTCTTATAGACGAGCTGAAGGTATTGTGGGAGGATGGAGTACAGACTTGGGATGTTGCAACGAAAACAAATTTCAACCTTAGGGCATCGATTATGTGGACTATAAGTGACTTCCCAGCTTATGTTATGTTAGCTAGATGAAGTACACACGGGAAGTTGTCTTGTCCATATTGTATGGAGCATACAAAGTCTTTCAATCTATCAAAAGGTCGAAAGCCTTGCTGGTTTGACTGTCATCGTCGGTTCTTGCCGGTAGATCACCCGTTTCAAAGAAATAGAGAACGCTTCAGGAAAGGGAAAGTAGATAATGATATGCCTGCACCGCGATTTTCGAGAACGGAGATGCGAGATCGTGTGATGAGATTGTCGGTTATCCCATTTGGTAAGATTGATGCCACAAACATAATCAATGGGTTTGGAAAATCTCATAACTGGGTTCAGAAAAGCATCTTTTGGGAACTGCCTTATTGGTCTACAAATTTGATTTGTCATAATCTAGATGTGATGTATATTGAGAAGAATGTGTTTGACAATGTGTTTAACACCGTGATGAATGTTACGGGGAAGAAAAAAGATAATGATAAGGCACATTTAGACATGAAAGATATTTTTAAGCGTCCTAGATTAGAACTTTATAAATCTCCTAATGGTAAGATTGTCAAACCGCATGCAACGTACACATTGTCCAAAAAGCAAGTTGAAGATGTGTTCACATGGGTTAAGTCTCTGAAACTACCAGATGGATATGCGTCAAACATTGTAAGGTGTTTTACGAGTGGGAAATTGCAAGGGATGAAGAGTCATGACTTTCATGTGTTAATGGAGAGACTCATGCCTATAGCATTTCGGGATCTGCTTGATAAAACAATATGGGATGCTTTGACAGATCTTAGTCGTTTATTCAAAGATTTATGTTCAAAATCATTAAATGAGAAGAACATGTCTGTACTTGAGAAGAACATCATAGAGATTACATGTAAACTGGAAAAACTATTCCCAACTGGTTTTTTTGACTGCATGGAGCATTTGCAAATCCATCTTCCCTATGAAGCTCGTGTTGGAGGTCCAGTTCAATATAGATGGATGTACCCTTTCGAGAGGGTGATGGAAACCTTAAGAGGAAGGTGAAAAATAGAGCTTATGTTGAGGGGTCGATATGTGAGGCATACAGTTTTGATGAGATATCTATGTTTGTCTCAGACTATTTTCTGGACGAAGTCTTGACAAAGGCCAATCGAGTATCGAGACATGGGAAATGTTGAACTAAATGGTCGGCTCTCTGTATTTGCCAATCGAGTATCGAGACATAGTGATTTTTCAGATAATAAGATCGTCAAGTGCATATCACAGCTGTGTTTATAGAATTGGCTTACACTTGTGATTACGTGGGCGAGCACACCTATCGCCCACAAAGATATTGTTTGTGCTGAATTTCAGGTATGTTTTTTTTAATTATGACAGATAATATAATATTCTAAGGATAATTATTTAGTAATGTTATTATTGTTGTTTTATTTGCAGAAAAGGTATAGATGGGAGGACGCGCAGGCTTCACTGATACATGCATTATTCTCGCAGAAGTACGCGGTCCGCACCAAAGATAATTTCAATAAAGAACGACAAAAAGCCCTTCACAATGCATCGATCGACCATCTAGGCTAGGGAGAGGATTACATGCACGAGCATAGCCCCTTGTGGTGCACCCAGTCCATATGGGCTGAGATGTGTCCCAAATGGAGAGCTGAGAGCTAGGTGAAAAGATGAAAAATTGCCGCCACCAACAAATCCTCGGGTGTACCCGATGGCGAAAAGGCTAAATGAACATACAAGGGCGACAATATTTCACAATTGCAGTATATCACTACTAGGGTACGTATTTACAAGTTTTAATATGTTTACAATCATGAATTGTAGAATATCACATGTTTAGTTTGTAATATTGGAATATGTTTTGTATAGGAGTCTCAGTCTCAAGGTCAGCCTATCCATTGGCTGGATGTGTACGTGGCCACCCGTGATGGTCTGCCTGATGCTATCCAGATAGCGGTAATAATTTTTAACAACTTTGATCTTATTGTTTATCAATTTTTACGTCATTCTTTAGAATTTTACCAATTTATTTTTAACTATTTAATTGTTAACATGATGACATGATACTTATATGCGTTTATTGAATGAGCGCTATCCTAGAGGCACTCCACGTCCACCAATTGATCAAGAGTTGTGGAAGAGGGCGTCTGTTGTGAAGAAGAACTACATTAAAGGTCAAGGACAATGACGACACTCATCCTTTAGTGGCTCAGGCAGCTCTGCTACCCAGTCTTCACAGTCATTGAGTCATCCAACTGTTCATACTTTGGCTGACTATGTGAGAGATATATGTCGAGATCGAGATCTTATGAAGATACTGGGCGGGCATCTGGCAGCTCTGAGACCTGATGAGTTAGTTGATGCAGTAGCGGCAGTAGTAGCAACACAACATGGGGAGTATGGGGATGGCGACTAGGTAATCAATTTGTTGTATATTATCGTAATATATACCAGTATCAACATAGTTACTATATTTGTAACTTATTTTATTATTTTGTTAATTACAGGGTGACAAGGAGGCGATGATGCTTGACGATCGATTTAGTGTTGTTTTGTAGTTATTTTACAAGCTTGTACTTGTATATTCATTAATTGAATGTTTGTTTGTTACTTAAACATTAGATTTGTGGTTATTTATTAAATTCATATTTGTTTTTAAAGGTTTATAACCTAGTTTGGTGGATTATGGATGTTTATATTGTTGTGCACATTGTTTATATTATTGTGTATATGTGTTGGGATAAAGTAGGTTAAAAATAGGTACAATTTTTCGGGAATTCTGCAAAACAACAAAAATATGGTTTCAAGTTTTTTAGAATCAACAACCGCATGCGGTCGCTGATATATATTAGCGACTGCTAAGCATTTGAGGGTATCAATGACCACTTGCGGTCGCTGATAGTAGTCGCTGACACGTGGACCACGTCAACCTTTGGCCCTGAGCTATGCTGACTCAGCTTAGCGACCGAAATGACGAATTCGATCATTAATATTGGTCACAGATATATCGGTCGCTAATAGTGGTCACTGATGTGCATCCCAGCGACCAGATTTTATGCGACGACTATCAGCAACCACACCCGGTCGCTGATAAGGATCTGCGACTAACTGCGGTCTCTGATTCGCGGTCACTGATAGACCCTTTTCTTGTAGTGAAAGTCAAAAATCTACTTGGGTATTGGATACCGGCTGTGGTTCTCACATATGTAATACTATGTAGGGACTGGTCAGAAGTAGAAAGTTGAGCAAGGATGAGGTTATCTTACGAGTGGGAAATGGAGAAAAGGTCATTGCATTAGTTGTAGGGACTTATTATTTATCATTACCTACGGGCAAGTTCATTAATTTAAATAACTGTTATTTTGTTTCGAACATCATTAGAAACATTATTTCAATTTCTATATTGGATATGGATGGTTTTGATATTATAATAAAGAACAACAGTTGTTCTATTTATAATAATAATGTTTTATATGGTGTTGGTAATTTGCACAATGGACTTTATATACTTGACTTGCATGAAAATATACTTCAAATTAAACAAACTAAGAAAATGAAAAGAGATGATGTTAATTATACCTATATGTGGCACTGTAGACTTGGTCATATTAATGAAACAAGATTATCCAAGCTGTATAAATATGGGCTCCTAGAGCTATCGGATTATGAATCATATCCAACTTGTAAATCTTGTCTCAAGAGAAAATGACTAAATTTCCTTTTAATAGAAAAGGAGAAAGAGTTACAAAGTTGTTATCATTGGTACATACAGATGTATGTGGACCTATGACAACGAATGCACGAGGAGGGTATTCTTATTTTATTATATTCTGTAACGACCCCTAAAATCATACAATTCAATTATCGACTTAGGTCGTTAATAACACGTCTAACTTCTAATTTTACATTATTATTCGATGTTAAACTTAATAAAATGCAAAATAATTTAAACTTTTTTATCTTCTTACTTTAATTCCCCGAATCAAAACCTTTATCATCTATATGTCTTTGGATCATATATAATCTGTGATTTACTCTATCAGAGTTAATATATATATATATATATATATATATATATATATATATATATATATATATATATATATATATATATATATATATATATATATATATATACTTACATATCAAATCAATATTCTTTATACGTCGGACAACTCAAACTTTAACCTTACAACTCAACATAAAATATACATCATAAAACATTGAGTACATCTTATGAACTTTAATCATGGTTTAAAGAAATTACAACCTTTAGCTAAAATATTGATCTTCGTGTATTATTTCTGATCCACATCATTCAAGTAGCACATAGTGTTACCTTCAATCCTTAACCTGTAAAATGGTTATTTGCAAAGTTTAGCTCGATAGCCCAACAAATCTAACAGTTTTCATGCATCACGTAACATATAATAACATGCTTATCATACATCTCATAAATATTGGACTAACATAACATACATTTTGCAGTTCATATAACAAGTATAAAGATTGAGTTCCGTACTCAATCAGCATTCTTTTACTCAATCAACGTAGTCATAAATTGACTTTAACGTTTCATGCTTTCAATATATATATATAAAATATCATCCTCTTTGCAATAAAGATTTAAAATAGTTAATCGTAAAGTTCACATAGCAATTAGGAACTGAAATACTTACCTTGATCGTTTTTTACCAATAACAGTTTAACAGCTTACAGCTATCTGTACTTCACGTGCCCTACATAATTATATAATCATTCACATGAACTATTAGTCACAGGGTAACGCATATTAGTTGTAATGTAATACTCTACATCTCATAACCCTTCCTATTATCAATACACAATGTTCAATTTGATTGTGTTAACTTTTAACTTATATCTCACTATATTTCTTCTTAGGTCACACCCGAAGTTCATTCAAGTGTTTAAGTCTTGCTAGGAATCATTATTGGTTTTATATTAATCCCATTTCATATCTTATAATATTCATTTCATTTGACTTAAAACACTTTTTACATTCATTAACACTTGTCACGACGTTTCGACGTTTATTCGTCACACGTCCGATTTGTCTCTCTTGTGTATGCTTAGTATGTTTATACAACTTATCTAATACATCATTTATTAATGTTAAACATCATTATATTTACTAACATTCAAGTTTTATAACTTAGAACAACATCTTTTATTGTTAGAAGCACTACACTTGCATACGTGCATGTCTGACGCCCTTCGATAGCCTCTAAAAACATAACAGTCCCAAATATGCCATTTTACTCCTGTTCCCGACCTCAAATAGAAAAATGGAAAGAATTAAAGTTGTAGGTATACTCGTTATCTTTCCGAATCATCTTGAATCATCTCAATCAGAGTTTGTATGAAAACGTTATGGTTGTTTTACTACAGGAAGTCAAAACAATTACACCTGACACACCTAGAGCACAGCTGCGCCCAATTAAGCCTTGGACACAATGCAGTTGTGCCCTAGAGGGTAGCTGCACCCTAAAAGATTTAGGGCACAGTGCAGCTGCCCCCATTAGCAGAACCGAAACTTGCAGTTTACTTTTCTAGCAATTTTTGAACTTTTTCTCCTTCTAATCTTCATAACTTGAGTTATACACATCCAAATTAGTCTATTTTTAAATCTATGGATTCTTAATTCATAGAACTAAAACGTACTGGAATAATAACAATTTACAGAAACATTAACCAACCTAAATCTTCACCCAAAACTCATATTCATATTAGTTTTATATGTTTTTAACATATTTAGTGTAATCATTCACCACAAATTCGATTCCTAACCAAATGAATCCGTTTAAACTTCGTTATTTTCGTTTCTCAAAGAAGAACAACATATATTCATCAATTTACAACTTTAATCATGGATTCATAACTAATTTTAGCCTCTAAACAGACCATAACATACATATTAAACCAAAAGACTAATTCTTCTCTTCGTTCTATAATTTTAGAAATCAATTGGTTTAATTATTCTTGTTATACTGTTATCAAATCATCTAATAGGTTATTTGTAAGACCCCAACTTATTAAAAATAAAATTGAATTTTTCTTCTATTCATTATTCTAAATTAATAAGGTATTAATTTGATATAATGCTTTGGTTATGGGTGAAATGTGCAAAATTTGCAAAATAAGCAAGTGGTTATAAAATATTCATTTCTGTCGGGGAATATTCGTTGGGTCGTGGAATATTCTTGTTGTCGGAGAATATTCGTACGACGGCGCTGTGACAACCCGATATTTTCTATATAAATAAATCATAAATTTTGCGTATAATTTTTTTTTTATTTATTAAAATAAATATGAATGATATGTGTCAAGGTAATGTGTAATTATAATTATATGTGTGATAAATAAAATTTATTTATTACGTTAAGTATTGCAGATAAATTTATTTTTAGAAGTATTGATTATTATCAATTATAATTTTTATACTAATTAATTCCTTATTGGAAATGCTTTTATTAATTATTTTCTATGAAAATATAATCTTATATTATTTAAATAATATATGAAATAATTTTAGAATAATTATAATGATTATTTCATTATATGAATTTGTTCAGGAGGTTAAATTAAATATTTTAACTTAATTAAGAATGTTATTTATGAAAGATAAATCAGATATGGAATCCAAACCCTAATTTCGGGTTTTGATTAAGGAATGAGAATAATAATATTATATTGTTAATTTTTCAGTGTTATAGATATGTATGGTTATGTGTGTAATGTTAATGTGTGGAACAGTTTTATTATATTACGACCAAACCCTAATAATATTTTATAAACCTTATTTCTGGTTATGGAATGAGGAATGGTGATAATAATATAATATTATTTATATTTTGATTTTTCATTGGTATAGATATGTACTGTATGTATGTGAGCTAGTAATAATTGAGTAATTGTAGTGCAGTATTTGAAAACCCTAGTTTTACTGCGGAGAAAACCCTAATTTTGAAACTCAATTGTGAGTTTACGGCTATTATATAACTGTGTTATGTGATATATGTTATGTGCTACTTCATGATATGTTAATTAGGAAACCCTAATTATAAATATTAAAACCCTAGTTTATATTTATATTTTCTAGATATTAGAAAACCCTAACTATGAATGAAAACCCTAATCCGGAAACCTAAACCGGAGGTTTGATCTGTCAGAAATAGTGTTATTATGATTAATAACACGTGTGATAAACTTTAATTACTAATTAAGGTGAAACTAATTAGTAAATTAAAACCCTAAAATCTAGATCCCTAAATTAATTTCTTGAAACCCTAATTGATTTGAAAACTTAATGCGAAAGTCATTCACGACTTTGAGAATTGGTTAAGTCGTTATGTAATCATGATAATGTGATTTATGATTGGTGATATATGTATTAACCCTAATTAGGGAGAATCACAATTATTCAAAGTCTTTATTAATTTTCTGTATTATAAACCCTAATTTTTGGTATGATAAACCCTAATTACTTTATTAGCAAAGTTAATTGTGATTAAGGGTAATAAACCCTAATATCCATGTATAAGATAATTACAAACTTAATTTGATTAACAAAATTATTTTTCAAAATTTTTGAAACGAAAAGTTTTTAATTAATTTTGTGCAAACCTTAAATTGGAAATCCTAGATTTGGTTTGTTTATAAAACCTAAATTTTCTCAAACCCTAAATCTAAACCAAACCCTAAACCCTAAGGATTTGTAAATGACAAGAATGCCATCAATTGTCAAGTTTCATTATTAAATGTCTTTTATGCCCTTTTTAATTCTTTAAGAAGCTTGCTTGCAAATCTAGATAAATCTTGAGTTGCTCACCAACCTTCAACAACTCCCTTGACTTCTAATGACATCAAATCAGTTACTTTCCAGCCCATTCATGAATCAACATGGTTATAAATAGATTGAGAGAGAGAAAAAAATGATTTTTGCTAGCCAATTTTATACAATACTCAACCAACTCTCATTTTCTCTCAAACCAACGAAAATTGCAAGTATTTCAGTCCCTTTATCAAGCCCCACATCCACCATAAGTAAATCACAAACAACTTGGAGAGATAAAATCGAAAATCAAGATATAAAGGTATAAAAATCCTAATTTTAGAAATCCTCCGATTTATTGTTAAATGTTGTAATTGATTGTTTAAAGATGTGTTATAAGGTGTCAATTGAAGTTCTGGGTTGTTAAATCTATGACCCATAACATCAAATTACATGATTTTGAGTTTTTCATAAATATGGAAATAGGAAAATTTGTGTTTTACAGCTAAATGTCAGATCTTATAACTCTGTGAATATTAAGTGTTTTTGATGTTCAAAACTTGTAACATGTAGTCTGTAATGTGCGCTTTGAGATAAAAAAAAAATCAAGGCCAGATCATTCGTAGATCGGAAGATATTAACGGTCAAAACCCGTTGACCGAAACTGTCCATTTACCAAACCCAGAAATTTGTTTAGCAGTGTCCGTGTTCAAGTTTGACCGGCCATAACTTGATCATGTTTTGATGTTATTGTGTTATGATGCTTTTTAATGGTAGACCTACATGTTATCTACAAACTGGAGTTGATAGATCATATAAACATTATACGAACATCAAGTTATAAGGAATCAAATTAGGTACCTCGACTGTTCTTCAGTTGAAGAACAGTGTTGTCAGAGTTTTTGATGGCCAATAACGCACAGATTTGATGTTGTTTAGTCAATATTTTTGTTGTTAATTGTAGTATTACATGAGAACTACATGATTTATGTAACATCCCACATCGAAAGATAGGGAGAAAAATTTGTCTGTATATAAGGAAATAAAGTTACTACCAATAAATAGTACCTTCAAGTCATGATCTTTTGGGAGCCTGTGGTGGGCTAGATGACCCAAGAAGATACTATTGGGCCAGTGGTTTGAGACCTTATTTGGATGGATTTGATTCGATTCGGACTTGGGATTTGACCCAAGATTTGTTCTGGACTCGGGATTTGACCCGGGTTGTTTCATATGGTATCAGAGCCGACTCTCGAAAGCTCGGGTCGGGTTATCCGATCGAGTTGCCGGAGGTGGGGACACGAAGGCTGGTGGTATTATCCCACAATGGAGAGATGAAGGTCCGGAGGTGGGGACACGAAGCCAGCCGGTATTATCCCACAATGGCTAGAGAGGCAAAGATCTTTGGGCCGTGTGTGTGATCGGTTCTGACGGGGATGTCAGAAATTTAAGTGGGGGAGTTTGTAACATCCCACATCGAAAGATAGGGAGAAAAATTTGTCTGTATATAAGGAAATAAAGTTACTACCAATAAATAGTACCTTCAAGTCATGATCTTTTGGGAGCCTGTGGTGGGCTAGATGACCCAAGAAGATACTATTGGGCCAGTGGTTTGAGACCTTATTTGGATGGATTTGATTCGATTCGGACTTGGGATTTGACCCAAGATTTGTTCCGGACTCGGGATTTGACCCGGGTTGTTTCAATTTATGTGTTAGCTTGTCCAGAAACATCATGATCCGATCGAAAATCATGGTCAAAGTAGCCTACTCGGCTACTGACTTTAAGTTCTGGAAATCCTCAAGAACACCTATAGTGACAGAAAGTGTCGCTATAGCCCTTTAGCGACAGTTTTAATTATAATTTCTGAAAATTAATAAAAAATTGATAAAAATGATTTTTAATTATTAAAAATACATAATAAATTATGAAAAATTATTTTAAAGTCTAAAAAATAGTTTTTAACTATTTTGGGTATATTTCGAAAATATTTAATATTTTTGGAATATAAATGGTATTTATTTATTTAATTAATACAATATTAGATAAATTATTTAAAAATGGTTTTAATTCATAAAAAATCATGAAAAATTATATTATTGTGTTAGAAAATAATTTTGAGTTATTTTTGATAACTTTTAATTTTTTGTGATAATTTTCATTAATAAATTAATATTAATGATAGTTATGTTATTTATTAAATGAATTAAATAAATGAATTAAAAATGATTTTATTATATTAAAAAATCATTTTAAATAATAATAAGGTATTTAAGAATATTTTAGGTTATAAAATATAACTTTTAATATTTAATGGTTAATTTTATTAATTAATGATTATTAATGATATTAAAGTTATTTAATAATTATATTAAATAAATTAGTTTAAAAATGATTTTAATATTATAATAATCATTTTAAATGAAAATAAAGTGTTTAAAGATATTTTAAGTTATAAACTATAACTTTTAATATTTAAAGGATAATTTCATTAATAATTTAATATTAATGATATATTAATGATATTAAGTTTATTTAATAATTATATTAAATAAATAGTTTAAAAATGGTTTTATTTATTTTAAAAATCATTTAAAAGGGATATAAATAAATTAAAAATATTTTAAGTTATAATTAATGACTTTTAATATTTAGATAATAGTTCATTAATATTTAAATATTAATGGTAATAATGATTTTAGATGTTTTAAAAATCATTTAAGGGTAATGTAAGTACTTTAAAAATATTTTTGAGTTATTATAAATAACTTTAATATTTTGGCAATGGTTTCATTAATAGTTTAATATTAATTAAATATTAATGATAATAGAATTGTTTGATATTTAAATCATTTAATAATGATTCTGATATTTCAAAAATTATGATAAATGGTAATAATTATTTTATAATTATTATAAGGTCATGAAAAATGATATGACTGTTATTTAATTAGTCTAAATGGATATTGGTCAACTGTTTAGAGTCTTAGACTCGATTTTTACCCGATAAAGATGTCGGTAGACCGACATATTTCAGAAATTGATCTGGACTTAGATAATGTGATTAGTTAACTGTTTATTTGTGATTCAATGGTTATTAAGGTTGTGTGACAATGTGATTAGGAATGTGTTGATGTTTGTTTGTGATGCCATGATTGTTGAACATGTGTGATAAGATGATTAGGTTATGTGCTGACTGCGAAATGCAGTACTATGTGTTACGGTATACTGTTCTAATTGAACGATTGATTTGATTAATGATAGGTCGTGATAGAAAGATAGAACTAAGTTGAGAATTGTAAGCAGCGCATCAGGCAAGTATCCTAACTTTGCATTTTCTTTATGCAATGGACAGAAGTGAGAAGTTCAGAATTATTATTATTAATATACAGATTGTTAAAACTATATTATATACACCCATTGATTATCAACATGTTAGTATATGATAATTCAGTTATATATTCTGTTCGTTAATTTCTATAAATGATTATACAAGTGTCCCCACTTGGATAATCATTGTATTTAATCACACGTTGATACACCTTTGTGATACATATATGTTGAATTATAGATTATTGTTGGATAAAATAAAACTTTATGTCTAAAACCCTGACAAATATGAACATCCCGTTCACGGAAAAACTTTTATGCGCCCAAGGCGGATCAAGTAAATGATAACATCGTTCTTGTAATGTAGTATTGATCAATACAGGGCACAACGGGCTGATCACCCCCGTGTCCGTAAGTTATGACGGTTTGCAGATGAAGTTCTGCTAAACCTTTTCGAAAATAAAAACAATGTTCATAAAATGTCAATTAAACCTTATTTATAGTCAGTAAGTAGTTTCAAAAATTTGAAAGAGGGTTGTTATGTTATTAATATCAGTTCAGAATACTTCACAACTATTGACTTGTTTTAGATGGATATTATAAAGAAAACATTTAAATTCTTTCAACTTATATATATATATATATATATAATACTTGCTGGGCACTCAAATGCTTATCCTTGCTTAATTTAAATATTTTCAGATAAGTGTGAATAATCAGAAGGATCGGTCAAGAACAAGTGAAAAGGAAAGTAAACAGATTAGGTTTACGGTGTCTTATAGTAAAGGTTACGTACTTGTGATTAAACTCTGATGAAGGTAAGATAAGTTTATAATTTATATTAGTGTTATTATTACTAGTAATATTTTCGCTCATAGAAATGGTATCGTGAAGTACCGAGTTCGGGTTTCAAGTATCCGAGTTCGGGGACTTTACAACATGGTATCAGAGCTATAGGGTTAGAAACCTTAGGTGAGTTAGACCTTAGGCTATAACCTTAGAACAGAGGGAAACGTTGAAAATACAAATAACTCATATAGAGTTAGTGGGTTGGTATGATTCAAAGATGAATCTCGGTGAGTTATTAAGTCACAGAGTTTCCTAACTCTGATAATAAAGTTAAACAGTAATGGTGAATAGATCGAGTCTAAAAGACTGGAAGTGCAGGGAAAGGGATCGTAAAACAAAACAGTTAAGACATAGAATTAAATCATAATATATACGATGAGATCACCCCATGATCTGATAAAATTATGACAGCCAGAAAGAATCAATCTTATGATTGGAAAGTTTAAAGCAAGATTGTTGTGTGAATGATACAGATTCAAAAAAAAAGGATTATGAATATGGATTAAATGAAATTCGAATGGAAAAAGGGGGTTAGGATTAGATGGGGATTTCAATGATGACTCATGTAGGCAGCTGAGTTGTATGATTCCTTGTTTGGGGGGGGGGAATTGTACTTGGTGTAAAAACTACTTAGTATCTGACACTGATAAACATTGAAATGTTTATGTCGCGCTATTTGCTATATGCATGTTAAGAGGGTGATTCCTTTCTCATGTGTATAAAAAATAGATAGGTCATAGGTAGAGAACATAGGGTTAAGTACGAGTTCTTAAAACTCATACTTATGTGACATTCTTGATTCATAGTTATATGAAATATTTATGAATCCCTCAGCGAATGGATGCCAAAGGTCTGACTAGGGAAAATTCGTAAACTCATATAACTGTGACAAGTTTATGGACTCATAAGTGTGGTTTGACGAACTAGGTGTAGTTAATCTTAAATGAACGCAAAAGAAATAGGTAGTATTGGTATTAGCTGAATATGTATGTTTCTGTGTGGTATATGTGATAAGTATATTTGTATAATGAAATATTTTTAACTTTTGTGATTGGTCAAGGTTGTAAATCCCGACTTTTGAGTCACGAAGGGATAGCGAATGTTTAAAATAGAATGTGCTATGACATATCAAGTGTTATGAATATGAGTCTATGTTGGATTAATGGGATAAGTTGGTATAAAGATAATAGATATTTATTTGGTCACTGGTTATTACAGTAGACCGAGTTTTTAAAAATCTAATATTTTGAATACATGATTATTTGAGTAGAAAATTTTGTGTGATATGTTAAGCGTTTGCGATAAGGCTTAGTATGTAAGAATAATTTATAAAAATGCAGTCAAGACGAAAGCGAAACCAAAGGATAGAAGAATTTGTCAACAAAGCTGGAGGACAACCAGACTGATACAGAAACTTGTGAATATGGACGATCAATATGTGCAGAACGGAATACCAGCCGCGAAAGATCAACCAGATAATCGAACGTCGAATGTTAAAGACATCAAGGCGGTCCTATCGCCAGAATTCAATGGTACAAATGACCCTGTAGAAGCCCAAACTTGGGTTAAGGAAATTAAAAAGGTGTTCGTGATAGTTAGGGTAGCTGAGGGGCAAAAGGCCGTTTTTGCCACCTGCATGATGAAGGGTGAGGCAAAATTTTTGGTGGAAAGCAAATTAGACGAGGGCAGGAGCAGGTGTGGTAGCATGAGATAGGTTTAAGACCTTATTTTTTAAAATTATTTTTCTGGTAGTATGCAGGCTAGAATGAAGGTGAAATTTCTGGAGTTAAAGCATGGGGATATGTAAGTTGCGGAATAAGTCAGTGAAATTTAATGAGTTGACTAGATTGGCTCCGCATCAAGTTGATACGGAGGTTAGAAAGTCACGAAGGTTTGAGCTGGGATTCGAACCCTAGCTCTATAACAAGTTAAGAAGGAACAAGGGTAAAGTTGAGGGAACTGGGAAGGTAGAAATTAATAGTGAAAATAAATGAGGAAACAAGCAATGGGAATAGGAGTGAAAAGAGGAAGGTAAACAACTTTGGAAGTGTGCGGGTGAAGCAAGAAGGTGTGAAAAAGGAGAAGCAGGTGGTGTAGTATGTAAAACGGTGGAAAGAACCACTCTGGGAAGTTAATATGTTGTAAGTATGGACAGAAGGGACATATCACTTCTGAATGTCTCAATCCAAGAAATGTATAGTAGGTGTTTCAAGTATGGATCAATGGAAAATAAGGTGGGAGACTGTTCAAGAAGGAGAATGAAGGTAAGGAATGCGAATACGGGGAAAAAGGCAGTAGGACATTGGTGACAACGGGACCGACATCAACAAACGAGCCAACAGAATCAACCGCAAGCGTCTTCAACATGACGTTCAAGATATCGTGGCAGCCGGAGATGCAACTCCAGGTATTACTCGAATCAATATTATTTTCTTAAATATTGATTTCTTATATATAGTAAATTATTTTTATAAATTATTTTGAAGGAGGAATTTGAGTTCTTTTAGAAATCAAATTCCCGTTTAATCAGAAAGACAAGCTTTATGTAAATAGTTAAAGATCGATTCGATCAATCATGATCGAGATCTACTTGCAATGATTGTGTATGCTATGTACCCTGATATGTATAGGTTTTAAAGTGGTGATTCCGGGGACGGAATCCTTATAAGGGAGGGTGAATGTGACAACCCGATATTTCTATATAAATAAATCATAAATTTTGCGTATAATTTTTTTTTATTTATTAAAATAAATATGAATGATATGTGTCAAGTTAATGTGTAATTATAATTATATGTGTGATAAATAAAATTTATTTATTACATTAAGTATTGTAGATAAATTTATTTTCAGAAGTATTGATTATTATCAATTATAATTTTTATACTAATTAATTCCTTATTGGAAATGCTTTTATTAATTATTTTCTATGAAAATATAATCTTATATTATTTAAATAATATATGAAATGATTTTAGAATAATTATAATGATTATTTCATTATATGAATTTGTTCAGGAGGTTAAATTAAATATTTTAACTTAATTAAGAATGTTATTTATGAAAGATAAATCAGATATGGAATCCAAACCCTAATTTCGGGTTTTGATTAAGGAATGAGAATAATAATATTATATTGTTAAGTTTTCAGTGTTATAGATATGTATGGTTATGTGTGTAATGTTAATGTGTGGAACAGTTTTATTATATTACGACTAAACCCTAATAATATTTTATAAACCTTATTTCTGGTTATGGAATGAGGAATGGTGATGATAATATAATATTATTTATATTTTGATTTTTCAGTGCTATAGATATATACTGTATGTATGTGCATTGATCAAACCACCCGGTGCATGCAGTACCCCAACAACAATACATGCCGGGTGATCCCATAGTAAGCTGTGAGTGAGTGACCCCAAGGAGATCACTGCTTTTGTGCTACCTGTATGGAACCCATGATCAATGCCTTGAAAGGCATTTATAGTTCCGTATTGTTAAAACAATATGCCTTATGTTAAATGTTGGTCTGAGTTTTGTATTGGATCTTATTGGGTGAACATGCAACTTTAAGTTGCCAAATTACATATTGCGGTTCTGAAGGCATGTCAAGTGAAGATAATACAAGGAAATCTTAACTTGGTTGACAACATTTATTTGCTTTCTTCAACCGAAGTTGCTATTTTTATGTTGTATGCAGATATGTTCACTAACAAAGGAGAATAAGATATCGGTGAAGCAATTACACCAAAAAATTAGCAGTCCTGTAAATATAAGCCGTAATACGAATAGAGAGAAGCATCATTTGACTACTGCAATTTCCACAAGAGAAAGTAAAGACGTGACTGAGTTCTCAAGTACCGCTATAAAGGTCAGAGCTTAATATTAGTTTGTTGATTTTACAACCACTATTTATTATATATTCACACCGGATATGTTATGTTGGCTCACTCAGACCGTTGTTGAAGAAATGCCTTTTTTTATGCGATACATCTGGACAATATTCTACAGTCTCCTAAGCCTTCACTTTGACTGATAATTTGTATGTAATAGAAATATTTGGGATAAAGGTGTCCCTGAAACCAAGAGGGAACCCTAGTTTGTCATTGTAGTAGTTAGTTGAGGGCTAACAGCAAGATATCTCATACTTCTAAAATGACCTAACTGTTTAATATTGATTTTTTTTTCTGTCAAAGTGAACCAAAATAAGATCATATGTTTTTTTCTGTTCCAACTTCCATCCTCAGTACTTTCTTCCTAGTTTATATGTGCATAATCACTTAACTCCTATCATGACATCTGTTCTTTCTATTTGTTACATGTTTCTTAGTGGTAGTGCAGAATCATACATGCCTTAAAATAATACTATAACTTACCTGTACTTTTGGGTTGCAGTTGCGAAATTAAGTTTGTTGGTCTTTGGCCTGTTTGATGTCTTTGTCCTTTACTATCTGATCATGTGTGCCAAGGCTTTCTTATTTGGTTTATGTATATTATGTTTATGATTGCCATGTAGTTTTGAATGAATACATTTCAGGAAAGGGATGCCAAGGACATAGAGATTCCAAATATTAGGTGGGATGTATTTGAGTTGATGATGAGGTGCAGTTTTCTTTATCCCCCTCTTTTTGGTGTTTGGAAGGAAATGAACAAAGTGGGCTTTGTGAAGTGCTGACACTAAATGTAATGACCCCAAAATTTAAATAACTGAGCTATCGACTTCGATCGTTAATAACACGTCTAACTTCTGATTTTACGTCATTATTCGATGTTAAATTTAATAATATGCGGAATAATTTGAACTTTTTTATCTTCTTACTTTAATTACCTGAATCAAAACCTTTTCATTTACACATCTCTGAATCAATTTTATTTTGTGATTCACTTCATCAAAATTATTATATAGAATTTTACATTTTAATCCGATAACCTTTACATATCAGATATCTTAAACTTAATAGTTTATCATTACATAATCATTGTAACTTATCAAGTACATTTCTCAAAACTTTTATCTTTACCTACCTTTAAACCATACTTAGTTTATTACTCACCTTATCAGAGATAATAAATAAAACTTACATTCAGGTTCAATACCCTTTCATACAACAAATAAAACTTAAACTTTATAACTTAACATCTATTAAACATCATATATTATTCGGAACCCTAAATATGGTTCAAATAATAATAATTCAGCCAAAGTATATAAATCTTCGAGTATCACATCGGATTCATGTCTTTCAAGTAGCACATAACTTTACCTTGAATCTTTAACCTGCAAAAGTGGTTATTTGCAAGGTTGAGCTCTACAGCCCAGCAAAATCTAACAGTTTCATGCGTCACGTAGCACATAATAACATACTCAACATATATTTCATAAACATTGGACTAACATAACATACATGCTACCGTTCATATAACAAGTATAAAGATTGAGTTCCTTACTCAATCAACATGCTTTAGTCAATCAACGTAGTCATAAATTGATTTTAACATTTCATACATAACACATCATGCTCTTTATAATAAAGATTTAAAACAGTTAATCATTAAGTTCACATAGCAAATAGGAACTGAAAGACTTGCCTTGATCGTTGTTTACCAATAACAGTTTAACAACTTACAAATATCTGCACTTCACATGCCCTACACAATTATATAATCATTCACATTAACTATTAGTCATATAGCAACGTATAGTAGTTGTAATGTAAACTTTACTCTACGTCTTATAACCCTTCCTATCATAAATATACAATGTTCAATTTGATTGTGTTAACTTTCAACTTATATCTCACTGTATTTCATATTTGAAGTTCATTCAAGTGTTTATGTCTTGCTAGGAATCATTATTGATTTTGTATTAAACCCATTTCATACCATATAATGTTCATTTCATTTGATTTAAAACACTTTTTACGTTCATTAACATTTGTTACGGCGTTTCGACGTTTATTCATCACACGCCCGATTTGTCTCTCTTGTGTGTGCTTAGTATGCATATACAACTTATCTAATATATCATTTATTAATGTTAAACATCATTATACTTCATAATATTCATGTTCTATAACTTAGAACAACATCTTTTATGGTCAACAACACTACATTTGAATATGTGCATGCCCAACGCCCTCTGATTGCCTCCGAAAACACAACAGTCCTAAAGATGACTATTTTGACCCCTGTTCCAGACCTCAAATTTAAATACTTAAAGAATAAAAGTTGTAGGTATATTCGTCTTCATTTTGAATCTTCTTGAATCACCTCAATCGGAGTTCGTATGAAAACGTTATGGCCGTTTTACCAAGACAGGTCAAAGCAGTCACAGTTAGAACACATTGGGCACGGACGCGCCCCTTTTCCTCACCATTCCAGCGCGCCCACGCCATTTCCCAGCCCCAGTTGCGTGCCCGCGCTCACGGGCGGTGCGCCCACGCGTGGCTTTGCACAGATTACAGTTTTTAACATAACTTTCTCATTTTAAGTCCGAATTAGTTGGTTTTCAATTCGTTGGACTCGTTAAACTCTTAGCTACTCATCTAGAGAATAATTATAACACTTCAAACATATTAACAAATCATTTTAAGGGTTCCAATTCAGTGTTCATGTTATATTTTCATATTTTAAACATATTTAGCGAATTCAATCGCCACGACTTCGTTTCTTAACTAATTGACATGATTCAAACTATGCCGTTTTCGTTTCTTCATATACTAACATAATCCAATATCAATTTACAGATTATAACACATATTAGACATAAAATTTTGTACTTTCTTAAGCCATATCATATGAATACACACTAATATTTACTTTTCTTCTTCAAACCCATTTTCCATGAACTCTCTTACTACAATCATGTATAGATAACAACCAATGGAATACACAAACTAATTTAACAATTATAATATCGAATTCACACAATCCAATATTAAAAATCTAGAACATAAACTTAGGTTTTTATACCTTCAATGCTTAATTTCTTTACAAGATGGTCACAAGCTTTAGCAATCCTTCTTCCTCTTCTTGATAATCTCAGAAAATCCTCTCTCAAAAACTGCTTTGATTTCTTTCTTCTTTCCCACTCTGTCTTAGTTATCCTCAGAAAAGACGTGAAACAAATAAACTGATATGGCTTACCCACGTATACTTCAGTTATAAAATAATGTCTTCGTCAGTGAAATTAGACCAAAGTCCACAAGGCCTTGTTTGGCCACACACCAATTCCCCCAAACTTAATTATTTTAATAATATTATATTATATAGTTTCATGTGTCACACCTTTAGTTAATTTAAATAACTTATAATAATAATTAATAATAATTATAATCTTATTATAATTATACTTATAATTAAGAAATAATTACATGTATCTAATTTAATTAATAAATTAGACTTAAACATTACTTTATTTAATATACTTATTTTCTTTCATATTAAACAACTTATTTAATTTAATTAATTCATTAAATTAAATCTTCAAAGAATAAAATTTACCTTTGCTTTAATTTAATTATCATACACACGTAACTAAATTATTATACCACAATTTCATAAATTATTTATTTTTTTCAATAAATAAATTATTTATTTAATTCAATAAATATTTAAAATAATTACCAAATTCATTTAATTTCTTCAATAGTTAACTTAACTATTGAACCTCACTTTCCTAATATATGAATATATATTTCTCTTCACACCAGATCACATATTTAAAAATATATAGCATGTATATATACATACTCAAACTCAAAACATATCATAATACGAATTTTAATTACTAAATTCCTATTTTAATAACTTATAAAAATTCGGGTTGTCACACTAAACTTTGCACTTTCTTACGCTTACATATACATATACACAGGATCAGTAAGTGTAATTGCTCAGGCAAGTTAAAGAGTTTTCTGGATCGATACTCTCTAACGTGTTTTAATTTAATGTATATTTGATGATTTTTTCTTTCTCCTATATGTTTGTCTGTGCCAGGTCCTTCAAGACCTTTAAGTGGACACATGCAGAGTCCAGGCATTGTCAACTGGAGTGAAGGAGGCTCAAAAATGATTGCTCATATTCCATTTTACATTCTAGGTGAACAAGAAGGTATAGTTTTTTTGTTTTGTATAAATTTATAAATTAGGATTTAAATCTCAGTAATACGCCACTTCTGAGTTATAACATGTTATGGTGCCCAATCTTTTATCATGGTTTAGCCAATATCAAGATAACGTTATTTCTTTAAACCAATGAATGTATAGTTTTTGAAATAATTTTTTTGTTTCAATTGGTTCTTTGACTCAATATTGGTGTTCAGCTAAACCTATATTGTAGTTTCCATTGTTTGAACTAATCTGGAACTAGTTTCAACTTATTATCATCCTTTGCAGGTCCTCCCTTCCATGATTTCTCTTTCTCAGACATCCTTCCTAGAGAATGAGTGTAATTTATTTTGACAAGGTGAATTCCGTGTCATGGAGCAAGACTGGCAGGACAAGTTTGCTGCTACTCTTATCATTTAGTAGTTTAATTTTATGGATAGTTTGGTATATTTTGTGGATGTAGTCAAATTCACAATTCAATATAGTAGTAATTATATTGAAAAGTGAATTTGAGATGTTAGATAGGTTGGTATTATTGGGATGTAAACGTATTGTATGGTATTAATATTCTTTGTAATTGGTATATTTTGAATTTGAGATGTATGGATAGTAATATTATTTGTAATTGGTATATTTTGAGTGTTTGATACATTTGGCTTTAAATAGATGACACTTTCGAAACGTTGTTGTATAAATGTATTTAAACGTTGTCTGTTGTTGCTTGCTAAGGTAGAGATCAAAAAACAATTGTTATATGCATGTATTATAACATTTTAAAGTCAAATTACAACGTTTTAAAAACGTTGTATAAAAGGGTGTTAAATAGATGACACCTTCTAAACATTGTATAAATGTGTCTAAACATTGTCTGATGTATCAAATTACAACATTTTAAGCCAAAAAACGTTGTGGGATCATATCATTTACAACATTTTCAAGCATCCAAGAATTTATGAAAACCAAATATACAACGTTTTTTAAGAAAAAAACGTTTTGCAATGTGTCAAACTACAACGTTTTAAAAACGTTGTTTAAAGGTGTCAAATAGATGACACCCTTAACCACGCCAATTCTGTAAGACCTTCTACAATGTTTTTTACACGTTATCTATTTACTATTTTGTAGTAGTGTGAAGTAGAAAAACAAATTGGCAAAAGTATTAATATTCTTTGATTGGATCGAGGTGGTGAATACTTAAGCGGTGAGTTTCTCAATTGTCTCAACGAATACGGTATAATCTCACAATGGACTCCACCAGGGACACCATAGCTCAATGGTGTGTCCGAAAGGAGAAATTGAACATTGATGGACATGGTTCGATCCATGATGAGTTTTACCGATCTTCCAAATTCCTTATAGGGATATGCCCTAGAATCGACTGCATACCTACTTAAAAAGCTACTTACCAAATCCATCCCTAAGACCCCATATGAGTTATGGACAGGGAGGAAACCGAATCTTAAGCATGTTAAAACTTGGAGTTGTCCAACTTATGTCAAAAAGTTTGAAAATGATAAGCTATAGACTAGATCTGACAAGTGTAGATTTGTGGGATACCCTAAAGAAACATCAGGGGTATTATTTCTATCATTCAACTGACCAAAAGGTGTTTGTTGAGAAACATGCTGCCTTTTTAGAAAAGGAGTGTATCCTTGAAGGGGTCAGTGGGAGTAAGATATATCTTAAATAAGTTCAAGAACCACAAAATACTATGGATCAAAGTCAGGTACCTAACCAAGTGGAAGAACCTCTTGTAACACACCCTATTCGTAAATCTGGAAGAGTACCGAAGATACCTGATAGATATGGATTCGTTATAGAGGATGACGATGAGGTATGCAACATAAATGATGATGATCCATTGAATTACGAATAGGCTATGAGTAATAAAAACTCAGAGAAATGGCAATAAGCCATGAAATCCAAAATGGACTCCATGTATGAAAACCAAGTATGGACTTTGGTTTCACCACTTGAAGGTATTAAGCCTATTGGGTGTAAATGGGGTTTTAAAAGAAAGACTGGAGCAAATGGCAAGGTAGAGACCTATAAGGCCCGAGTGGTTGCAAAAGGTTTCAAACAAAGACAAGGAGTTGACTATGATGAAACCTTCTCACTAGTAGCGATGCTCAAGTCCATTCAGATTTTGCTTGTGATTGCAGCTTACCACAACTACGAAATCTGGCATACGGACATGAAAACGGCCTTCCTCAATGGGAAACTTGAGGAGGATGTCTATATGATATAGCCAGAGGGATTTATTTTAAAGGTTGGATCAAATCAAGTATGTAAGCTACAACGATCCATTTATGGATTGAAGCAAGCTTCTCGTAGGTTGAACATCTATTTTGATGAGACAATCAAAGAGTTTGATTTTATCAAAAATGAGGATGAACCATGTGTGTGCAAGAAGGTTAGTGGGAGCGCTGTTTTATTCCTTGTATTATATGTTGATGATGTATTACTGATAGGAAATGATACTCCTATGCTACAATCAATTAAAATTTGGTTATCTAAACACTTCTCCATGAAGGACTTGGGAGAATCATCCTATATTTTGGGGATAAAGATCTATAGAGATAGATCTAAAAGGATGCTTGGCTTATCCCAAGGAACATACATGGACTCGATGCTAAAGAGGGTTAGCATGGAAAATTTCAAGAGAGGTCTCATGCCGATGAGCCATGAAATACATCTCTCCAAGAAACAGGCCCCAAAGACACCTGAGGAGAGAGACCGTATGAGTAATATTCCTTATGCTTCAGTAATAGGATCTATCATGTACGATATGATGTCTGACGCCCCCAAAATAGGTATACATCACCCATCTTGAGTCGCCAAATACATGGTACAAAATTTAAATATAACTTAATAATACAACTGTCGTGCAAAATACGACAAAACATAAACTGAGAGTTTTAATACGAATATTGTCTTCTAAACAATATTCAAACTCAAATGGAGTCCTCATTATATTTATTATCAGACTATTTAACAGAATAGTGAGGACTACTAATGCTATCATCTGGACCGTCACTCCGTTCTCCAACTAGTCCCAGCTATATTCTTATTTTCTGAAGAGAACAATGAAAGAAAAGTGTGAGCTCAACTAGCCCAGTAAGAAATATTATGACTAAGATAATACATAATAAATTATCCTTAGCCTTCAACAGTATAACAACTGATAGAATATAATAGACAACAAGTTTCAGATCAACAACTACAGCAGAATAAGCAATCCATTAGAAGAGTCAAGTAGAGCATGATATCTACTATCTTCTATGATTTAAAAAAAAATTTCATCAACTTTATCGATGAGACTCAGCTTAATAAATAAGCCACATCATCGAATCATCCCTACACCACGGCCAATGATATTCATGTAATCATCAATGATCATGATTATATCAAATAATCCCTGGTCATAATCATACCAACAACTATCCATCAATGCACTATGGACCAATGAGGACTTTTTCCACATCATTTGTAACATTACGGGTCATGATTATACCGAATGATCCATGGTCATAATCATACCAATCAACAGTCCATCTATGTACGTAAGCCAAAGATGACTTTCATCACAATATAAGCATGAGGATGATGATAATTATATAAGCATTAATCAAACGAAATCACGGATAAATATTAAAGAATTTAAATTTATCCAGAGTTTAAAAATATCCAAATTAGCAACATGATACTGCTTTGTGGAGTAAAATTCAAGAATAATATTCATGTATCAAAAATAATTTGGACAGAAAAAAAATATATTTTTCTCGTGAATAGTACCATGTGAATAGTACCTCGTGAATAGTACCCCGACATGAAAAGTACTCAAAATATCCGAGTGAATAAAATTCGGCTGAATAGTAATTGGGTGAATAGTAACTTGTGAATAGTACGTCGGCATGAAAAGTGCCCCGAATACCCGAGTGAATAATATTTGAGTGAATAACAACTAGGTGAATAGTAACACGTAAATAGTAACTCATGAATAGTATTCCATCATGAAAAGATCAATAATTATCAAGAAAGCTCAGAATAATATTTCCATGAAAAGACACTGGATGAAGCGCAAATATCAAGAATATTCTACTAATTTCATGGAGTATAGAAGCCAAAACTTCAACAAAATGAGTATAGATTTCAAAATCTGAAACGAAATAATATTACTTACATATTATAGAGTATGGAAGAAAATATTATTTCAAGCGAATATTGAACAAAAATAACATCCCTTGAACGGAAATAATATTTCAATGAATATTTAACGAAGATAATATTCCTATGAATATTGAACGAAGATAATATTCTTTATAAATATTGAACGAAAATAATATTCATACGAATACGAAAAAATAACATCTCTTCAGAATATGAAATAAATAATACCCCTTACTTTAGAAGGAGACTGGATATTGGAGTAGTGAAGTAGCAGACTACTCTTCTTCTATCTCTCTATAGCTTCTCTATATATAGCTTCTCGCTCTATAATTGCTCTTGTGAGTCTTAGTGAATTGGTGAGAATGAAGGAAGAATGAGATTCTATTTATAGAAAAATATAGTTTTGATAATTGCACGTTTTTGGACTTGAAATATTACAGTATAATACCTTCATGTTTTCCTTCATTTTTAATTTAGTCCTACAAGTATTATCAAACTTGCACCCCCTCCCCTAATAATATATCATGTGAATCAATAGTACAATCATGTGACTCAATAGTTTTATACATGTGAAAAAATAATTTTAGTATAGTACCTTCATCTATACCTCTATTTTTAATTTAGTCATGCAAGTATTATCAATCTTGCACCACCTCCCCTAATAGTACATGCATGTGAATCAATAGTACACACATGTGAACAAATAGTTATAATCATGTGAATTAATAGCAATTAATTGCTCATTTATCCGATTAATTACTCGATTGGTCAATATAACTCTCAGACATCAATTATTATCGAAATAAATGTACTTTCCACTTAAACTAATAATCCCAACACGGTGGAACTATCAATTTCATCTTTAATCAACAGGAACTTATTCATCATAAATATTATAACTCATAATATTTAATAACTAGATCATTCCCAGGAAAGAGGGGGCTTTTCGATAAGGATTTCTCCCTATTGGCGCGCAATTAGGTGACCAAACCTCTCATCGATAGAACTTTCTAGACATCGTCAATATTGAAAATAATAATATGAATAACTTTTTTGTCTCAATTATTGATTTAATAATAATAAATATTATGCAGATGATACTGTGACAATAATTGAATCAATAATATGAGAGATATTATACAGCAATTACTGTATCAATAATTGAGTATTACTGAGTGACTTCTTACATAAGCATCAATAATTAATACCGTGTGCTACTATGCAACCACGCGTATTACTGTATTTTCACTACCGGGTAGTTCAACAGTTTAATGGTAAAACCTTCGCTGTTATTTTTATAAAAAGATAAGTCTGTCGTTTTCTAACTACGACAATACTTTTGTTGTGGGGTCCACTAATAATTGTGTCGTCGTACGAATTTTTCCTTGTTAAAACGAATATTCCCCAACACAACAAATATTTTATATCAACTTGTTTACTTTGTAAAATTTTCACATATCACCCTTAACTTTAACCTTTTATCTATTTAACCATTACGAAATAAAATAATAATTATAAGAAAATTGAATACTTTTATTTCATAAAATTTGGGATCTTACAATATGTACTAGACCAGATGTTGCTCATGCACTTAGTGTAATAAGCAAATATAAATCAAATCTTGGAGAAGAACATTAGAAGGCAATGAAAAATATAAGTACTTAAGAAGAACTAAGGATGTATTTCTTGTCTATGGTGGGTCTAAATTGAAGCTAGAGGGCTTCACAGAATCCAGTTTTTAAACAAACCAAGATGACAGTAAATCCGTTTCGGGGTATGTGTTTACTTTGAATGGTGGCGCAGTGAGTTGGAAAAGTTCCAAACAAAAAACAATTGATGATTCAATGATGGAGGCAGAGTACATAGCTGCAAGTGACGCTGTAAAGGAGACTGTTTGGATGAAGAAGTTCATAAATGAACTCGATGTGGTTCCTGGCATTAGAGGACCAATACTTTTATTCTATGACAACAATGGAGCTGATGCGTAGGCTAAGGAACTGAGGTCTCATCAGAAATCCAAACACGTGTTGTGGTGCTTTCATTTGATTAGAGAGATTATTGAAAGAGGAGACATCACCTTGGAGCATGTGAACTCTCAATACAATATTGTAGATCCATTTACTAAAGCATTAACACAACAGCAGTTCGATCATCACTTAGAGAAGATAAGTATGAAATACTAAGGCGATTGGCTTTAGTGCGAGTGGGAGATTGAAAATAGTATGCATACAAGCCAATCATGAATGATGATAAAGCATATACTTTGTAATCAATCTTATTTATTTATTAATAAAAGAATTATTTATTAAAGGCATTTATTTATCTACATGGTGCTATTTATAAAATATGTGATAAACTCATAGTTTAAGCAATGCTTTTAAAATCATGATGAGATCATGCTAATGGGATCTAAATTCTTATATAGCTTAAAACTAAAATTTTCCCAATCAATGGATTACTAAAATGGGGATTAGTGAATCCGAATAGATTGGTGCAGACGTTACTTGTTCATTGGATGAGGATGATTGATCTCATGATCTTTTGTGTGGAGACACTAAAGCAAGTATGTAGGTGCTTATTGGAGAATAAGTTCACTTAACGTGACTCGCTAAGGAATACCTGATGGAGTTTTACTTGCCTGTAAATAGGAATTCCTATAGTGATAGTAGTTCAAATGATCCTTGGACTTGAGATCATCATAGTATCTTATATATAATGAATTGCACTTTGACTTATTCCTTAAGACCCTTAGGGTATATCAAAGGGTATGCTTGGGTGTACTAAGTTATATATGGAGATAATGAATGATTAATAAAGAATCTATCACTTCTAGTAAAAGAAGAGAAATGTCCTATGTGATTCGATAAATGACAACCCAGGAATCCTTGGCCAAGGTGGAATGAAATTAGAAAGTAGTTTCTAATTTGCATTCATTAGGAGTTGTGCATTTAGGAATCGAAATACATATAATTAAATAAAATAAGACTTGACAGTAATTTCATGTCTTATATTTAATTATGACATTGTATGGTGGAAGGATTGAATTGTACGGTAACTATTTACTCAAAGGTTCTTTTATAATTAATGTTGAAATATATATTATCTGAAAAGTCATTGATCTCTAGAGGAGATCTGGGATTAGAACTAGGAAGGGAGAGACGAGTAATATTCTTCACTAGTGTGTGTCCTACCTAAGCAAAATTTTCATACTTAAGTTGACAAATTGTGATATGTTAATTAACCTTTATTTTGAAGCTGTATTCTAGAATGATATCTGAAATACAGGAGATGAGCAATAGAGAATTCATGATGACAGGGAAGATGGAATCTGAAATGAAAGCAAGATATTCTCAACTCTTCAAAATTTCATGAGGGGAGATTGTAAGACCCCAAATTTTTTAAAATAAAAGTATTCAATTTTTCTTATAATTATTATTCAGTAAATGGTTAAATTGATAAAAGTTTAAAGTTAAGGGTGATATATATAAAATTTTCAAAATACGCAAGTGGTTATAAAATACTCATTTCTATTGGAGAATATTCGTTTGGTTGTGGAATATTCTTATTGCCGGGGAATATTCATACGATGAAGCAGCCATTTGTGGGCCCCATAATAGAATAACTGTCGGATGAAGAAAATGACAAGTTGAAGTTTTTATAAATAACGACGTAATTGTTACCGTTAACACTGTTGGATTACCTGGTGGTTAAAATACAATAATACACGTGGTTGCACAGTAGCACACCGTATTGCACAGTATTTTTGAATTATTGATTCTTACATAAAAAGGCATTACTCAATAATTATTACAGTATTTATTGTTCAATATTTTATTTTATTGATTCAATAATTGTTGCGTTGATATTTTATATTATTGTTGTTTCAATAATTGTCAGTGCACAATATTTCCTATTATCAGATCAATAATTCATATTATTTGAATAATATTATTAGATAACATTATTGGCAATGTCTAGAAAGTTCTGTCAAGGAGAGGTTTGGTCACCTAATTGCGCGCCAGTAAGGAGAAATCCTTATCGGAAAGCCCCCTCTTTCCTGGGAACGGTCTGGTTGTCATTATTGTGATTCTGTAATATTATTTATGAATAATTAATTATTAATTTATATGATAAGAAAATATTTAATTTTGTGGATATAATTGATGGATATATTTATTTTATATGGTTATAAATGAAGGAATTAAAGCTGAGGTGTTTTATCAGTATTTTGTCAGAATAGAGGTATTAACTAATCAAATCGGTGTTCTTAAAGCTCTATTGCGTGAGTTATAATTTTAATCCGACTGTTGGATCATTGTGATTTTTGGATATGTTATATATATATATATATATATATATATATATATATATATATATATATAAGTTGAGTATATGTCCATAAATTTTGAACCGTTAAAAATTAACGCATGATTTGTTATGAATTTAAAGAGATGAATGATTCAGAAATTATGTTTATAAATGATTTTTGGTGGAAAATTCTAGAATGAGTGGGCCCCACCTTTGGTTGGTGAAAAATACACTAAAATTCTATTTCAAAAGTGGTGGGTGGGAATAGTAGCAGGTAAAACCATTAGGTTGCAGGTCAAGTCTGCTTTGGCGTTCTAACATTTTCCTATTAACAGAGTGCTGAGTTAGAATTGAAAATCACACCAGAAACATAAGTTTTCTCTCCTTATATTATCGAGCGTATTTTTGTGAGTATTTTGATACTTTGAGAGTTGCTAATCAGTGCAAGTTTCCTTCAGCGTCATATCCGATATTCCTGTCAGAAGTACTGCTCTTTTGAGGTAAGGGATTGTAGGGGATTTTAAGGGATTGTAAGGGATGTTATTTCTTTCTTAAATTATATTATTTTCTTCAATATCATTATGCCGAATTATTGATATGAGTTTTATTGTGAAATTTCTACCTATTTCATGTCGGGGTTACTATTCACGTATACGACACTATATTCATGTATATGGAACTATTTACGTATACGATACTATGTACGAATACGAGTTATTATTTATGAGTTACTATTCATGAGTTACTATTCATGAGTACTATTCATGACAAAATTGGTTTCTTTTTCTGACTAAATAATCGTTGATTTATGAATCTTACTCTTGAAATTAAATGCAGTTGTTGATCATATTATTTTTATTATCATATATAACATTTTTATAACCCTAATGATGATATTTCTCTTTGACTTGAGTGTAAAGATGAGTAGATTATTGGTATGATCGTGACTATGGGTTCTCTTTGGCCAGTAGTGCAAAGATGAATTGTTGACTGGTATGATCATGACCATTGAATTTATAATTGAATATCTTTAGCTTAAGTGCAAAGGTGAATTGATCAACATGGTTATAATTATTATTTATATAAATTCTGAAATGATTATATATTTCTTTGAGATATTAATATCTTTGGCCCGTAGTGCAAAGATGACATGTTGTTGAATATCTTTGGCATGTAGTGCAAAGATGAATTGTTGATGAATATCTTTGGCCCGTAGTGCAAAGATGACCTGTTGTTGAATATCTTTGGCATGTAGTGCAAAGATGAACTGTTAATAAATATCTTTGGTCCGTAGTGCAAAGATGAACCTATTAGTATGATTATGAACAGGAACTGTGATTTGGTATAACCATGATCTTTGATGTTTTAGGTAAAGACATGTTATGAAAATTATCTTCGTCCTGGATGAGAAGAGGAATTTAGAAACACAAATATGATTATGAGTTATTCACATGATTGTGGACAGGAACTGTTGATTGATGTTACAGGAATAAAACATTGTTGGTGGACTTTTAACATAGAGAAGATAATAGACTTTATGGTCTATTTGACTCTTCTAATGGATTGTTCGTTCCGCTGCAACTATGGTTGAAAAGTTTTATCATCAACCATATGTTCTAAATCTCTGATTTATTACTGATGAAGGCAGTGAGACCCCAAATTTTATGAATAAAGATTTAAATTTCTTAAAATATTTTTTCAAAATTATGGTGTGGATTTGAGATAATGTTATAGTTATGGGTAATATTTATAAATTTTGAAAAATATGCAAGTTGTTGTATAATATTCATTTGGTTGGGAAATATTCTTTTTGTCGGAGAATATCCGTACGACGACACAATCATTGGTGGACCCCACAACGGAATTATTGTCGGATTGAGAAAACGACAAAAATATTTTTATGAAAATAACGACGGAAGTTTTACCGTTAAAATTGTTGAACTACTCTGTAGTACAAGAACAATAATACGCGTGGTTGCATAGTAGCACACAATATTGATTATTGATGCTTACGTGAGAAGTCACTTAGTTTTGTTCAATTATTGCTACAGTAATTGTTGCATAGTATCTCACATTATTTTATTCAATTATTATCGATATTTTATATATTATTAAATCTATAATTGAGACGACAAAGTTATTAATATTATTATTTGAAATATTAACGATGTCTAACAGTTCTGTCAAGGAGAGGTTTGGTCACCTAATTGTGTGCCAATAGGGAGAAATCCTTATTGGAACGCCCCCTCTTTCTTGGGAACGACCTGGTCGATTAATATTGTGAATTATAATAATGATGATAAATGTTGTTAAATATATTGAGGTGTCTTTTTATGAAATCACGGAAGTTTATATATATATTTTATATATATAAATTTTGTTTTATTAGTATTATTAATGTAATAAAACAGAAAATCTTTTTATATAAAACAGAATACTTATATAAAGTTATTTATTTTATTAGACAATAATTAGAATATATTATATTTTATTATGCATAGTGTTTTGCATAGTAAAATTTTTTTATATAAAACTGAATACTTTTATAAAGTTATTTATTTTATTAGACAATAATTAGAATATAATATATTTTATTATGCATAGTATTTGTATAGTGCCTGCATAATATTTTGCATAGTAAATTTTTTTTATATAAAACAGTATACTTTTATAAAGTTATTTATTTTATTAGACAATAATTAAAATACATTATATTTTATTATGCATAGTATTTGCATAGTGACTGCATAGTGTTTTGCATAGTAAAATCTTTTTATATAAAATAGAATACTTTTATAAAGTTATTCATTTTATTAGATTATAAATAGAATATATTATATTTTATTTAAAAGATTTTGTTTTATTAGAATATTTTATTTATACTGCATAGTAAATCAATATAGACCGTCTGTTCAAAAGTAAATCAATCTGGACCGTTCATGAATTAGTTACTATTCAGTCCATTCTCCTATAAATAGAAGCTCATTCCTTCATTATTTCTTACGAATTCACTGAAACTATAGAGAAAAAGAAGAAAAGTATTCTGCTACTTCACTACTCCTATATTCAGTTTCTTCTAAGGTAAGGGATATTATTTGTTGTACTCGTAAGGGGTATTATTTATTTTGTATTCATGAAGAGAACTTCTGTTATTCCATTCTTTATTATTCTGTTGGAATAACCTGTATACGCGGGCTACCCTATACTTGGTGAAATTCTTCTGTTATTCCATTCTTTATTATTATGTTGGAATAACCTATTTATGCGAAGTACCACGTACATGGTGAAATTCTTCTGTTATTTCATTCTTTATTATTCTGTTGGAATATCCTGTCGGTGCGTATTACGCTTGACCTGGTTCCATTAATTATTATTTTGTTAGAATAACCTGTCTGTGCGGTCTATCGCATGCATGGTTATTTTTGTTGTTATTCCATTCTTTATTATTCTGTTGGAATATCCTGTCGGTGCAAATTTCGCCTGACCTGGTTCCATTCTTTATTATTCTGTCGGAATATCCTGTCTGTGCGTTTACGCATGACCCGGTTCCATTCTTTATTATTCTGTTGGGAATAACCTGTCTGTGCAGTCTATCGCACGCATGGTGAATCCTTTTGTTATTCCATTCTTTATTATTCTGTTGGAATAACCTGTCTATGTGGATTACCACATGCATGGTGAATGATTCTTTGTATTCATTCCTTATTAAATTAGGGAAATGATATGTATACGTGGATTACCGCATGGCGGGAAAAAATCCATTTGCAGTTTTATATATTCTATTATACTCAGTTGGTTAAAGTTTTGACTTCTATACTCCATGAAATTAGTGGAATATCCTTGATATTTGCGCTTCATCCAGTATCTTTTAATCGAAATATTCTTATGAGCATTCTTGAATTTTACTCTACAAAGCAGTATCATGTTGATAATTTGGACGTTATTGAATTATGGATAAATTAATTCTTGAACTTGTTTTATTGGATTTTTATATCATTGTCATCATCCTCATGTTTATATTATGTTGAAAGTCATCTGTGGCCTGTAGTGCATAGATGGACTTGGTATGATTATGACCTGGGATTAATCGGTATAATCATGACCGTAATGTTACAAATGATGTGATAAAAGTCCTCATTGGCCCGTAGTGCATTGATGAACAGTTGTTGGCATAATCATGACCATTAATGAATACACGAATATCCTTGGCCCGTAGTGCATGGATAATTTGTGGTCGTGATACTAATGAATATCCTTGGCCGTAATGCAGGGATGATGTGGATTATTTTTTAAGCTGAGTCTCAGCGATAAAAGTGATGAAAAACCTTTTTAAATCATAAAAGATAGTAGATTTTATTCTCTACTTGGCTCTTTTAATGGATTGCTTGTTTCGCTGCAGTTAAACTTGAGGTTCGTTATATTTTATCAATTTAACATTGTTGAAGGCTAACGATAATTTTTTTCTGCATTAACTTAGTCATAATATTTCTTACTGCTGGGCTAGTTGAGCTCACCCTTTTGCTTTCATTGTTCTCTTCAGGAAATGAGAACGTAGCAGGGACTAGTCGGGGAACGGAGTGACAGTCCAGATGATAACATTAGTAGTCCTCACTATTCTATGAAATAGTGTGATAATAATTGTAATGAGGACTTATTCTGAGAGTGGATATTGTCTAGATGACAATATTCGTATTAAAACTCTCAGTTTATGTTTTGTCGTATTTTACACGACCGTTGTATTATTAAGTTTTATTTGAATTTTGTACCATGTATTTGGCGACTCAAGATTAGTGATTTATACCTATTTTGGGGGCGTCACAGTTGGTATCAAAGTTTAGGGATATGATCCCTGGCTGAGATGTGAGACAATAACTAGGAGGGGAGAGACGGGGAATTCCTTCGCTAGTATGACCTACCTAAGTTTAATTGGTATTTAAGTGGTCGGTTAGAGTATAGGGATAATATGTGATATGATAATTAATCTTTGTTTTGTGGTAGTATTTGAAAATGGCATCCAAGAATGTTGAGAATAACAATGGAGCATAGGAGACCGTTGAGTCTCCACAGATCAATAATCAGGATAATGTGCAACAGGATGGCGATAATCCTCCTGTAAACAACAACACTGATGAAATAACGAACGACAGTATGTTTAGGAGCTTTTTAGAATTCATGCAACATCAGGCGAAGGCAACTCCTGTCCAAAATGAAGGTGGAAACACTAGCAACTCTTGGACGGTCACCGCTAAGCAAGTCAAAGAACTGGGACCACCGGAGTTTTTTGGAGAGCCAAGACCACTTAAGGCGGAGACGTGGATAAAGTAGATCTGCAAGATATTTGATGTCTTGGGATGCTCCGAGGAGCAAAAGGTTCCCTTTGCCACCTTCATGTTGCGAGCAGAGGTAGATTACTGCTGGGAATCTGTAAAGCGTACTCAACCTGCCGCACTGAAGATGACTTGGGAGAAGTTCCAAGAATTGTTCAACGACAAGTACTTTCCCAAAAGTATTCGTCACATGAAAGAGGAAGAGTTCATCAAGCTAGAGCAAAACAACATGACCGTGTCGTAATACGAAGCCAAGTTTGCCGAGTTATCCCGATTTGCGTCCCATTTTGTTGATAATGAGGAGAGAATGACGCGAATGTTTTTAAGAGGTTTGAAACCCAAGATACGTCAATATCTTATCTCTCATAAACTATGTTTGTATTCAAAAGTTGTTAATAGGGCTCAGTTATTGGAGCGCGATAATGAGTCAACCTAACCAAAAGAGAGCAGTCGACAAAATGATAATACCAGTGATAACAGTCACCGAAGCGATGACAATAAATGTGGAGGGAATCAACATGCCAGAAATGGTAACCACATCGGTGAGAATCATGGCCAAAATAATAAGAATGGACATTTCAAGAAGAGGAGATTCAACAATGATGGAAAGACGTCAGCATCAGCACCCGTTGTTAAGGAAGGAGAACGACCACCTATCATATGCTTCAAATATGGAGGGGAGGGACACATCAGTCCAAACTACCGATGCCATCCAAAGTATGCTACAATTGTGGAAGAGAAGGTCACCTAGCCCGATTTTGTCGTGCACCAAAGTCAAGTCCAGCTGGGATGGAGGCATCTAAGGTCGTCCCAGACAAGACAAAGCCCGTAGTTTAAGTGAGAGCATTTATTGAGGAACCCGAACAAGGTTATTACGAGTAAGTTAATCATAAATTCTTACGAAGTCTATACCTCATTCGATACTGGTTCTACCTATTCTTTTATCTCTCTTGCTTACGCTTAACGTTTAAATTTGACTCTTGAGAAATTAGACTTTGACTTATCTATTGAAACTCCATTAGGAGAAACCTTCGTTACCTCTACTGTCTATAAATCTTGTTTGATTCATATCGATACCCTCACTTTACCTGTCGATCTTATCTCTTTGAAAATACTTGCCTTTGATGTGATTTTAGGAATCGATTGGTTAATTACTCATCATGCTTTTCGTAAGGTTGTTAGCTTTTATATTCCTAACCAACCTGTTATGTGAATTCAAGCAGCCAAACCACTAAAGTTAGTCACTGTTATATCAAGCCATAAGTAAAGAGCCCCGTTTCTTTCATTGTTGACTTCCTTGTGTGGAATGCACCGAAGCCAGACTTTCCGTAGGGGACGTTGTGAATGACGATGACAAGTTGATAAGTATCAATGTGACGTGTTATCCAAGTCTTGGATGAGAGTCACAATTTTGAATGATATTTCTATTGTTAATAAATTTCTTAACATATTTCTGAAGACTTCTTGGCCACCCCAGAGCGTGAAATCGAATTTTGTACTGACCCCAGTACAAAACCCATTTCTTCAACCCTTAAATATTTCTTCAACCAAAACGAACGTATAATGCGCCAAAGATATTGGCTCGAGCTGTTGAAGATTACGATCATAACATTCAATATCATCATGGAAGAGAGAACGTGGTAGCTGATGTGTTGAGTAGAAGATCGTATGCGTTTACGAGTGTGTTGTTGTTAACACAAAAACCCATTTCGTATAACTTACAAATGATGAAGATTGAGTTAAAGACTATAAGGACCCACGTGAAGATAACGAATATACGAGTAGAATCGACTTTAATTGATAAGGTTAAAGCCGCTCAAACTACACACCTGGAGCTGATGAATGTTCAAGAAGGCATTATCTCAACCCTCGATTTTAATTGGCCCATTTGAAATCCTCGATCGAGTAGGACCTGTGGCCTATAGACTCGTTTTACCGTCAAGTATGTTGTGTGTTCATAACATTTTTCACGTATCGATGTTACGTAAATATGTGGTCGACCCAAACCACATTATTGAATTAGAACTAGACGAGATAGTAGAAGAATTAACGTATGAGGAAATACGTGTTAAAATCTTGGATAAGAAGGATCGTATTCAACACTCAAAGGTTATACCTTAAGAGTTAGAATATGAAATGAAGTCAAGATATCCTCACCTCTTCGGCATACCAGGTATGTACGTAAATTTTGAATGCGAAATTTCATAAGGAGGGGAGATTGTGAGACCCCAAAATTTATGAATAAAGATTTAAATTAGTCGAAATATTTTTTTTCAAAATTATGGTGTGGATTTGAGATAATGTTATAGTTATGGGTAATATTTATAAATTTTGAAAAGTATGCAAGTGGTTGTATAATATTCGTTTGGTCGGGAAATATTGTTTTTGTCGGGAAATATCTGTACGACGGCACAATCATTGGTGGACCCCACAACGGAATTATTGTCGGATTGAGAAAACGATAAAAATATTTTTATGAAAATAACAGCGGAAGTTTTACCGTTAAAACTGTTGAACAACTTGGCAGTAAAAGTACAGTAATACGCGTGGTTGCATAGTAGCACACAGTATTGATTATTGATGCTTACGTGAGAAGTCACTCAGTTTTGTTCAATTATTGCTACAGTAATTGTTGCATAGTATCTCACGTTATTTGATTCAATTATTGTCGATATTTTATATATTAATAAATCAATAATTGAGACGACAAAGTTATTAATATTATTATTTGTAATATTAACAATGTCTAGAAGTTCTGTCAAGTAGAGGTTTTGTCACCTAATTGCGCGCCAATAGGGAGAAATTCTTATTGGAAAGCCCCTCTTTCCTGGGAACGACCTGGTCGATTAATATTGTGAATTATAATAATGATGATAAATGTTTTTAAATATATTAAGGTATTTTTTTATGAAGTCACGGAAGTTTATATATATATATATTATATATAATTTTTTTATTAGTATTATTAATGTAATAAAATAGAAAAGCTTTTTATATAACCTGCATAGTGTTTGTATAGTGTCTGCATAGTGTTTTGCATAGTAAAATCTTTTTATATAAAACAAAATATTTTATAAAGTTATTTATTTTATTAGACAATAATTAGAACATATTATATTTTATTATGCATAGTGTTTGCATAGTGACTGCATAGTGTTTTGTATAGTAAAATCTTTTTATATAAAACAGAATACTTTTGTAAAGTTATTCATTTTATTAGATTATAAATAGAATATATTTTATTTTATTTAAAAGATTTTGTTTTATTAAAATATTTTATTTATACAGCATAGTAAATCAATATAGACCATCTGTTCAAAAGTAAATCAATCTGGACCGTTCATGAATTAGTTACTATTCAGTCCATTCTCCTATAAATAGAAGCTCATTTCTTCATTATTTCTTACGAATTCACTGAAACTATAGAGAGAAAGAAGAAAAGTATTCTGCTCCTTCACTACTCCTATATCCAGTTTCTTCTAAGGTAAGGGATATTATTTGTTGTACTCGTAAGGGGTATTATTTATTTCGTATTCATGAAGAGAACTTCTGTTATTCCATTCTTTATTATTCTGTTGGAATAACCTGTTGAAGGCTAACGATAATTTTTTTCTGCATTATCTTAGTCATAATATTTCTTACTGGGCTAGTTGAGCTCACCCTTTTGCTTTCATTGTTCTCTTCAGGAAATGAGAACGTAGCAGGGACTAGTCGGGGAACGGAGTGACAGTCCAGATGATAACATTAGTAGTCCTCACTATTCTATGAAATAGTGTGATAATAATTGTAATGAGGACTTATTCTGAGAGTGGATATTCTCTAGATGACAATATTCGTATTAAAACTCTCAGTTTATATTTTGTCGTATTTTACACGACAGTTGTATTATTAAGTTGTATTTGAATTCTGTACCATGTATTTGGCGACTCAAGATGGGTGATGTATACCTATTTTGGGGGCGTCACAAAGGCTATTGGTAATTTTATTATCTTTAGTCATGATATTCTTTACTGAGCTAGTTGTGCTCACTCTTTTCCTTCACAATTCCTTTCAGGTAATAAGAGTGTTGCCGGGTCGAGCGGGGATAACAGGGGAATAGAACGGTGATATATAGCTTTTGAGGTTCTCCCTAAATAGTATGAAAATAATTTTATTGAGAACTTTGGATAAGTGTGTCGTACTGTATACGTCATTTGATATTTAATTTTGGTGAACCGAATAGGGTGAGGCGAACCCAACTTTGGAAGGGTGTTTTGCCACTATCATACAAGATGTCTAATGACATACAACCTCGTGTTGTCATAAGATAAGGTTGTGCACATCCACTTGCTGAATATATCTACGAGCACTACCTATATCATCTTGGAGTTTGGTTGAAATATAATTTTCAATTGCAGACAGTGGAGATAGTTATATGTCAAGAGAAGACTCACCATTGGAAAGAACATGATAGTAATCTTCTCATTTTTCTTTGGGGTCTATTGGGTCAACCAAGGATAATTCTATGGGCATATGATATCTATCATAACCTAGACGCATGGCCTCCCATGTACGAAGGTTTCCTTGAGCACTTCCCAAAGATTTTAATTTCTAAAACAATTATTGACTGTACCTTTATGTAAGGTGCCATTGTGATGTGTTATCCAAGTTGGTGTCCAGAGTCACAATTGGTATATATTTGTATCAACACTCACAACATATGTGTTGTTGTATTTTGCACGACAATTGTAGTAATAAAATTGTAGATGTTTTCTGTACTATGTATTTGACGACTCAGAATAAGTTGGATGGATTGGACCTATTTTGGGGGCGTCACAGTCACACTATAAAAGGAAGAATAATTATTTAAGAATTTAATGACATAATCATAATAATATGTTAAGTATATTTAATTCAATCTATAGTGATAGAATAAATTAAATAGTCTTATTAATATTATTATAATAATAATTATTTTAATTTCTAAAGGAGTTTGGAAATTAATTTAGTATTAGTACTCTCATTTATTCCTAATAAGATTAGGAGACAAATTAATTAAAAGAGTTTAATTAATTATGCCTAATAAGATTAGGGAGCCTAATTAATTAAATAATACTATATTTTAATCACACTAAAATATGTGAACAGATATCTTTATAAGAATAGTCTTATATTAGATATCAGTACGTGTTTGAGATACGTGATTCCAATAATTAGAGAATACGCCCTTTTTTCTACGGGGATAGAAAACTAGGGTTTGAGCCAATATACCATTTCTTCTTTATTCTTGTTATTCCTTGGTGGACCACCTCTAAAGGCCAAACGCTTGAGTGGCTAACGTTGATCAAAGGAAGGAACCAAACTTGAGTATTTGATAAGTAGGTTTTATACCTACTTATCCGGTATCTGTTACATGAATTAGTTGCTTATATTCATGTGTCTTAGTTATTTTCTAAGAATTTTGTGTTTATTTTGTAGGTTATATGTTTGGGAGCGGTGTGAGCGACTATTGGTAGGAAAAAGGAAGGAAAACGCAAAGAAAAGTAATTCGGACATCTTTTGGACCAAAATATGCAAGTAAATACAAGAAGGGAAGATTGAATGACTTTTAACACCAATTTGGATGCATGTTCTTGGCTTGGAACTTGGATTATACTGTAGAGCTTCTTCTTAGTTTTTCAGAATATTTTGAATCATCCCAATCGGAGTTCGGATGCGAGAGTTATGGTCTTTTTATCAACGAAGATCAAAGCTAAGAGTTCTCATGTTTGCAATTTACACAACATCTACTTCAAGCTCTATTTCGATTTTTTTCCAGTCCGAATTTCTCAAATCTCAAAGAATGAAAGTTGAAGATCTAGTCGATAGCTTCGATTTGATAGGTCGCGGGCTCCTAACTCCTCCCGGATCAAATGTTATGGCCATTTTACCAGAGGACACTGTGGCAGAAATTGGACCCCGTCGGGGCGGCCTTTTCCTTCATAAAACCCCCGCCGGGGCGAGCATAGCAGCTGCAAAACAGTAGGTACCCCCACCGGGGTGGGCCCTTTAAGCCTTAGGAACCCCGTCGGGGCCGGGGTTTGCGCAGAAAACTCTGTTTTTGTCCAAATTTGAGTTTGGGAAGGATTGTTTCGATCCAATTGACTCAAGGACTTCCAAGAGGACTTAATGACATATAAAAAGGCTTATAAAAGGAGGAGAATAACAAGGATTAGAAGGGAGATTGTAGGAGAAATATGATTCCATTAGTTTAGATTAGATCAAAACACTAGTTCTAATTAGATTTGGAGATTGAAACAACTTGGACACCATTAAAGATTCAAAGTAGGAGCAAGGGGGGAGCTTCAAATCTACAGATAATAGATTCTATCTTCTCATCTTCTTCTATCTTTGTCATTTATTATTTATTCAATTGTGGATTCTTAGTTTTAATTCAATAATTATGAAGTAATTCTTTGTTTGAGATTACAATGGATCTTATTGTGTAGTTTATTTTAATATGCTTCGCTATCAATTATTATGTTCTATTGTGAGGATTGTCTATTATGATTTGGACTTAATTGCTTAATTACCTAGCTAATAATTACCCTGATAATCTATATGAACTAGAGAGATGAAGTTTAGATTTAGATCTGATTATGATAGCATGTGTTTGTAATTTCTGCATAGATGGAATTCATGATTCGTGTTTAGGATAGAGATATGCCTTTATGCCATATGTAATTTTATTGAGAACTTGTGCTTTAAATCCTTTTTAATTATATATCACATAGAGATATAGTTGATTAGTTAATTAGGGTGTCTTGCTTAATTCTATCATCTGTGGGTTTAAGTGAGTATGGATATTATGCATCGAGAGATGGTTTTATCTGCTTTAGTGTTCTTGATTAACAATTCGGGATAGAGAATAATTGATGAAAAGTGTGTTAACTTAAATGAAGCAATAAGTGAAGTTATGATCTTAAATCACCATAATCTTAATTTCATTAGTGGAATTTAATAGTAGTTTAATTTATATAATTTGAAATTCATTCATTTAAATAAGATTGAGTTGGTTACGGGTTAGTAATTGGTGATTTTTATTAAATAATTCTCTGTGGGAACGATACTCTACTTTCACTTATTACTTGTTGACCATGTATATTTGCGTGTTGTGCGTAATTAGATTTTATCCAACAAGTTTTTGGCACCGTTGCCGGGGAATTAGTTTAATATTTTTTACCAATGTTAATTTCAATCAAATTAGTCTTAATTTAAATATTTTTATTTTTATTTTTAATTCTCTTCTTATATTTCTCTCTTTTCAGGTACCATGGATGACTTTACGTATCAATGGCCATACACAAACATGACTCAACCAATGGAAACATGGATTGATGGACTTAATGCATTTTCTGTAGAGTCAGTACAAATTGAGGCAAATTCGAAGACGTTGGAGGTTATCGCAGCCCAACGGAGTCGAAGGATGGCAAACATGACTCAACCAAGGGAAACAAAGATTGATGGACTTAATGTATTTTCCACAATATCAGCACAGATTAAAGAACTTTTGAGGATGTTAGACGTTATTGTAGCCCAAATGAGTCGAAGGATGGCAGTTACGTGTGACTATTGTCCTGACAACCATCAAAGTCATCAATGCACCGTCAGTTTTGAATTGGTACAATATAGTGGTGATTACCTCAACAACTATGTTGATCCTAGTTATCATCAAGTTTGGGGGTATCACCTGGATTCTTCATGGAGCTATATTTATCACGATCAATACTCTACTCCAAATCCAACATACACACCAGAATTTTCATATCAACCTCCATTAAAAGAAGAAAAGTCAAAGTTAGAGGAATTACTGTCAAAGGTCATACCAAACCAAGAGGAAAGGATGATGAGTCAAGAAATATTGAGCCACAATTTTCAGCACCAGATAGAACAACTCATCACCACTTCAACTCATGGTCCTCAATACATGGATTCCAAAACTGAGAAAGATAATTCGAGATTGGAGGAATTGTTGTCCAAGTTCATATCATCAAATGAGGAGAGAAGAATTAATCAAGAGAAGTCAATTTATAATCTTCAGAATAAGATAGATCAGATGACCAAAGCCGTAAGCAACCTTCCTCTAAACACTGGGCTTTATGACATGGATGGCAAAATTGACGGAGAACCCGAACCGAATCTGCGAATGGATGAGCTACATGATATCGAAAGTGTGGAGATAATTGGAGATAATGATATAGAGGTTGACGAAGATCTAAATTCCAAGGAAAATGAACCGATTCTGTTAGTTCCATAAGTGCCTTCTCCACCAAAGATCAAGAATTCAGTCAGATTTGCAAAATCATGCCCTTTTGATAGTTATGTCATCGGCGAAGCTCTTTATGACATAAAAGCAAGCACAATTTTGAATCCATGGTGGGACGAGAAAGAGAAGATAGACATAGAGCCCATTGTGTGTGGCAAACTTTCATGCCCCAAAGTGATCACATACACAATGGAGAAAACACCTAGCTGTGGGACGTTCTTGATTGAGATCATACCAAATCAGAGCAAGCTAGGTGACTTTAATGCATTGGCCATCGCCTTTAGGAACCTCCAAAAGGACAATTTGTTACTGATGGATGGAGGGTTCCTCAACTTCCGAAGAGGAATTGGATAGCGTTAACCAAACAAAGTCAGGCTGAAAGACTATAAATCAAGCGCTGACTGGGAGGCAACCCAGGAATTATTATATTTATATGCTTTCGTAGTTTATTTAGTAGATAGGAATCAAGTTATATTCCAAAGTGCTATTCTAATCCATGTTGTCTCTTTTCATTGTAGGTATTGGAGGTTCAATGGATAGGAAAATGATCGTCGCCGCCATCGCCACCATCACCTCATGCTTAGCTGATTATAGGGAAGTTCTCTTATACTTACCGCTATATTCTTACAATGAGGACATTGTAATTGCTAAGTCTGGGGGAGTTTAGTTTAGTTCTTTATTGCATGTTTAGTTTTATGTTTATGTTATGTTATGTTGTATATGTTGTTAATTTATCTTAGGTTCATTATGTTTGCATTCATGTAGTACAATTGCATAAGTAGTTGCATAGTAGTATAGTTTGAATAGCATTATATTCAGTTTCTTGTTTAAAAAAAATCAAAAATTCAAAAATAATAGTTAGTTACTATGTTCATCTTGCATGATTCCAGTTGTTAGATGGTTCAGTTTATTTTGGCTAATGATGAGAATGGAATTGAGTAAGCAAGTATTGTACTGATTATTAGAGCTTTGATGTGATTTCTTGTTATGAATTGAATCTTTTTTTGTTTGAAACTGGTATAATCAAGGTTAGCACGATAGAAATAACTATGTTGACTGTTTAAGTTTAAATTGGCACATAATGGACTTCTTAAGGATAATATTAGTTTGAATGAATGAAAGACATGAAAAGGCGGAGATAACTGAATTTAGACAAAAACTTAAGTTTGGGGGAAAAATTTGGGATATATATGCTTCAAAAAAAGAATAAATATTGTGGCTAGTCTTGTTTCGGGACCTTTGTTACTTGAGCAAGTACGCCCGAGGGGATTGTCTTTACATCTAGCGCCCTAAGGTCTTTATGATCTGGGAGTCGTTGGTCGAAAGCTCGCTAAGGGGCAGCACTGTTAGCCTAATGGAATGAGACATTGCACAGTCATGGTAAAAAAAACAAATAAACAAATAAAAAAAATAAAAACAATAAAACGGGAAAAAAGAAAAAAGCCCCCGTAATGCAAAGTAAAGCATAAGTATCCCGCGATTGGACTCTTGAACTTGGTGGATGTTTGAATTTTGTTGAATTTAGCTTGTTCGTGAATTTTGTGAGTTTGCACTGTATGATGCCTTTAAAGAGATCTATTATGTGTTGTATTTAGCAATATATCATTTAGCATGGATGTTGAGCACACACGCACTATACCAGTAATGTAAGACCCCAATTTTTATGAAATGAAAATATTCAATTTTCCTATAATTATTATTCTATTTGGTAATTGGTTAAATTGATAAAAGGTTAAAGTTAAGGGTGATATTTGAAAATTTGCAAAGAAAGCAAGTTAATATAAAATATTCATTGTGTCGGGGAATATTCATTTTAATAGAGAATATTTGTATGATGGCACAATCATTGGTGGACCCCATAACGAAAGTATTGTCGTAGTTAGAAAATGACATAATTATCTTTTTATAAAAATAACGGCTAAAGTTTTACCGTTAAACTGTTGAACTACCCGGTAGTAAAAGTACAGTAATACGCGTGGTTGCATAGTAGCACACGGTACTGATTATTAATGCTTACGTAAGAAGTCACTCAGTTATACTCAATTATTGCTACAATAATTGCTGCATTATATCTCTCATATTATTGATTCAATAATTGTCACAAAATCATCTGTATAATATTTTATTATTATTAAATCAATAATTGAAACGACAAAGTTATTCATATTATTATTTGCAATATTGACGATATTTAGAAGTTCTGTCAAGGAGAGGTTTGGTCACCTAATTGCGCGCCAATAAGGAGAAATCCTTATCGGAAAGCCCCCTCTTTCTTGAGAACGACCTGGTCGTTAAATATTGTGAGTTATAATATTAATGATGAATAAGTTCGTGTTGATTAAAGATGAAATTGATAGTTCCATTGTGTTGAGATTATTAGTGTTAGTGGAAATCGACATTTATTTCGATAATAATTGATGTCTGGAAGCTATATTGACTATTCGGGTAATTAATCAGATAAATGAGTAATTAAATGCTATTAATTCACATGCTTATAACTATGTGTTCACATGTGTGTACTATTGATTCACATGTATGTACTATTAGGGGAGGTGGTACAAGATTGATAATACTTGCATGACTAAATTAAAAATAGAGGTATAGATGAAGGTACTATACTGTGATTATTTTTTTCACATGTATAGAACTATTGAGTCACATGATTGTACTATTAATTCACATGATATACTATTAGGGGAGGTGGTGCAAGTTTGATAATACTTGCAGGACTAAATTAAAAATAAAGGAAAAGATGAAGGTATTGTACTGTAATATTTCAAGCCCCAAAACGTGCAATTATCGAAACTATATTTTCCTATAAATAAAAGCTCATTCTTCCTTCATTCTGACCAATTCACTAAGACTCACAAGAGCAATTATAGAGAGAGAAGCTATAGAGAGAGAAGTTATAGGGAGAAAGAAGAAGAGTAGTCTACTACTTCACTACTCCAGTATCCATTCTTCTTCTGAGGTAAGGGGTATTATTTATTTCATATTCTAAAGAGATATTATTTTTCATATTCGTATAAATATTATTTTTGTTCAATATTCATAAAGAATATTATCTTCGTTCAATATTCGTAGGAATATTATCTTCGTGAAATATTCGTTGGAATATTATTTTCGTTCAATAGTTGTAAGGGATGTTATTTTTGTTCAATATTCGCTTGAAATAATATTTTCTTCCATACTCTGTAGTATGTAAGTAATATTATTTCGTTTCAGATTTTGAATTCTATACTCATTTTGTTGAAGTTTTGGCTTCTATACTCCATGAAATTAGTAGAATATCCTTGATATTTGTGCTTCATCCAGTATTTTTTCATAGAAATATTATTATGAGCTTTCTTGATAATTATTGATCTTTTCATGACGGAGTACTATTCACGAGTTACTGTTCATGGGATACTATTCCCCCGGGTACTATTCACTCAAATATTATTCACTTGGGTATTCGGGGCACTTTTCATGCCAGAGTACTATTCATGAGTTACTATTCATAGGTTACTATTCACCCAATTACTATTCACCTGAATATTATTCACTCAGGTATTTGGGGTACTTTTCATGCTGGGGTACTATTCATGGGGTACTATTCCCGAAGTACTATTCATAGGGTACTATTCACGGGATACTATTTACCCAGAAAATATATTTCTTTTCTGTCCAAATTATTTTTGGTACATGAATATTATTCTTGAATTTTACTCCACAAAGCAGTATCATGTTGACAATTTGGATATTTTTAAACTCTAGATAAATTTAAAGTCTTTAATATTTATCCTTGATTTCGTTTGATTTGATTTCGTTTGATTAATGTTTATATCATTGTCATCATCCTCATGCTTATATTGTGATAAAAGTCATCTTTGGCTTACGTGCATAGATGGACTGTTGATTGGTATGATTATGACCAGGGATCATTCGGTATAATCATGATCCATAATGTTACAAACGATGTGGTAAAAGTCCTCATTGGCCCATTGTGCATTGATGGACAGTTGTTGGTATGATTATGACTAGGGATTATTCGGTATAATCATGATCATTGGTGATTACATAAATATCCTTGGCCCGTAGTGCAAGGATGATTCGATGATGTGGTTTATTTATTAAGCTGAGTCTCAGTGATACATTTGATGAAAAACTTTTTAAATCATAAAAGATAGTAGATATCATGCTCTACTTGACTCTTCTAATGGATTGCTTATTCTACTGCAGTTGTTGATCTAAAACTTGTTGTCTATTATATTATATCAGTTGTTATACTGGTGAAGGCTAAGGATAATTTATTCTGCATTATCTTAGTTATAATATTTCTTACTGGGATAGTTGAGCTCACCCTTTTCTTTCATTGTTCTCTTCAGAAAATGAGAATATAGCTGGGACGAGTTGGGAAATGGAGTGATGGTCCAGGATAAGTGGCTTTAGTATTCTTCACTATTCTGTGAAATAGTGTGATAATAATTGTAATGAGGACTACATTGAGAGTGGATATTGTCTAGAAGACAATACTATTGTTTAAACTCTCAGCTATGCTTTGTCGTATATTACCCGACAGTTGTATAATTATGTTTGTATTTGATTTATGTACCATATATTTGGCGACTCAAGATGGGTGATGTATACCTATTTTGGGGGCGTCACAATTGGTGTCAAAGCCAGTTTATATGATCCCTGGCTGAGATGTGAGACAAGACTAGGAGGGGAGAAACGGGAAATTCCTTCGCTAGTATAACCTACCTAAGTTTATTTGGTGTTTAATTGGTCGGCCAGGGTATAGAGATAATATGTGATATATCAATTAACCCTTGTTTTGTGGCAGTGTTTGAAAATGACATCTAAAAATGTCGAGATAAGCAATGAAGCACATGAGACCGTTGAGTCACCAACGATCAATACCCAGGATAATGTGCATCAGGAAGACAATAATCCTCAGGTAAATAACAACACCGATCAGATGATGAATGATGGGATGTTTAGAGGCTTTATGCAATTCATGCAACATCAGGCGAGAGAGGCTCCTGTTCAAAATGCAGGTGGAAACACTGGCAACTCTCAGACGGTCACCGCTAAGTAGTTCAAGGAGCTGGGACCACCAGAGTTTTTGGGAGAGCCAGAACCACTTAAAGCGGAGACGTGGATAAAGCAGATCACCAAGATATTTGATGTCTTTGGATGATATGAGAAGCAAAAGGTTCCCTTTGCCACCTTCATGTTGCGAGGAGATGCAGATTACTGGTGGAAATCAGTAAAACGTACTCAGCCTGCCGCACTGAAGATGTCTTAGGAGAAGTTCCAAGAACTATTCAATGACAAGTACTTTCCTAAAAGTATTCGTCACATGAAGAAGGTAGAGTTCATCAAGCTGGAGCAAAACAATATGACCGTGTCGTAGTACGAAACTAAGTTTATCGAGATGTCCCGGTTTGCGTCGCACTTGGTTGATAATGAGGAGAGAATGACGCGGATGTTTCTAAGAGGTTTGAAACCTTAGATATGACAATACCTCATTTCTTACAAACGTTATTTATATTAAGATGTTGTGAATAGGGCTCAGTTATTGGAGCGCGATAATGAGCTAGCCCAACCAAAAGATAATGACCAACAACATGATAAAAATCATACCGATGGAAATGACCATCAGAATAATGATAACCATCGTGGAGGAAATTATCATGCCAGAAATGGTAACCACTTAGGTGGTAATTATGTCCAAGATAATGTAAGAAACTATTCAAGTGGAAAATTCAAGAAGAGAAGATTTAACGATGATGGAAGACGTCGGCAGCAACACCAGCACCAGTAATAAATTCTAGGGGAGGAGAACGTTTGCCAGTTAGATGCTATAGATGTGGAAAGGAGGGACACATAAGTACAAACTATTCACAGCCTTTCAAGGTATGTTTTAATTGTGTAAAAGATGGTCACATAGCTCGATTTTATCATGTAAAAAAATCAAATCTAGCTGGGACGGTGGCACCAAAGGCGGATACGGACAAAACAAAGTCGGTGGTTTCAAGAAGAGCGTTTTTTGTAACTTCTCAAAAAGTAAGTAACCCAAGCGAAGTTATCACGGGTTAGTTAATTATAAACACTAACGAAGTCTATATCTTATTTGATACCAGTTCTACCCATTCTTTTATTTCTCTGTCTTGCGCTCGACATTTAAATTTAACTCTGGATAAATTAGACTTTGATTTATCTGTTGAAACTTCGTTATAAGAAACCTTCATTACATGTGCTATCCAAGTCTTGGATGAGAGTCACAATTTTTAAATTATATTTCTATCGTTAATAAATTTCCTGGCGTATTCTCGAAGAACTTCCTAGCCTACCCCAGAGCTTGAAATTGAATTTTGTATTGACCCCAGTACAAAACTCATTTCTAAAACCCTCAAGTATTTCTTCACCCAAAATGAACGTATAATGTGCCAAAGAAGTTATGTTACTTTTCATGCATTTTGTGTTCATTTTGTAGGTTATATGTTTGGGAGCGGTGTGAGCGACTATTGATAAGGAAAAGCAAGGAAAATGCAAAGAAAAGTAATTCGGACATCATTTAGACCATAATATACAAGTAAATGCAAGAAGGGAAATTGAATGACTTTTAACACCAAGTTAAATGCATGGTCTTGGCTTGGAACTTAGATTATACTTTAGAGCTTCTTCTTATCTTTCTGGAACATTTTGAACCATCCCAATCGGAGTTTGGATACGAGAGTTATGGCCTTTTTATCATCGAAGATCAAAGCTAAGAGTTCTCATGTTTGTAATTTACACAACATCTACTTAAAGCTCTATTTCAATCTATTTCCAGCTATAATTTCTCAAATCTCAAAGAATGAAAGTTGTAGAGCTCATCGATAGCTTCGATTTGATAGGTCGTGGGTCCTGTAACTCCTCCCAGATCAAACGTTATGACCATTTTACCAGAGGACACTGTGGCAGAAATTGGACCCCCGCCAGGGCGGGCTTTTCCTTCATAAAACCCCCGCCGGGGCGGGTATAGCAGCTATAAAACAGTAGGTACCCCCATCGGGGCGGGCCCTTTAAGCCTTAGGACCCTTGCCGGGGTGGGGGTATGCGCAGAAAACTTGATTTTTGTCCAAATTTGAGTTCGGGAAGAATTGTTTCGATCCAATTGACTCAAGGACTTTCAAGAGGACTTAATGACATATAAAAAGGCTTATAAAAGGAGGAGACAAACAATGATTAGAAGGGATATTAGAGGAGAAATATGATTCCATTAGATTAGATTAGAGCAGATTAGATCAAAACACTAGTTCTAATTAGATTTGGAGATTGAAGCAACTTGGAGACCATTGAAGATTCAAAGTAGGAGCAAGGAGGGAGCTTCAAATCTACAGACAATAGATTCTATCTTCTCATCTTCTTCTATCTTTGTCATTTATTGTTTATTCAATTGTGGATTCTTAATTTTAATTCAATAATCATGAACTAATTCTTTGTTTGAGATTACAATGGATCTTATTATGTAGTTTATTTTAATATGCTTTACTATCTATTATTATGTTCTATTGTGAGGATTGTCTAATATGATTTGAACTTAATTGCTTAATTGCCTAGCTAACAATTACCGTGATAATCTATATGAACTCGAGAGATGAAGTTTAGATTTAGATCTGATTATGATAGCATGTGTTTGTGATTTCTGCATAGATGGAATTCATGATTTGTGTTTAGGATAGGGATATGTCTTTACGCCATATATAATCTTATAGAGAACTTGTGCTTTAAATCCTTTTTAATTGTAATTCATATAGAGATATAGTTGATTAATCAATAAGGGTGTCTTGCTTAATTCTATCATCTGTGGGTTTAAGTGAGTATGGATATTATGCATCGAGAGATGGTTTTATCTGCTTTAGTGTTCTTGATTAACAATTCGGGATAGAGAATAATTGATGAGAAATGTGTTAACTTACATGAAGCAATAAGTGAAGTTGTGATCTTAAATCTCCATAATCTTAATTTAATTAGTGGAATTTAATAGTAGTTTAATTTATATAATTTGAAATTCATTCGTTTAAATAAGATTGAGTTGGTTACGGGTTAGTACTTGGTGATTTTTATTAAATAATTCTCTGTGGAAACGATACTCTACTTTTACTTTATTACTTGTTGACCACGTATACTTACGTGCTGTGCGTAATTAGATTTTACCCAACAGTATTCAAGGAGAGCACAAATGAATAGGAGTTGAACTTGTACCTGAGGAAGCTTGAATCTTCAAGGGTATGATTCTGATTCTCCTACTCTTGTTTAGACTGATAATCAAAGCATAAGAATGATCTTAGTTTATGGTTTGCAAGAAATTTTTAAAATCCATTTTTTACATTGCTTCCGCTTATTTATGTGATTTGATTGCATGCTCTTGTTTCTAGCAAACCTAACACTAAACCCGAATAGAATTCACGATTCACGTTTTTTCGTATTTTACGTTCTTTGTTTAAATACATTTAACTAACATTTAATTCCTAAAATCATCGCTATTCATGTTATTAAGGAATTGTATCTTCATGTTTATTAATTATATACATGCCCCATATGACAACCCTAGAATTTGGACAATTTAATAAAATCTTAAAAGATTGAATAGAGGTTAAATAATAGACCAGACAGAAAATAATTGTATGGATTTGACATTTTTGGGAAGGAATTTTGTTAATTTAAAAACTTTTGGTAAAGGTTTACAGTGTTAGGGGTATAAGTGTATATGTTCTGTGTATATGGTCATTTATGTGTACAGTATGTGGTTAAAGGTCAAGGGATGACCAGATAAATTATATCTGTTACAAACCCTAATAATATATTAAAAGCCTCGACATTCAGTTAGAAAAACTTAATGACTGATAAGAAACCCTAACGCCGGTTCTGGAAACCCTAGTTTCAATTTTGGAAATCTAAAACCCTAATTCAGAATATTAAAACCCTAATTGGGAAACTTGAAGATAAATATTAAGGTTTTTATGTTATTTATTTAATTGGGGATAGCCCTAATTGATTATTAGAAAACCCTAATTGTTCAGCTAGAAACCCTAATGGAACCTAATTGCTAAATTAGCAATTTTTTATTAGGAAATAATAATCCTAATTAGCAAGCTTGAATATAATTAGGAAACCCTAATTATAATTTAGAAATCTTAATTTTCTATTTTAAAACTAATTAGAAAAGCTTAGAAATTTAAATTGTATAACCTTAGGGTCAAACCCTAAGGGTTAAAACCTAAGGGTTGTCAAGTTACCAAGTTGCCATTAACTTTACAAGTCAAATGTCCAAACTACCTTTTTGAATATTTTATTGAGATGGAGTGTAGATCTAGCCCTAGTAAGTGGTTGGTGACCAACCCTAATCTAGCCACGTGGTCTAGTAATACACTTTAATCAGCCACAATCTGATCACATGATCAACCATAGGCATTGCATTAAATTATATATAGATTGAGAGAGAGAGATAATGCTCACTTTACTTTTCATATACACCAAAGCCATACTCTTTCGCCCATCCAAAATTTTAGAGTAAAAGTGAGTGAGAAGCAAAGCCAATATCAACATTTAGCTTGCCAAGAACAAACATCAAAGTCAGATTCAAGGATTAAAGTTAAAAAGGTATAAAAACCCTAAACTTAGAAATCTATATGATCCATGTTATTTGTTGTTGTTTATTATTTAAAGTTATGTTAGAGGGTGTCATTTAGTGATCTGGGTTGTAATATCACAGATCCATAACACTTAGATGCTCGAAATTGAAGTTTTTAAAAATCTGGAAAAGTTAGAAATTTTGGTCTGACAGCCGAATGTCAGGGCTCATAGATCTCTCTATGTTAATGATTTGTTGTGTTTAAGGTTATATATATGTTCTATGTTGTAAGGGCTTTGATCTGAAACTTTATCCAAACCCAGATCATGTATAGATTGAAAGTTATGAGTGGTCAAAGTTCGTTGATCGAGCACGAAGTCTGATTTCTGGGCAACCCAGATTTCCTAGAAACTCTGACAACCTATTTCTAGGCTTCGGATCTTGCTACTGTTATGGTTAATGACCATGTTAGTGGTTGATCTTTGTAGTATGACATGAGGGCTAAACATCCAAGCCTTTATAACATCCAGATCCGTAGCAAGATCAAAGATACGACTGGTCAAACGTAGGTTGACCAAACTGCTCAAGAACATTTCTGGAAAACCCAAGAGCATGTTTACTGACATAGGTTGACCGACCAAGATCTCTTAGATGTGTTGATGATATACTGATCTAATGTTGTATTATTGTACCTTGACATCTTTTCTACATGTTTGAACCATTAGATCACATGGAGTAAACTCAGAATCAAATATACCAAGCTTCAAAGTAGGACCCTTGAAACTGCTTGAGTTTCTGGGCAAACCAGAAACTTAAGAACACGTCTGACAAGCTTTTTGGTGGCTTAGATCTTTCTGTGGTGTTATGTATTAGTCATGAAACTTGCTTCTAGTTGTAGTATTACACTTATACTACAATCCTAATGCAAATTGCCAGCCCAGATTCAGCAAGAACCTAGATCTATTACTGGTCAAACTAGCTAACCTGCAAACTGGGCATGAAGATCTGGGCAGGCTCAAGAAAACCTATAGCGTTTTGTCGCTATAGGGCCCTTTAGTGACAGTTTATTTATGGAAATTAATTATTTTATTTAATAAATAGAGAAAAATAGTTTTTAATTATTAAAAATTTATAATAAATTCCTAAAAATTATTTTAAACTCTAAAAATAGGTTTTTAATTATTTTGAATATATTTCATTAATATTTAATATTTTTGGAATATTTTTGGTATTTAATTTATTTAATTATAATATTAAATAAATTACTTAAAAATGATTTTAATACTTGAAAAATCATTTAAAATTATATTATTGTATAAGAAAATATTTGAAGTTATTTTTAATGACTTTTAATATTATGGATAATTGATTTATTTAATAAACGAATTAAATAAATTATGAAAAAATAGAATTAATGCTTTAAAAATTATATAAAATGATTTAAGTGTTATAAAAATATTTTAAGTTATAAAATATAACTTTTTTTATTTGGTCATGAAAAACATTAATGTTTAATATTAATGACAATTATTTAATAATGGTTTTAATTAACTTAAAATCATTTAATTGTAATAATAAAGTATTAAAAATACTTGAGATATTATATATAATGTATAATATTATGACATGTATTTCATTAATATTTAATATTAAATAAATATTAATGATAATGGAATTAAGTGGTATTTAATTCATATAAATATGATATTAATGATTGAAAAATCATGAAAAATTATAACAATTACTTGAAAGTTATTATGAGCTTTTAAAAATTATTTTGACTGAATAATTAATTGTCTAAGTTAATTGTGTTGCGTTTAGACAGAGTCTTATGGATATTAGGCTTGATAATTGTCTGACTAGGCCGTCGGGAAGTCATAATAGTACCGAACTTAACTCAGACTGCAATAGTTTGACTTGATACTAGGTCTTATGTGCTGTATAGACGGATAAGATTATGTGATAATGTGGTTAGGTTATTCTATACTTTTATGGTATTATTCTAACTTGGGAAATCGATATTATTAATATTAGGTCTTCAGATAAAGCTAAGTTATGTTTCGTAACGGTAATCAACGGTGCAGACAAGTTCTCTTTAACTCAACCCTGAGTTATAAATTTCATATATGTTGGTGATTAATCATTGCTGATTATCACGTCTATGAATTATTGAATCGCACTTTGTGCATATTGCATGTGTTCATCAGGTATGAAAGGCTAATAACCTTCATTACCATTCGGTCCAGATGTAATTGATATGTTCATGTTCAATATTCGTTCAACTATGAAAATTGTCCATGCTAGTTCACAATTATATTGTTGAATGTTAGCCAACTATTATTCAAAATCTTTCCACCATGATATATCCTTAATTTATTGAGCTTAAACTTGCTGGGAAAACATGTTGCTCACCCTTGTTATATCATGATATACATTGCAGATTAAGGCGAATACGTCGGATACAAGGAAAAGTCAAAGCCAAGTTCAGCTTGGGACTATGTGTGCAGCTAAATTTATAACAATAATTTATTATAATAACATTATATGTTAGATAGGATATTGAGTCAGGTATTATGTGAAGGTTCTCGACCTTGGGGATAGTGTGTAATGTTTATTGTATAAACAATTTATGTTTATATCTTTCGCAATAGTTAGAACTAGTGTTCCAGATTCATGGCGATTTAGAACCCAGATTTGGGGGCGCTACACCCCATAATTACCACGCAAAAAGTTGGGTTAACAAATGTCCACGTTAGAAATTTTTCCCTTAAGGGCGCTGTGGTGCCTAACACAGTTATAATAGCTACGCTGTGGCGCCGGCTAACAGTAGCCAAACCCCCGGCCAGGCGCTACGGTGACAATTTCTTAGGCTTTGGAGGCGCTGCGGCGCCGACCCTCAGCCCTTGAAATTTTTTTAAGTATTTTAATTTGATTTCTTTCTGAGCTCGTAACTCTATCGTTATAAGTCAGAATTGGCTCATTCAAAAGCCGTTATCTCACATATCTCATATACTTTGATTTCATTCAGACAAAATAAGTTTCTAAATCCGTTAACAATAAATTTATCGTTTAAATTTCTATTATGCGCTCGTTAAATGTTCGTGAACGTTCATGGCTCGTTTCTTCATTTTAAGTCAGAATTCGACCATTCTTGAGTCTGCAACTCTTAAATACCTAATTCTATGATACGCCATTAAAAAACAAGGTTTTCAAGTTAAATAGCTACTTTTCACTATCATTCTGAAAATCCTAGTTAACTACGATTTCGACAATTATCGTCTAATCCCGTAAATTTTGTCATACTACGCCAAACCAAATGGAATCAATCCATTGGTTAGTTATCGATGTCTTAACCAAGCAGTTTGCATCTAACTTATACAGAATGGTTTTCAATTTGTCTATCAATAACAAATTCTAAGTTTTATGTGTTTTTCTTCGATTAACGCTTAATCATTTGATTATGATTCTCGTTTATACATGGCTTATTAACATTTTCGTTCACTAATAGCCATCGTTATTCCTTCGGAAGAGACATGCTCTACCAATTCATACTTCTCTATTAAAAATAAATAGAAAAGAATCTAAGGCTAGGGTTTACACATTTTTACCTTAGTGTTCTTCGCGTTCTTGACTTAAACTTGAATAGTTAGCTTCTTTGCTTCTTGATTTCTTGTTATTTGTTCTTCACACACACACACACACACACACACACACACACTCTCTCTCTCTCTCTCTCTCAATATGTGCTCAAAAGTTGGTAATTAACTAGTGAAGACTTGAGCTTGTTATTTACAAAAATTACAACAGTGAGGGTAATTTGTTCAAAAGGCCACCTCCTTAAAATTCCAAGCTTGCAAAGGAAGCCGCTCCTCTTGCTTGGCCACCAAATGTCCAGCCATGTGCTCCATTGGGGATCCACATGGGTTGCCCTATAGGTTTTACCTACCCGGTGATCCACCGCTTCGACCCACGAGTTTGTTTCTTGGTTCGGGCTTAGAATTAATTCATATCGGACCTAACTTTGGGCTTGATTTAATTTAACATTGGGCCTTGATATTATTCATCATTGAGCCTCATTCATTTAACAATTGGGCTTGACAAAGTCTAGATTCAATACTAAAGTCCATTAAGACTTATTCATATTCTTACCGTATTATTTTTATATTCTCTTCGTATATACCTTGTACGATATTCGTATTATACGTCATATTAATCTTCATATTATACTCGTATAATAACTAGTATTTTACTCGTATTCCTCACGTATAATAACAATTCTTATTATACTTAATCATTTAGTTCATAAATTTCACTTTCTCTAACCCTTAGGGTTTTAAGTCCGCAAGAGAAAACTTTGTTTACCATAACTAAAATATTATTGAATATTCTATCTCGTCTTAGAAATTAAGCATTTCTCTGAAATTCAAAATTAATTCCTGAGTAGAAATGGATGAATAGTATTTTTACAGAAATTTCTCAGAAAAATTTTATTTTCGTTATGAAAATTTAAATCATTTAATTCTAGCACATAGCCAGAATCCTAACCACATTCTCACATTCTAGGTCATAAAATGACATTTAAACAGCTTACTCACTTTAATAAACAAATAAATTCATTTAATTTAAATAATCAAATAAAACTTAATTCACATAATAATCAAATTTTCTCAGGCGTTACATTCTTGTCCCCTTATAAGGATTATGTCTCCAGAATCTCGATATAATTAAGTAAACAGATTGGGAAAGTTTTCCTTCATTTTACTCTTGAGTTGCCACGTTGCTTCTTTGGCATTGTGGTTCCTCCAAATTACCTTCACCGAAGGTATTATCTTATTCCTTAAGACTTGTTCCTTCTTATCAATAATCTGAATTGGAAGTTCCTCATACGTTAATTCTTTTTCTACCTGTATACGTTCATACTTTATTACGTGCTTATAGTCCAGTTTATAAGGACGCAATACTGACACGTGAAAACCATTATGCATATGCTCTAACTCTGGAGGTAAAGCTACTTCATAAGATACCTCTCCTACTTTCCTTAAAATCTCAAAAGGTCTTATAAACCTTGGACTCAAATTCCCTTTCTTACTAAAGCATATCTTCCCTTTCCAAGGGAACACCTTTAAAAAGACATACAAACCGACTTCAAACTCCCTCATCTCAAGGTGAGGATTCGTATACTTCTTATATCTATCTTGAGCCGCTACTAGTCGAATACGTATTAACTTTACTATGTCTGCCATTTGTTGTACTATCTCAGGTCCCAACATCTGACGTTCACCTACTTTATCCCAGCACAGTGGCGTCCTGCACTTCCTCCCATATAACGACGCTTCATAAGGCGGCATGTCTATACTAGCATGAAAATTATTGTTGTAAGCAAAGTCCACCAAAGGTAGATATTTGTCCCAACTCCCCCTGAAATCTATAAAACAAGATCTCAACATATCTTCTAACGTTTGAATTGTTTGTTCACTTTGACCATCAGTCTGAGGATGGTATGTTGTACTAAACCTCAACTGCATTCCAATTTTCTCTTGCAAACTCCTCCAGAAATTCAATGTGAATCGTGGATCATAATCTGATACAATTGAAACTGGTACTCCATGTCTTGAAATTATTTCCTTGACATACAACTTAGCTAATTGGTCTAGGTTATACCTAACTCCTATTGGCAAAAAGTGAGCCGACTTTGTCAAATGGTCCACTATTACCCAAATAGCGTCGTATCCCTTCTTCATCATTGAAAGTCCCACCACAAAGTCCATCGTGATATGTTCCCACTTCCACTCCAGAACTCTAGTGATTATAATAATCTAATCAGTCGTTCGTGTTCGGCCTTAACTTTGTGACAAGTTAAGCACATACTAACATATTCTACTATTTCTCTTTTTATATTTGGCTACCAAAAGTTCTATCGAAGGTTCTGCCACATCTTGGTGCAACCTGGATGTATCGAGTACCTCGAACTATAGGTCTCTCCCATTATCTCTTCTTATAATTCCGCATTACATGGAATCCAAATTCTTCCTTCAAAACATAGTAACCCCTCCTTGTCAAGGTTGTATTTAGTCTTCTCTCCATATTGAATTTTATTCTTCATTCGTTCGCACTCCTCATCTTTTAGTTGTACTTTCTTAACTCGTTCCACAATTATCGGTAGAGTCTCCATTGTAAATAACTTCTCTATCGATTCACTTGAAAACCTAATTTCTAGTTCCATCCTTGCCATCTCTATTACTAACTCATTCTGAGTCATTAACATTGATAGCTTTTCCTGACCCTTCTTACTTAATGCATCGACCACAACATTCGTCTTCCCTAGATGATATAAGATATCATTATTGTAATCTTTTATCAATTCTAACCACATTCTCTGCCTTATATTCAACTCCTTCCACGTGAAGATATATTTCAAACTTTTATGGTCCATGTATATCTCACACTTCTCCCCATATAGATAGTGTCTCCATATTTTTAATGCAAAAACTACAGCTACTAATTCTAGGTCTTGACTAGGATAAACTTTCTCATAATCCTTTAGCTATCGTGATGTATACACAATGACCTAGCCATGCTAAATGAGCATGCAACCCAGTCCTCTATGCAAAGCATCCCTATAAACTACAAAATTCGTTGAATCATCTAGCAAAGATAATATAAGTGCTTCACTTAACCTCCTCTTCAGTTTTTGAAAATTGTTCTCACACTTCTCCGTCCACACATACTTCACAAATTTCCTCGTTAAATTTGTCAACGGAATAGATATTTTAGAAAAGACCTGGATGAACCTTCGATAGTATCCCACTAGCCCTAGGAAAATCTACACCTCTATTGGTGTTTTTGACTGCTTCCAATTAATAATTGCTTCCACCTTCGCTAGATCCACTGAAATCCCATCTTTGTTAATAATGTGCCCTAAAAACTGCACTCTTTCAAGCCAAAATTCACACTTAGTGAATTTTGCATACAAATTTTCCTTTCGTAGTGTTTCCAACACTAACCTTAAATGTTTAGCGTGATCTTCTAGAGTCTTAGAATAGACTAGAATATCATTAATAAACACTACGACAAACTTGTCCAAGTATTGGTTGAACTTTTGGTTCATCATATCGATAAATGTAGCTAGCGCATTTGTCAACCTAAACGATATAACAAGAAAATCGTAATGACCATAACGAGTCCTGAACACTGTCTTACGTACATCAACCTTCCTCACTTTCAGCTGATGATACCTCATACGTAAATCTTTTTTAGAAAAATACTTAACCCCTTTCAACTGATAAAATAGATCATCGATCCTGGGCAATGAATATTTATTCTTAATCGTTACCTTGTTCAACTCACGATAGTTGATACAAAGTCGTAACGATTCATCCTTCTTCTTTACAGACAATACTGATGATCCCAACGGAGAAAAACTTGGTTGATTGTACTTCCTGTCAGATAATTCTTGTAATTAAATCATTAGCTCCTTCATTTCTACTGGCGCCATAAGATATGGTGCCCTAGAAACTGGTGTTGCTCTTGGTAGCACAAAGATCACAAATTTAACCTCCCTATCTGGCGAAAGACCTGATAACCATCTAGAAATACATCCATGAATTCTTATACTATAAGTATCTGTTCCAATGATGCTCCCACTCTCTGGGTATCAACAACATGGCATAGGTATCCTACACACCCCTTCTTCAGCATCTTCTTAGCTTGTGTCATGGTTAGACAACAAAAGTGTCCTAGTGATTTACTACCGTAGAACACTACCTTGGGTTTCTTTAAAATCCGAAGGTTCACACTTTTCTTTGACAATTTATTATCGCTCCATGGTTAAACAATCAATCCATCCCAAGAATTATATCAAATTCTCCCAACCTTATCGGTATAAGATCTACCGACAATTTGTTACCTCTAATATCTATGTAATAATTTCTATGAATATTCTAAACGGGACTTATCTCTTCGTTCACTACCTTAATGTTTAAAGGTATTTCTAAACTTTCTGGGAGTAATCCTAATCGTTTAACAAATTCACATGCTATAAAAGAACAAGTAGCACCGGAATCAAACAACACATAAACATTTATTTTATTGATTGGGATAATACCTGCTACTACATCTGTTGATGCAATCACATCTTGGACAGTCATATTAAAAGTACGGGTCATAGGTCTACCCGATGGTAATGGTCCAGTAATGGCTAGTCTACCACTACTAGTACCCTTGCTACCCTCTGACCCCTTCTTTGGGCAATTCCTTGCCATGTGGTCCATTGACCAACATACAAAAAACCACAGGTTCTTCTTATGGTTAGGATAATTAGGTGAAATACGACCCTCCTTCCCATAGTTATAACAAGCCTACTTCCCCTTAAGATAAACTCTTAGATGAGCTTTCCCGCATATCTTTTATGCTTCGATCCTACGCTTAAAATCCCCTTGTTTTACTCCAGTATTTTAAGAGTTAAAACCCTTTCTCTTAGGCATAATTTCGTTGGCACTAGCTCCCTTAATCTTGGATACTCCCTCTCCTTTATTCTTATTCTTCCTCTCTTTGTGGTATTCGCTTAAAGCTTCACTACCACCCTCGACTATAATTTCCCTCTACATGATTATTCTGAACGAAGCGCTCTAAAACAAAGAAATCCTACTATAAAGTCAGGGCTTCAGTCCTTGCTCAAACCTACGAGCCTTCCTCTCATCAGTGTCCACTTGATGTGGAACAAATCTCACCAATCAATTGAACTTGGATGCGTATTGGGGAACCGTCATGTCCCTCTACTTAAGTTCTAGGAACTTAATATCCATCCTACCCTGCATGCTCGTAGGAAAGTAGTTCCCGAAGAAGACCTTCTTGAATTGTTCCCACGTTACCGCATCTGCTCCAGCCCCACTCTGGTGAGCCTCCCACCAAAAATTAGTTTCTCCCTTCATCATATAGGTCGCAAAAGAAGTCTTTTGCGCCTCCCCGACGTTTGTGATTACAAACGCCTTCTCAATTTCTTTCACCCATGTCTGGCCCTCAATAGGGTGCGTAGTTTATTTGAACTCTGGCAGACCCACACTTTTAAATTCCTTAAAGGTAGTCATTTGAGCTACCCTATGGACCACTGGTGTTCTAACCCCAGCTTGGTTAAATTCAACCGTTAATAAATTAACAAACTCCTGCATAGGGTTGTTTTGACCCTCTTGGTTCTCATTATGGGATTTCGCTTCCTGCTTATGTTGTCTCCTTCTTAGCAGCATTTTTTTGATTAAATAAATAAAGTTTCATTATTATTTATTTCTTCCTTTTAATTAGTTATTATTCATCAAACAACAAGTCATACTAAAATCAAGAAAATTTAATAAAAACCTCGTTATATTAATATGCGTCTTCATAGTTCGAAACTATTTACATATTGGTTCCATAGTCAGGGCTATTACATTTCTATCCCGCAATTGACTTTTACAAAAATTATGATTTACAAAAAGACTACCCTTTAGTTATACAAAAGAGGGTTTTACGTCACTACACAGATACACAAAATATTTATATATTTATATTTTCATTATCTACTACTAGCACGGCCAAACAACATTCGCATGCTTCCGATTCGCAAGAATTGACACAATATCCCGATCGATAGTATTATGAGTCCGCATTGACTCAATTTAATAATAAGCAATTTTTAGCTTGAAATCCACATGAGTACTGTCATAGATGTAAGTCATTCGTACTATCTTTTGGTTCTTCTCTACCAGTTCTTTGCGAAGCTCATCGGCCTCGTTCTTATAATCCCTCGCCTTATTCTTCATAAGCACCTTCTCATCATGCGCTAACTTAAAGTATGTTTCTACAGACTTCTTTGCTTCGTAGAGGTCCCCAACCTCCTCCCTCAGGTTCTACAAATTAACGCGCAGTTGCACATTCCGGTCAAGCACTGCCAAATATAATGCCCTCATTGCCTTTACTGGTGTTGGCTCTAGTACATGTATCACCATATTGAACGATGCTACCTCCATATTCTCATCTTCATCATCCACCACATCGAAATATGATCCCGATCCAAAATTCTCTAAGTCCTCAGACATATATTCCTCCTCTAGCTCGGACTCCTCTATATTCACCATCGGTTCCTCTGCTACTAGCACTGGTACTGGCCCTATCATGTTCACTGATTCCTCACTTACCACATGTATATACCTATACATAAAACTATCGATTGACATCTGCAATAACATATAAAATGTTGATTAGTACATAATACACAATAATATAAGTACAAAATCATATTTAATTTATTTAAGGTTAATTTCCATCTTTTAAATCTTTCGGTAATGAGTTTCCTCAATACTTAAGAACTCTACTTGAATTCCTTTACTTCCAACTTCTTCTACTACTACCAAGGTTATTTGCCTAAAGTTCTTCCTCCAAATCTGAATACATTCAACCCACAGATATGGTGCTACACGGTGCTACTAACTATACATTCATTCCAATGAAAATAACATTATGATGAGTGTATTTACTACATTCTTATTACAATAATAATAAATCCTTTCTCGGAATCTGTTAACGTTTACATTTTTCATTGCCATAGTATAAGTTCATACAAATATACTAGTCTATTATAGGATAATCTCTTTATCTATCTTGGCTTTGCCTCTATCCTTACCGGAACCCTCAATTCATTTTATCTTAGCTGCAATCATATAATTCAAGCAAGAAGTTGTAACACCATGAAATCCGGTCTATTTTCACACCCGAATTCCGTACGCCACGATCCTATCTTCTTCCAAATATACATCATTATATAGCTAACTATAACAACATACATTCTCAAAACCCAGGTTCTAAAACCTTAAAACATCTTTCATTACAAATAATGATAATTACATTATTCTTTACATCTTGCACGAGTGACTTTTATCCGCCACCAAGGATACATAATCGTTCATTAAACTATTCTATAGTTTAATTCTATCATTCTATATTACAAGTCTTCACTTGATCTTCACACTCATTCATATAATGAATGACGCTTCTTCTGGATACCGATCAGCTTGATCTTTATGGGATCCTTAAATTCTTCTAACATCGTCCGCTGAAAATATTTTTATTTAAAGCAAGTGTGAGCATTAAATTGCTGAGCAAGTCTTAGCAGTTGAACAAACAACTTCAAGAATTTAAACATTCTTTTAAGACTTTAATAACTGAACAAAGGTTATGAAGCAGCTTGAATAATAAGAATAATCTCGATTCTTATCATATTAAAACATTAGTCACATTCACTTTGAAATACTTTCATTCTCTACTCTCTTTCATACAAATTTTGTCTGGCTAGAATCAATAGCACAGACTTATCAATAATGGTTCATGTATAAACAGAACATTCTCATATTGAACAGTTCAATTACAGAACAATTCATCTCACAAAAACACCGAAGTGTTCAAATTGTGGCACAAGGCCTCATACATTCCAACACCTAGTACAAATATCACACATTTGCACATAGACAGAACTTCTCAAGTTCAACATCTGAGATGTTTTAGAAACTAGCATTCATTTAAAATATGAATGAAGTTAGGAAACTTGCCTTACGCACAGCTACAACTTATAGTTTACGTTGAACTGCTCATTCCAATTCCTATGTAGCACATAAAGAAATAACACATACACCAATTAGTCATATACTTGACTTTACGCATTGGTTTACTTAACTTTACTTCTTAGGGTTCACGTTCTTACAAACTAAGTTTATGCGACCAACTTCCTTTACCGGTTAACGACTTCATGACATACCGAGATGTCTTACTCAATACGTTCATCATTTTTGATGATTTACATTTTTATCTTCTTCTTATAACTCTCCTAGGACTCAGCACACATCTTGTCTCTGCTAGTAGTCCATATGGTACTCTGAGTGGTTTCCCATAAACAACCAACAAACAAGTTCCCGTCTCATCTACACTGCCCACAACAGTGAGTTAGATCGGTTGCCAGTTTTATATATACCTTCACTCTCTAAAGGAATTGTCTAGCCCAGCTCTCATATGTCAACCATCAAAGGTTACGATTGTACTACAACCTAACTTATCTTAACTTATCAGAACTATTAAACTATAATGTTTGTTAAGTCCAATTCTTATTCCTTAAACTATACACGGGGTGTAGGTTCTACCCGTTTAATATTCACGTACACTTAACCTTTACGTCGGTTCAAGTATTCAACGCTTACATTTCATTCTAAAATTCTCCTCTGACTCACATTCGGCTTTTGCTAATCTTATTACCGTTCGCTATGGTTTTTTTGATAATTCATATCTTACTTACTACCTTCGTCAACGTCTGAGTTATACAACCAATGTACACTTAGAATGTTCGCTCGACGTGAATACGATTCACGAGAATCGTTTACGTATTCAATGTTTATGTTGTTCCTCTCTTAATCTTCCATTCAACCTTTAACTAAGGTTTTAATCACTTTCATTCATTACTATCACCTGAACCCCATGTTCAATATTCATTTTTAATGTCAAAGCCATACGGTTCGTTGTATGCTAAGACCGATCGTTCATCACAACAGCGTTGCGTTCACAACATTTATACGCTTTACATTTATCTCTCATTACCATGACATAACATCAAAATGTTATTCATTATGCTTGTCACTTAACATCTAAAGAATCATAATCATATCAATCCCTTACGTTCGTTTATCGTGACTACGGTCCCCAGATATCGGTTCTGTAACTCGCATTCACATTCTTTGTCTTTTAATCTCGTTTAATCTTTTCGTTCAACCTTCATTAAAGGTTTAATACACTTGATTAAGTGTTACATTAGTTGAACTACATGTTCATATTTCTTTCTTGTACATCCCCCAGTAATTGAGCAGTTAAAAGCTCATCACTGGCTTTTTCCCTGCACTGGCGTCGCAGCACCGTGCCCCTTCCATTACCTCACGTTGCAGCGCCACTCTGCAGTGTCAAACTGCCAAGACTGGCGCCGCTCTCTTCTCTATTTCTCGCGCCGCGACACCACTCAACAATAGCTAATGGTCCGGGCCTCGCGCTGCAGCGCCGCCTCCCCAGGCTTGACTAGCGCTGCGGCGCTGAGCACAAAACCTAAATTTTGTTTTTAAGTCTTATAAATTGCTTAAGACGCTTACTTCCCGATTCCATAACTTATTCGTTATACCTCAAAACGAGATTGTTCCAAAGCCATTTTTTTCCTTATCTTATGTACTTTGATTACCCTCAGACAGAACTTCATTCTGAATCCATTAACATGCCATTCAATTGGCTTAATATTCACCCTTCGTTTGTTTTACATTTTTAACGTTTTACGTTTTTAACGTTATTCGTTTGTTCGTCCTTAATTCGGTCATCCGAACATGAAATTCATTTGTTCTTGAGTCCATGACTCACATTTTCTACATTCTCTTACATTCTTATAAAACCCTACATGTTCGGGTTCATTTACTAACTTTCTACTTCTCATTCTTCTTTTACGAAATTTTTGTCATAACTTCATTATAGCTCAGTTTTAATACGTTCTTCATGAGCGTTTCGAACGTTCCTAACCAAGCAATAAGCAACTAACTTATACGCGATGGTTTTAAACTTGTACATCAACAACAATTATCCTACGATGGTTTTAAGTTTGTCCATGAACAACGTTTTTTGCGTTCTTCGTGTTCTTCGCGTGTTCTTCGCGTTCTTCATTCGTTCTTCATTTTTAATCGATATTTTGATTACGATTTTACTTTTTCTTGGAATTTGATGTTATAGAACATCATTTCTTACTTATTTCACCGAATCGTTTATATGATTCATTCGGATAATTCAAATTCATTACGAATCTTATATTTCCTTAAGAATTTTTTTAACATAAACTTCAAATTTCTTATTTCTTATTTTCTCATGATTTCAACCATATGAAATCATTCCTAACATCTTTTACTTCTTATTCTCATTAAGCTATGTTTTTAACATATAAATTTAAAGAAAATTATCTAGAAGTTAGGTTTTCGGATTACCTCTCTTCTTTAATCTCTCTCCGTTGGACAAAGCGTGCACTCGGGCAAGATTTTCCTCTTCCTTTTCCTTCTCTTCTTCCATCCGAACTCTCTCCCTCTTTCTTTCAAAGTGTGGGATTTTCAAAATCCCTAAATAATGAAGTTAGCTTCCTATTTATAGAAAACCAAGGCTAGGGGCATTTTAGTCATTTCGCCCCAACCTCCTTACTATTCATTACTTAGGCACTAAGTTTACTTAGTCCTTAAGTCTAATTAGCCTTTAAGTTTCGTGGTTCCGTCATTCAGTTTTCGTCCGACAGTTTTAAAAACTACGATTCTCGGAATCCAAATATTTTTGGATATTTCGTCTTTCCTTTACCGATTAACTTTTACGTATTCTTCGGATTTCCAAAAAACTGAAAAACACTTTTCACCATTAAGCGTTTTCCTTCACGTTTTCCCCTAACGTAGCTAAATGAGTGAAAAATACATAACAGTACTTTTCATCATTTTTATTTTGTCCGATTTCTGCACGTTTTTTGAGAAAAACTTTTATCGGCTTACTTAACTTTTCACGATATTTTATCGTCAAATCTTTTGACAGAATGCCATTTTGACATACCGAACTCTCGGAATAGCTTAGGTTACTCAAACCCTAACCCTTAGGGTTTCGTCAGGTGAATAGTGCATATTTCGTCTTTTTCCCTGGAAATATTTTATTCCCAGAAAATTTTTATTTTTGTCTTGAAAATTCTTACTCGTTCAGTCTAGCTCATAGTCAGGATCCTCCCGATTAATAATCATCCTAGGTTCTAGAACGTTTAATAAACACATAACACAGAAAATTATTAATAATAATTCATTTTATTAATAACTAATTCTTTAAATCTTAAATTCGAGAAATATCCGATTTTTCGGGTAGTCACATTCCTCCCTCCTTATAAAAATTCCGTCCTCGGAATTTCTAAAACCACACCAATACCCGGGTGTCTACAACCTTTAACAAAGGTTTAATCTCAATTCATCCTTCTCACAAGGATCATTTGTTGACATAATCGTCATTAGTTAAACCTCACGCTTAGCTATACTTTCAATCTTTCGAGTCCTCATATTCACCCCTTCTTCAAAGAATTTTGTCCTCAAAATTTTAGCTTACCCTTCTTCTCAACTTCTCTTCAAAGAAGTTCTTATCTTTCAAACATTCCTTACCCTTTATAACTTATCAAAAATCATGAAGTGAAAGAAATAAATAGAAATATAAAGATTCATTTAAAATATTTCATTCTTTTACTGAGGGGTCAAATTGACCATGAACTCTTACTTGGTTTAACAGTATTTCACCGTAAACCATTCTTACACGGTCAGTTTACAATCTCAAGTCTAATGTAATTAGATAACCTACGTTTACTAAGAAACCCTAATTTGGAATTTTAGAAACTTTAATTTTCATTTTTAAACCAAATTACAAAATCCTAGAAACTAATTATTTTTTTTAACCTTAGGGTTACACTAAGGGTCAAATCCTAAGATTTTGCCAAGTTACCAAATGGCCATTAAAATTAAAAGCCAAATGAAATAAATACCCCTCTTGCATTAATTGAGATAACTTGTAGATCTTGACCTATGTGGAGTTGTTGGCCTACCCTAGTCTAGCCATGTGATTGAAATATAACATAAATCAGCTACAAACATTAGCCATACTAAACTCTCTCAAGCTCAAACCCACGAAATTTAATAGTGGATCAGTCTCAAAAATAAGCCCCACTATCACTCATAACCGATCTGAAGCTTAGATTCAAGAGTTTGTTCATAAAGGTATAAAACCTAAACCTAAAATCTGATCCTTGATCCTCTATTAGATGTTAGATTTTTATGATAAAATATATTGTATGTAGTGTATATTGAGGATCTGGGTTAATAGATGTTAGATCCATAACATCTATAGGCTCGGATTTGATGTTTTCAAAAATCAGGAAAAATTTTAAAATGTTTCTAACAGTCAAATGTCAGGTCTCTTAGATCTCAATTTGTTGATGTTTTTGGTTGTTTTAAGGTTTGATCCTGTAGTATGCTATGAGATCTTTGTTCTAGAACTTAAATCAAGCCCATAACATGTACAGATTGAAAGTTATGGTTGGTCAAACATAGTTGACCGACCATAACTTTCAATTTTCTGGAAAACCTAGATCGTGCCCAGAAGGCTCTGACAAGATCTTCATGGGCTCGGATCTGACAGTGGGTTGATGATCTGGGTTTGTCTTTGCATCTAATTTATAGTATGTTGTTTGGACTACATGTTTATGCCTTTATATCACCTAAATGATTTACAGACAGAAAGTAGTGGCCGGTCAAAGTAGCTTAGTTGATAACGTTTTCTGTTTTCTGGGAAACCCAAAAAATGCATGAACACGTTTTCTGACAAGCTTTTACCGGACCAGATCTAGCGATTGTGTTGTTTTTATATGTGTTTTATGTAATAGATCGGTACTCTTATATGTTGACTACACACTGCAACTCTTATATCATAAAATCATTACCTAGATCACAAGTTGTGGAAGCCCAAATATACTTACACGAACTGTTCTTCATTTCTGGGTAACCCAGAAAATGAAGAACATCTATGACAGGTTGTTCTTAAGCTTAGATCTAGCATTTGGTACATGATATGACATTGTTTGTTGTTGGATCTTGTAGAGTTACATAAGTACTAAAATATCTAACAATTATCTTGCTAAGAAACAACATAGATAAGAAATTATTCATGGTCAAACTAGGTAACTCGAAACTGTCTATGAATGTTCTTGGTGCTCAAGAACACCTAAGGCGACACTTTCTATCGCTAAAGGCTATAGCGACAGACTTTTTAATTTTATTTAATTTATTTTCTAAAAATTAATTAAAACTAGAAATTAATTATTAAAAATTACAAAAATTATTTTAAAAATTATTTTAAGTTATAAAAATTAACTGTTAATAATTTGTCATATTTTTAATAAATATTAGTATTTATTTAAATATTATTAATATTTAATTTATTTAATAAATGTATTAATTAAATTAATTAAAAATGATTTTATTATATTAAAAATCATTTTAAATGATAATAAGGTATTTAAAAATATTTTAAGTTATAAAATATAAATTTTAATATTTTAAAGTAAATTTCATTAATTATTTAATATTAATGATATTAGAATTATTTAATAATTATATTAAATTAATTAGTTTTAAAATGATTTTAATATTATAAAAATCATTTAAATGAAAATAAAGTGTTTAAAAATATTTTAAGTTATAAAATATAACTTTTAATATTTAAAGGATAATTTCATTAATAATTTAATATTAATGATATAAAGATTTATTTATTAATTATATTAAATAAATAGTTTAAAATGGTTTTATTAATTTAAAAATTATTTAAAAGGATACAAATTAATTAAAAATAATTGAGGCTAAAATTAATGACTTTTAATATTTTGATAAATAATGCATTAATATTTAAATATTAATGGTAATTATTTAAAAATGATTTTAATTATTTTAAAAATCATTTAAGGGTAATATTAATACTTTAAAAATATTTTGAGTTATTATAAATAACTTTAATATTTTGGCAATGTTTTCATTAATAGTTTAATATTAATAAAATATTAATGATAATAGAATTATTTAATATTTAAATCATTTAATAATGATTCTAATGTTTGAAAAATTATGATAAATTATAATAATTGTTTAAAAATTATTATAAGTTATTATAAAAATAATTTGACTGATGTTTAAGTTATATTAAACTTCTGTATAGAGTTTTAGACTCGATAATTATCCAATAAAGCTGTCGGTACACTGAAATGTTTCAGAAATTGATATGAACTTATATAATTTGTCTGTATAAGTGTATGTTTCTGTCCTAATGACTGCTAAACATATGTGACAATGTGATTAGGTTATGTGATGACTGCATATAACAATACTATGTGTTATGATATATTATTCTAATCGAACGAATGATAATAATATGTTTCGATATAAAAGATTAAACTAAGTTGTATGAGTAGCAGATTAGGCAAGTATCCTATCTTTGCATTTACTTTATGCAATGGACATGCGTAAGCAAATATCAGAACTATTATTTTTCATTGTTCAAATATCTTAACTTTTGTATATACTTATGCAATGATTCTGTATAAGTAAGTTATTAGATTATAATCTGTTGTACAAGTTCCTTAATTCTGTTATTACAGATCAAGATATATATTTTGTTCGTTAATTTATAAGCATGGTTATGTAAGTGTCCTCACTTGGATAATTATTATATTTTATCACATGTTGATACATACTTATTGGTTTGTGGTATGTATACATTGACTTAAAAGCCATCTAAGCTATTTGATTCAGCTAGACACAGTTTTAAAAATATTGTTGAACAAGATAGAACTTTATTGTATCCAACTGAATTATTTTGTTTTGAATTCTAGACTAGTATGAACATCCCAAATCTGGGAAAATTTTTATGCGCCTAAGGCGGATATGCTGGACAAAAATATCGTTCAAACATGTAGTATTGATCAATATAGGGCATAACGGGCTGATCACCCCCATGCCTATAAGTTATGACGATTTACAGATGAAGTTCTGTTTATCCTTTTCGAAAATAGAAAACAATGTTCATAGTTTGTCGACTGATCCCTATTTATAATCAGTACGTAGTTTCAAAATTTTGATATAGAATTTATATGTTGTTATTATTGGTTTAGCTTACTTCACAACTGTTTATTCGTTGCAGAAGTGTCGTTCAAAGAAAATATTTACTTCCTTCAGCTAACTTTTGTTGCTTGCTATTATTTGTTGAGCACTCAAATACTCATCCTTGCTTAATTTAAATATTTTCAGTTAAAAGTGATCAACGAGAAGGCTCTGCTAAGAACAAGGGAAAATGAAAGGTTGCAGAATGAATTTTATGCTATCCTATGTAATAGTTTAACTTTATTAAGACAATGATATCTATTAATTATCATGTGATGAATGTTTAAAGGTCGCGTACCTAGGATTAGACTTTGATATATGTAAATTAAGTTTGGTATTTATATTATTGTTATTATTATTAGTATTATTCCGCTCATAAAAATGGTATTGTGAAGCACCAAGATTGGGTTTTATGTACCAGAATTTGGGGGCATCACAAGTTGGTATTAGAGCTTTAGGGTTAGAAACGTTAGGTGGCATAGACCTTAGGCTATAACCTTAGGACAGAGGGAAATGTTGAAAATACAAATAACTCATATAGAGTTTAAAAAGGAGATGAATTGAATAAATTCATTGTCAAACAAAATAAAAGATAACCTATATAAAATTATTGTTTGTTGTGTGTATATATTATACGCTAATCAGGATAATTTATTTGTGTAGATGTCAGGTGAAAAAGGATTAGGATACCTTCAGACCGTAAAAAAGGAGCTAATATCAAAGCCAATAGCTAAAATAGAGGCTCACAATGAAAGCAACTCGAATGAGGTGGTTATTGTGGAAAACGTAGTACCAGATCCAGAAATGGTGAAACTAACAGATAGTGATTCGGACACTAAAGTTGGAGTTGATCAAGCATCAACGGAAGTGCAGAATCTGAGGAACAAAGTTTCTTCTCTGGAAAAGCTATGGGAAATAGAAAAGCTATTAAATAGTCAATTGAGGAAAGCATTAATAGAAACAACCGAAGAACAAGATAAGCTTAAAATCCAAATTGATCAAAGGGAGCCAAAAGCAATAAAGCGTGTGCAGCTCCGAGCAAGAAGGGGAAATGAAAGATGAAAGACCGCGATATAGGAAATTCCGATAACAACCAAAGGAACCTTAACCGAATAAAAAAGTGCACAAACTGTAACAAGAAACATGAAGGCTTGTGCCGGAAAGTGGAAAATGTTTGCTATAATTGCGAACATGAGGGACATTTCTCTCCTCATTGTCCTAATCCGAAGCAAGGTGTCTATTTTATTTGTGGGATAAAAGGTCATCAGGCGAAAGGTTGTCCAAAATCAAGAAAAAAACGTAGTGAATAAGTAGTATAGGTACTGTTGAGTAGGTGTATTTAATGTAATATGTGTGATAAGTATGTTTATGTAATGTAATATTTCTAACTTTTGTATAAGTCAAAGCAGCAAGTCCCAACTTTTGTGGTCACAGAGGGATAACAGTATGTGCCATGTTATGTAAAGTACTTTGAATTAATGATTATGAATTTATGTTTGATTAATAAAATAAGTTTGATATATACATGAAACTTATATAATAAGGTTTAGAATGTAAAGAATAATTTATGGTCTTATTTAACCAGATTATGCCGCCAAGATGTCAAACTCGAAATCAAAGGGCAGAAGAATCTGTCAACAACACTGGGGGACAACAACCAGACCCGATACAAAACTTTGCAAACATGGTAGCTCAAGTGATGCAGCAGGGAATGCCATCCGTAGGGAACCAGCCAGATAATCGATTGGCAAACTTCAAAGATTTTAAGAATGTAGGACCACCAGAATTTAGAGGAACAACTGACACTGTAGAAGCCTAAACTTGGGTTAAGGAAATTGAAAAGGTGTTGGTGATTGCTAGGGTAGCTGTGGGGCAAAAGACAGCTTTTGCCACTTACATGATGAAATGGGAGGCAAATTTTTGGTGGGAGTCAAATCAAGCGAGGGCAGGAGAAGGTGTGGTAACTTGAGCTAGGTTTAAAACTTTATTTTTCGAGAACTATTTCTCGTCTAGTATGCAGGCTAGGATGGAGGTGAAGTTTCTAGAGTTGAAGCAGGAGAACAAGACTATTGGGGAGTATGCCATAAAGTTTAAAGAATTAGCTAGGTTCGCTCCGCAACAAGTTGATAAGAAAGCTAGGAAGGCGAGAAGGTTTGAACTGAGATTAAAACACTGGCTCTACAACAAGGTGGCGGTATTACAGATCAATACCTTTGCAGCACTTTTAGAAAAAGCTATTATAGCCGAGGAGGGAAGTGAGGCCATGAGCCTCTATAACAATGAAAAGAAGAACAAAGGTAAAGTCGAGGGAGCTGTGAAGGTGAAAACTAATAGTAGGAATAGGGGTGAAAAGAGAAAAGGGAACAACTTTGGGAATATCCAGGTTAAGTAAGAAGGTGTGAAGAAGCAGGTGGTACAGTGTGGGAACTGTGGGAAGAATCACTCAGGGGAATGTTTGAAAGGAAATTTTGCTTGTTATAAGTGTGGGCAGGAGGGACATATCTCTCCCAACTGCCCCAATCCTAAGATGAACAATGGGTGTTTTCTGTATGGATCGACCAAACATAAGATTAAGGACTGTCCAAAAAAGAGAATGGAGGCAGGGAGTATAACCATGGGGAAAGGCAGCGGGACTCTGGCAATCACAGGACCAACGTCATCAAACAAGCCAACAAAATCAACCGCAAGAGTCTTCAATATGACCGTTCAAGATACCGTGACAGCTAGTGATGGAACTCCATGTATTATTCGTACAACTTTTATTTTCTTATATATGATTTTCCTATATATAGCAAATTATTTTATAAAGAAATTTTGAAGGAGGAATTTGAGTTCTATTAGAAATCAATTTTCCATTTAATCAGATAGACAAGCTTTATGATGATTAGTTAAACATCAGTTCGATCAAATTTGATCGAGGTCTACTTGCAATGATTGTGTATGTTATGTACCCTAGTATGTATAAGTTTTAAAATGGTGATTCCGGGGACGGAATCTTTATAAGGGAGGGTGAATATAATAACCCGATATTTTCTATATAATTAAATCAGAAATTTTGCGTATAATTTATTTTATTTTATTTTAAAGGTGGAATATGTATAAGGTAAAGCTTATGTATTTATGTGATAAATTAAAATTTATTTATTACATGAATAATTTCAAATAATTTTTTTAAAATTATTGACCATTATAAATTATATTTTTATAATTAATTTTATACTAAAAGTATTTTTATTATTTGTTTTCCCTAAAAATGTGATTATTTATATTATTTAAATAATATATGAAATGATTATTAGAATTTTTATAATAATTATTTTATTATATGAATTTATTTAGATTAGTTAAGTTAATTATTCTAACTTAATTAATAATGTTATATATGCAAGATAAATCAGATATGGAATCCAAATCCTAATTCTGGTTTTTGAATAAGGACATAGAATAATAATATTCTATCAATTATATTTCAATGCTATATATATGTACTGTATGTATAGACTGATAATGGTTGGTCAATTATGGTATATCATGCTAAAACCCTAGCATTAATTTATTAAACCCTATTTTGAAACTCAAATACGAGTTCAAGACTATTTAGTAACTGTGTTATGTGATAAATTATGTGTACTTTAGAATTTAATGTTAATTAGGGAAACTCTAATTAATATTTAGAAACCCCAATTAACTAAAAACCCTAATTTTTAAATTAGTCACCCTAATTATTATTTAGGAACCCTAATTATCAAATTGTAAGCCCTAATTGCTAAATTAGTGATCTTAATTATAATTTGTAAGACCTTAAACCCTAATGTTCAAGTCTAATGTAATTAGATAACCTACGTTAATTAAGAAATCCTAATTTGGAATTTTAGAAACTTTAACCAAATTACAAAATCCTAGAAACTAATTAATTTTTTAACCTTAGGGTTAAACCCTAAGGGTCAAACCCTAAGGGTTTGCCATGTTACCAAATGGCCATTAAAATAAAAGCCAAATGACATAAATACCCCTCTTGTATTATTTAAGATAACTTGTAGATCTTGACCTATGTGGAGTTGTTGGCCAATCCTAGTCTAGCCATGTGATTGAAATATAACATAAATCAGCTACAAACATCAGCCATACACATTACATTCACATATATATAGCATTGGAGAGAGAAAAGTATTCATTTTAGCCATTTGTTCACCAAGCAACCAACTATACACTCTCAAGCTCAAACCCACGAAATTTAATAGTGGTCCAGTCTCAAAAACAAGCCCCACTATCACTCATAATATATCAGAAGCTTAGATTCAAGAGTTTGTTCATAAAGGTATAAAACCTAAACCTAAAATCTGATCCTTGATCCTCTATTAGAAGTTAGATTTTTGTGTTAAAATATGTTGTATTTAGTGTATATTGATGATCTGGGTTAATAGAGGTTAGATTCATAACATCTATAGGATCGAATTTGATGTTTTCAAAAATCTGGAAAAATTTTAAAATGTTTTTGACAATCAAATGTCAGGTCTCTTAGATCTCAGTTTGTTGATGTTTTTGGTTGTTTAAAGGTTTGATCTTGTAGTATGCTATGAGATCTCTGTTCTAGAACTTGAATCAAGCCCATAACATGTACAGATTAAAAGTTATGGCTAGTCAAACATAGTTGACCGACCACGACTTTCAGTTTTCTAGAAAACCCAGATTGTGCCTAGAAGGCTTTGACAAGAACTTCATGGGCTCGGATCTGACAGTGGGTTGATGATATGTGTTTGTCTTTGCATCTAAGATATAGTATGTTGTTTGTACTACATGTTTATGCCTTTATATCACCTAAATGATTAATAGACAGAAATTAGTGGCCGGTCAAAGTAGCTTTGTTGATCACGTTTTCTGTTTTCTGAGAAACCCAGAAAATGTATGAACACGTTTTCTGACAAGCTTTGACCGGACCAGATCTAGCGGTGGTGTTGTTTTTATATGTGTTTTTTGTAATAGATCTGTACTCTTATATGTTGACTACACACTACAAATCTTATATCACAAAATCATTACCTAGATCACAAGTTGTGGAAATCCAAGTATGCTTACATGAACTGTTCTTCATTTCTAGGTAACCCAGAAAATGAAGAACATCTCTGACAGGTTGTTCTTGAGCTTAGATCTTGCATTTGGTACATGATATGACTTTGTTTGTAGTTGGATCTTGTAGAGTTACATTAGTACTACAATATCTAACAATTATCTTGCCCAAAAATAACTTAGACAAGAAATTATTCATGGTCAAACTAGCTAACTCGAAACTGTCTATGAATGTTCTTGGTGCTAAAGAACATCTAAGGCGATGCTTTCTGTCGCTAAAAGCTATAGCGACAGACTTTTTAATTTTATTTAATTTATTTTTAAAAAATTATTTAAAAATATAAATTAATTATTAAAAATAACAAAAATTATTTTAAGTTATAAAAATTAAGTTTGAATAATTTCGCATATTTTTCATAAATATTAATATTTATTTAAATATTATTGATATTTAATTTATTTAATAAATGCATTAAATACATTAATTAAAAATGGTTTTACTATATTAAAAATAATTTTAAATGATAATAAGGTATTTAAAAATATTTTAAGTTATAAAATATAAATTTTAATATTTTAAAATAAATTTCATTAATTATTTAATATTAATGATATTAGAATTATTTAATAATTATATTAAATAAATTAGTTTAAAGAAATGACTTTAATATTATAAAAATTATTTTAAATGAAAATAAAGTGTTTTAAAATATTTTAAGTTATAAAATATAACTTTTAATATTTAAAGGATAATTTCATTAATAATTTGATATTATGATATTAGATTTATTTATTAATTATATTAAAAAATAGTTTAAAATGGTTTTATTAATTTAAAAATTATTTAAAAAGGATATAAATGAATTAAAAATATTTTAAGTTATAATTAATGACTTTTAATATTTTGATAAATAATGCATTAATATTTAAATATTAATGGTAATTATTTAAAAATGATTTTAATTATTCTAAAAATCATTTAAGGGTAATATTAATACTTTAAAAATATTTTGAGTTATTATAAATAACTTTAATTTTTTTGGCAATGGTTTCATTAATAGTTTAATATTAATTAAATATTAATGATAATGGAATTATATAATATTTAAATCATTTAATAATTATTCCAGTGTTTGAAAAATTATGATAAATTATATTAATTGATTAAAAATTATTATATGTCATTTAAAAATAATTTGACTGATGTTTAAGTTATATGAACTTCAGCATAGAGTTTTAGACTCGATAATTACCCGATAAAGTCGTCGGTACACTAAAATATTTCAGAAATTGATCTGGACTTATATAATTTGTCTGTATAAGTGTTTGTTTCTGTCCTAATGATTGCTAAACATATGTGACAATGAGATTAGGTTATTTGATGACTGCATAAAGCAGTACTATGTGTTATGATATATTATTCTAATCGAACGAATGATCTTATTAATGATAGGTTTCGATATAAAAGATAAAACTAAGTTGTATAAGCAGCAGATCAGACAAGTATCCTATCTTTGCATTTACTTTATGCAATGGACATGCGTAAGCAAATATCGGAACTATTCTTTTTCATTGTTCAAATATCTTAACTTTTGTATATATTTATACAATGATTCTGTATAAGTAAGTTATTAGATTATAATCTGTTGTACAAGTTCCTTAATTCTGTTATTAGAGATCAAGATGTATATTCTGTTCGTTAATTTCTAAGCATGGTTATACAAGTGTCCTCACTTGGATAATCATTATATGTTATCACATGTTGATACATACTTATTGGTTTCCAGTATGTATACATTAACTTAAAAGTCGTCTAAGCTATTTGATTCAGCTAGACACAGATTTAAAAATATTATTGAACATGATAGAACTTTATTGTATCCAACCAAATTGTTTTGTTTCGAATTCTAGACTAGTATGAACATCCCAAATCTGGGAAAATTTTTATGCACCTAAGGCGGATATGCTGGACAAAAATATCGTTCAAACATGTAGTATTGATCAATACAAGGCATAACGGGCTGATCACCCCCATGCTTGTAAGTTATGACTATTTACAGATGAAGTTCTGTTTATCCTTTTCGAAAATAGAAAATAATGTTCATAGTTTGTCGACTGATCCCTATTTATAGTTAGTACGTAGTTTCAAAATTTTGATATAGAATTGATATGTTGTTATTATTGGTTCAGCTTATTTCACAACTGTTGATTCGTTGTAGAAGTGTCGTTCAAAAAAAACATTTACTTCCTTCAGCTAACTTTTATTGCTTGCTATTACTTATTGGGCACTCAAATACTCATCCTTGCTTAATTTAAATATTTTCAGTTAAAAGTGATCAACTAGAAGGCTCTGCTAAGAACAAGGGAAAAGGAAAGGTTGGAAAATGAATTTTATGCTATCCTATGTAATAGTTTAACTTTATTAAGACAATGATATCTATTAATTATCATGTGATGAATGTTACAGGTCGCGTACGTAGGATTAGACTCTAATATATGTAAATTAAGTTTGGTATTTATATTATTGTTATTATTATTAGTATTATTCTGCTCATAGAAATGGTATCGTGAAGCACCAAGTTCGAGTTTCAAGTACTTGAATTTGGGGGCGTCACAATCTTAATGTATGTCATTATACCTTTTAGCTTAGTTTAATGTTTTGTTCATAAATATTGATATTTCTCTGAGGCATATCTTATTGGAATTCTTAACATGGCTGGAATTCTTGGGATTCATTTGCTTGATAGTATAGTTGCATAACATGTAGTTTGCATTTATTAGTTCGCATTTGTGTTTACTACTCGAGGGCAAGTTGTGAGACCCCGAATTTTATGAAATGAAAGTATTTAATTTTTTTATAATTATTATTTTATTTAGTAAATTGTTAAATTGATAAAATGTTAAAGTTAAGGGTGATATTTAAAATTTTTGTAAGTAAGCAAGTTGATATAAAATATTCGTTGTGTCAGGAAATATTCGTTTGGTCGAGAAAAATTCTTTCGTCGGGGAATATTCGTTCGACGACGCCATCATTGGTGGACTCCACAACGGAATAATAGTCGGAGTTAGAAAATGACATAAATAACTTTTTGTAAAAATAACAGCAAAAGTCTTACCGTTAAACTGTTGAAATACTCTGTGGTAAAAATACAATAATACGCGTGGTTGCATAGTAGCACACGGTATTGATTATTGATGTTTACGTAAGAAGCCACTTAGTTTACTCAATTATTGCTACAGTAATTGTTGCATAGTATCTCATGTTATTTGATTCAATTATTGTTAGAGTATTATCTGCATAATAGTTTATATTATTAAATCAATAATTAAGACAACAAAATTATTCATATTATTATTTGCAATATTGATGATGTCTAGAAAGTTCTGTCGAGGAGAGGTTTTGTCACCTAATTGCGCGTCAATAGGGAAAAATCCTTATCGGAAAGCCCCCTCTTTTTTGGAAATGATCTGGTTGTTAAATATTGTGAGTTATAATATTAATGATGAATAATTATTGAAGTATTAAGAATGTGTTTATTGAAGATAAGTGAATTACAAAAGTTAGAGGGGAGTAATGCAAACTTGGAAAACTTTAGGGGTACTAAAGTGTAATAAGTAAAATCAATCTGGACCATTGGTGGTGATTTTAATAGTAAATCAATCCGGACCGTCGATGGTGATTTTAATAGTAAATCAATCTGGACCGTCGATGGTGGTTTTAATAGTAAATCAATCTGGATCGTCGGTGATAGTTTTAAAAGTAAATCAATTTGGACTGGCAGTGGTGGTTTTAAAAGTAAATCAATCTGGACCGTCGGTTGTGGTTTTAATAGTAATTAATATGGACCGTTTGTTCTAATAGTAAATCAATCTGGACCGTTCGTGAATTAGTTACTATTTAGTCATTTCTCATATAAATAGAAGCTTAATTCTTCTTTCATTCTCACTAATTCACTGAGATTCACAAAAGAAACTATAGAGAAAGAAACTATAGCGAACAAGAAGAAGAGTATTCTGCTACTTCACTATTGCAGTATATAGTCTTCTACTAAGGTAAGAGATGTTATTTTTGTTTGGTAAGGGATATTATTTATTATATTCATAAGGGGTATTATTTCTTTCGTGTTCATAAGGAATACTATTTTTTGTATTCATCCTTTAATATGTCGGAATAACTTGTCTACGCGGATTATGTACCGTATGACAGGTAAAAATTCATTTGCAGTTTCGTATGTTATTTCTTTTCATATTCTCAAATCTAAACTTACTATGGTAAGTATTGCTTCTATAATCTTTGAAATTAGTGGAATATCCTTGAGTTTTGCGCTTCATCTAGTATCGTTTCATTGAAATATTGATATGAACTTTCTTATTAAATATCAATATTTTCACCCCGGGGTACTATTCACCCAGTTACTATTCACTAGAATATTATTCACTCGGGTATTCAGGGCAGTTTTCAGGCCGAGATACTATTCATGAGTTACTATTCATAGGTTACTATTCACTCAAATATTGTTCACTCGGGTATTCGGGGCACTTTTCATATCGGGGTACTATTCACGGGGTGCTATTCACCAAAAAAATTATTTCTTTTCTGTCCAAATTAATTTTTATACATGGATATTATTCTTAAATTTTACTTCACAAAATAGTATCATATTGACAATTTTGACATTATTAAATTTTGGATAAATTAAATTATAAATTTTTAAAAATTTATCCTTTGCTTTCTTTTAATTGAATTCTTATATCATTGTCATCATTCTCATGCTTATATTGTGATGATAGTCATCTTTGGCTTACGTGCATAGATGGAATGTTGATTGGTATGATTATGACCAGGAATAATTCGGTATGATCATGACCATTGCTGATTACACGAATATTCTTAGCCCGTAGTGCAAGAATAATTTGTAGACGTGATACTAATAAATATCCTTGGCCCGTAATGCAGGGATGATTCGATGATGTGATTTATTTATTAAGCTGAGTCCCAGCGATAAAGATAATGATATACTTTTTAAATCATAGAAGATAGTAGATATCATGCTCTACTTGACTCTTCTAATGGATTGCTTATTCCGCTACAGTTAAACTTGTTGTCTATTATATTCTATCAGTTTAACATTGTTGAAGGCTAATGATAACTTATTCTGCATTATCTTAGTCATAATATTTCTTACTGGACTAGTTGAGCTCACACTTTTACTTCCATTGTTCTCTTCAGGAAATGAGAACGTAGCCAGAACTAGTCGGGGAATAGAGTGATGGTCCAAGATGGTGTTATAGTAGTCCTCACTATTCTATAAAATAGTGTGACAATAAATGTATTGAGGACTCCATTTGAGTTTGGATATTGTCTAGAAGATAATATTCGTGTAAAAACTCTCAGCTCATGTTGTATAATTAAGTTTGTATTTGTATTCAGCACCATGTATTTGGCGACCCAAGATGGGTGATGTATACCTATTTTGGGGGCGTCACAGTTAGTATCAAAGCTTAGGGATATGATCCCTGGCTGAGATGTGAGACAAGAACTAGTAGGGGCGAGACGAGGAATTCCTTCTCTAGTGTGACCTACATAAGTTTATTTTGTATTTAATTGGTCAGTCAAAGTATAGGGATAATATGTGGCATGTCAATTAACCCTTATTTTATGGAAGTGTTTGAAAATAACATCTAAAAATGTCAAGATAAGCAATGAAGCACATGAGACCGTTGAGTCACCAACGATCAATACCCAGGATAATGTGAAATAGGAAGACAATAATCCTCAGGTAAACAACAAAACTGGTTAAATGATAAACGATGGGATGTTCGGAGGCTTTATGCAATTCATGTAATATCAGTGGAGAGCGACTATTGTTCAAAATGCAGGTGGAAACACTGGCAACTCAGAGATGGTCACTGCTAAGTAGTTTAAGGAGCTGGAACCACCAAAGTTTTTGGGAGAGCCAAAACCACTTAAGGCGGTGATGTGGATAAAGCAGATCACCAAGATATTTGATGTCTTGGGATGCTCCGAGGAGCAAAAGGTTCCCTTTGACACCTTCATGTTGAGAGGAGAAGCAGATTACTGGTGGAAATCAGTAAAGCGTACTCAGCTTGCTGCAGTCAAAATGTCTTGGGAGAAGTTCCAAGAGCTGTTCAACGATAAATACTTTCCTGAAAGTATTCGTCACATAAAGGAGGTAGAGTTTATGAAATTGGAGCAAAATAATATAACCACAGTTTGCCGAGTTATCCTGGTTCGCATCCCATTTGGTTAATAATGAGGAGAGAATGACGCGAATGTTTCTACGAGGTTTGAAACCCGAAATATGTCAATACCTCATTTCTCACAAACTTTTCTTATATTCAGATGTCGTGAATAGGGCTCAGTTATTGGAGCGTGATAATGAGTCAACCCAGCCAAAAGAGAGTAGTCGGCAAGTCGATAATACCAGTGGCAGCAGTCATCGAAGAGGTGACAACAAACATGGAGGGAATCAACATGCTAGAAATGGTAACCACTCTAGTGGTAATCATGGCCAAGATAATAGATCGAAGTGGAAATTTCAAGAAGAGGATATTCAATAATGATGGAAAGATGTCAGCACCAGCACCTGTTGTTAAGGAAGGAGAACGACCACCGGTCGTATATTACAAATGCGGAGGGGAGGGACATATCAGTACAAACTGTACGCAACAATCCAAAGCATGTTATAATTATGGAAGAGATGGTCACCTAGCCCAATTTTGTCGTGTACCAAAGTCAAGTCCAGCTGGGATGGAGGCATCAAAGGCCATCCAAGATAAGACAAAGCCAGTAGTTCAAGGGAGAACGCTTGTCGTAACCTCCCAAAAAGCGAAGAATCTGAATGAGGTGATCACGGGTAAGCTAATCATAAACTCTGGTGAAATATATACCTTATTTGATACCGGTTCTACCCATTCTTTTATTTCTCCTACTTGAGCTCAACGTTTAAATTTGATACCGGAGAAATTAGACTTTGACTTATCTGTTGAAACTCTATTAGGAAAAACATTCATTACCTCCACTGTTTATAAATCTTGTTTGATTCAAATCGACACTTTCACATTACCTGTCCATCTTATCTCTTTGAAAATACTTGTCTTTGATGTGATTCTAGGAATCGACTAGTTAACTACTCACCATGCTAAAATTGATTATTTTCGTAAGGTTGTTAATTTTCATATTCTTAACCAACCTGTTATGAGAATTCAAGTAACCAAACCACTAAAGTCAATCACTATCATATCAAGCCATAAAGCTATTCGTTTATTGAAAAATGGATGCCAAGCATTTTTAGCCCATGTCACAGATTTAAACAAAAATACGTTAGATTTGAATGATATTTCTGTTGTTAATAAATTTCCTGACGTATTCCCTGAAAAACTTCCTGGCCTACCCCCAGAGAGTGAAATCTAATTTTGTATTGACCTTGAATCCGATACAAAACCCTCAAAAATTTCTTCACCCAGAATGAACGTAATATGCACCAATGATGTTGGCTTGAACTGTTGAAAGATTATGATCATACCATTCAATGCCATCCTAGAAAAGTGAATGTGGTAGCTGACGAATTGAGTAAAAGATCGTACGCGGTTACGAGTGTGACGTTGTTAACATAAAGACCCATTTTATATGACTTGTAAAGGATGGAGATAGAGTTAAAGACTCAAGGGACCCATGTGATAATGACGAATATACAATTAAAACCAATTTTAATCGATAAAGTTAAAGCCGATCAAGCTACAGACTCAGAGCTGATGAATGTGAAGAAGAAGGTGTAAGAAGGCGTTATCCTAGAAGCAAGAATCGACGAAGAGAGGAAATCTCAACCCTCAATTTATTGATCCATTCGAAGTCCCCAATCGAGTAGGAACTGTGGCCTATAGACTCGCTTTACCGCCAATTATGTTGCTTGTTCATAACGTTTTTCACATATCTATGTTACGTAAATATGTGGACGACCCGAACCACATTATTGAATTAAAACTAGACGAGATAACAGAAGATTTAACATATGAAGAAGTACCTGTTAAAATCTTGGATAAGAAGGAATATATTATACGCTCAAAGGTTATACCTCAAGAGTTAGAATCTGACGAGGTATTCTCATCTCTTCAAACTACCAGGTACGTAAATTTCGAGGGCGAAATTTCATAAGGAGGGGAGATTGTGAGACCCCAAATTTTATGAAATAAAAGTATTTAATTTTCTTATAATTAATATTTTATTTAATAAATGGTTAAATTGATAAAAAGTTAAAGTTAAGGGTGATATTTGAAAATTTTGCAAGTAAGCAAGTTGATATAAAATATTCGTTGTGTCGGGGAATATTCGTTTGGTCGATGAATATTCTTTCGTCGAGGAATATTCGTTCGACGACACCATCATTGGTGGACTCCACAACGGAATAACAGTCGGAGTTAGAAAACGACAGAAATAACTTTTTGTAAAAATAATGGCAAAAGTCTTACCGTTAAACTGTTGAAATACTCGGTGGGAAAAATACAGTAATACGCGTGGTTGCATAGTAGCACACGATATTGATTATTGATGCTTACGTAAGAAGCAACTCAGTTTACTCAATTCTTGCTACAGTAATTGTTGCATAGTATCTCACGTTATTTGATTCAATTATTGTCATAGTATCATCTGCATAATATTTTATACTATTAAATCAATAATTAAGACAACAAATTTATTCATATTATTATTTGCAATATTAATGATGTCTAGAAAGTTTTATCGAGGAGAGGGGTCACCTAATTGCGCGCCAATAGGGAGAAATCCTTATCGGAAAGCCCCCATTTTCCTGGGAATGATTTGGTTGTTAAATATTGTGAGTTATAATATTAATGATGAATAATTGTAAAAGTATTAAGAATGTGTTTATTGAAGATGAGTGAATTACAAAGGTTAGAGGGGAATAATGTAAACTTAGAAAACTTTAGGGGTACTAAAGTGTAATAAGTTAAATTAATCTGGACCATTGGTGGTGGTTTTAATATTAAATCAATCTGGACCGTCGATGGTGGTTTTAATAGTAAATCAATCAGGACCGTCGATGGTGGTTTTAATAGTAAACCAATCTGCACCGTCGGTGGTGGTTTTAATAGTAAATCAATCTAGACCTTCGGTGGTGGGTTTAAAAGTAAATCAATCTGAATCGTCAGTGGTGGTTTTAAAAGTAAATCAATCTGGACCGTCGGTTGTGGTTTTAATAGTAATCAATATGGACTGTCCGTTCTAATAGTAAATCAATCTGGATCGTTCGTGAATTAGTTACTATTTAGTCATTTCTCCTATAAATAGAAGCTTAATTCTTCTTTCATTCTCATCAATTTGTTGTATTCGTAAGGGGTATTATTTGTTTCGTATTCATAAGGAATACTATTTTTCGTATTCATCCTTTAATATGTCGAAATAACCTGTCTACGCAGATTATGTACCGTATGACAGGTGAAAATCCATTTGCAGTTTCGTATGTTATTTCTTTTCATATTCTCAAATCTAACCATACTATGGTAAGTATTGCTTCTATAATCCTTGAAATTAGTAGAATATTCTTGAGTTTTGCGCTTCATCCAGTATTGTTTCATTTAAATATTGATTTGAACTTTCTTATTAAATATCAATGTTTTCACCGGGGTACTATTCATGGGTTACTATTCACCCAATTACTATTCACTAAAATATTATTCACTCAGGTATTCGGGGCACTTTTCATGTCGGGGTAATATTCACAAGTTACTATTCATAGGTTACTATTCACCTAGTTACTATTCACTAAAATATTGTTCACTTGGGTATTCGGGACACTTTTCATGTCGGAGTACTATTCTCAAAGTACTATTTACAGGGTATTATTCACCGAAAATTTATTTCTTTTTTGTCTAAATAATTTTGATATATGGATATTATTCTTGAATTTTACTCCACAAAGCAGTATAATATTGATAATTTGGACATTATTGAATTCTGGATAAATTAAATTATAAATCTTTAAAAATTTATCCTTTGCTTTCTTTTAATTGAATTCTTATATCATTGTCATCATCTTCATGCTTATATTGTGATGAAAGTCATCTTTGGCTTACATGCATAGATGGACTGTTGATTGGTATGATTATGACCAGGAATAATTAGGTATTATCATGACCAGTGATGATTACACGAATATTCTTGGCCCGTAGTGCAAGAATAATTTGTGGACGTGATACTAATGAATATCCTTGGCCCGTAGTGCAGGGATGATTCGATGACGTGATTTATTTATTAAGCTGAGTCCCAGCGAAAAAGTTAATGATAAACTTTTTAAATCATAGAAGATAGTAGATATCATGCTCTACTTGACTCTTCTAATGGATTGCTTGTTCCGCTGTAGTTAAACTTGTTGTCGTTTATATTCTATCAGTTTAATATTGTTGAGGGCTAATGATAACTTATTCTACATTATCTTAGTCATAATATTTCTTACTGGGCTAGTTGAGCTCACCCTTTTACGTCCATTGTTCTCTTCAGGAAATGAGAACGTAGCCGGAACTAGTCTGGGAACGGAGTGATGGTCCAAGATGATGTTATAGTAGTCCTCATTATTCTATAAAATAGTGTAACAATAAATGTAATGAGGACTATATTTGAGTTTGGATATTGTCTAGAAGACAATATTCGTGTAAAAACTTTCAGCTCATGTTGTATAATTATGTTTGTATTTGTATTCAGTACCATGTATTTGGCGACCCAAGATGAGTGATGTATATCTATTTTGGGGGCGTCACACAAGTAATAGTTCAAGTTTGGGGGTATTTGATTAGTAGGTTTTATACCTACTTATTGGTTATCAACTTGCTAGAATTATGCTTAAACTTAAGTATTTTTAGTATTGTTTGATTGCTTTTTATGCTTGTTTTGTAGGTTGCATCAAGGAAACTACTAAGGCATGTCAATGGCATGGAAGTGGCAAAGCCTGATGAGCCTGTGCTGAAAATGAGAATTGAAGTTGAGCAAGAGCACAAGGAAAGGGCATCTGAGAGGTTAAGTGAAGAATGAAGAAGGTAAGTGAAGGATGAGGAAGGCAAGTGAAGACAATAGAAGAAGGAATCGGCAACATTGTAGCAGCAGAACACTAGCAGCATGATAATAGCAGACTACAGCATAAGGCAGCCGCGCGGCCGCGCCGGTATAACAAAGAAAAGCAGTTCGCCAGCGCCAGGAATCTTCTAGAAATCGACATGGGGTCGCGCAACCACAATCAAGACTGTAGGGTTTTTGGCACATAAACGCAGTGGAATTAAAATAAATTTTCAAGGAAATTTCGAAACCCTAAAATAGGATCCATGTGAAAACCATAATAATTCAGTGGTTAGAAATTTATACCGATTATTGAAGCTAGAATTGATGCGATCGAATTTCCAATGTAATCATAACGAACTGTGCCTCTACGGTATCCACACGAATGAGGATTATTAAAACTGTTTCTCTCTAGTTCTCTCTAAGAGCGGCTAGGGTTTTTAGGTTAATGATTATCCTTCCTAAATGGCTGATATATCTTATATATAGCAGTTAGAAGGAATTAATCAAAACCTAATCTAATTAAAATCCAAATATATATATATATATATATATATATATATTTTAATTAAGTCTTACTTAATTAATATACATATATACAAATTATCCTTTTTAATTTAAATTCGTGATTTAAATATTATCAATCATTTTAATATATTTAAATTCTTACAATTTAAATTAATTCCCTTTTTAAATTACGTTCTATGTGTGTGACCTTATAGGTTATTATTACGTTGGCAATAATTTTAAAATCATATTAAAAAATTATAAAAGTGAGCGACATCTAGTAATGCATCACTGCTACCCAAGTAATAATAAGATCGATGATTCGATGCAACCTTTTTGTGACCAATGTTTCAATGTAATTTAATGCTTTTAACCTTGACATCCTAGATTAAACTCGAGTCATAGAATATGTCATACTCTTCATAATTTAATCTGAGTTTTCTTGATCAATGAGTAGACTATATGAAACAAATCACTATTTGAGCATGGTCATGCATTTCATAGTCCTACACAATCAAGAGGCCTATAGATATCACCCCTAATATATAGGAGGGTTCAATTCCATCTAAATCACTCATATTCTCACACGATTCATGATGTAGCCAATAATCATCTTTATTGTCCACCCTATTAAAGGTGACTTTTGATGATATCAAAGCACATAAATTCCCATGTAGTAATATAGTGATTTCAGGTCAGAGGATCATTACATCATTGTCACTATGAGAATCGCTAATGACACTTTGCATAATGCTCTACGTAGAATTCTCATGGTGGGTATGTCCAGTACATCATTCTCTAACATATACCTATGTATTGACTCAATATCTCATATATTTATGACCAATGAGATTTGGTCATCAGTCAATCCACATACTAGTCTCGATGCATCATTATTGTCCCATCAACAGTGATACTCGACTAGGGACATTTAAGAGTAATGATACTAATTATAATTATATAATCTCATGTTTAAGTCACATACTTGAAACTATATAATTTGTATCACTATTCTAAGGAATTTTATTATGTTAACATTTATATAACGCAGTAAATAAAACCATAATAAAATCATTCATTTATTCAATCAAATATAATATCAAAATGATAAGCAATTATATCAAATAATTGGCCTCTAGGGCACAAACTCTAACAAAGACTACTTTAAAATTTAACTTTTCATTTTAAGTCTGTTGTAGCGAGATTATTAAAAGTGGGTGTATTTGCTAGTTACGAGACATCATTATTATCAATTATATTTTCCATTTTTAGGGTTTCATAGAGCTAGAGAGATTTCATAGCTTTCTACTACTATTTTACTTCTCTCTTTAGATCTAGTTGCTTGTGGATATTGAAGTTTTACTTTGGTTTTGATTATGGATCTGCACTGAGTTGGAAGCACATTGTGGAGCAGAGTTTAATCATATTTTCATTCTCTATTCTCATTACCCTCTTTGTTCTCATTGTTTCTTCTAATGCTTGGCTTATATCCCATAATAGTTGTTGATTCAGAGATAAACTAACCACCATTATGGGATTCTAATGAAGCCTATTGTGTAGTTTAAATTTATATGCCTTGTTGTGATGCTTGAATGATTATAGTTAGATTACCTAACCTGGTTTTGCTTATTGCTTAGATGATTGATCACCATCTACCTTAATTACTTGTATGGAATTGAAAAAAGAAATAGAAGTTCAGATTTGACCTTGTTAGCATATGTTCATGAGATTCACATGTGTTAGATTTTGTGATTAGTAACTCAGATAGACATATACCGGCTTACCATGTGTAGTCGTTGAGAGAGCTTGCACTTGAATTGATATTACTTGTAAGTCACATAAACATATAGTGAGTTAGGTAATATTGATGTTCATATGAATTCTATCTCTTTTATGGATTTTATGTGATATGGGCATGGTGTATTGGAAAATAATCATGCTTCAACTTCGTGCTCTCGACTAGCAATCTATAGTAATTAATCAAGTCAAGCAAGAGGTGTAAAATATGGATAAAGCATTAAGTGACATTAAGATCCCATATCTTTCCAATTTGAATATCTTTGCTTGTTAATTTGTTAATTTGAGTTGATAATCATTTTAGTTTTTAATTTATCTTTTCTTCGACCGTTTAAGTAGCCGGAAATAGCTATAAAGCTATTGCATGATATATTAGGAATAGTTACCTTTCTCTGTGGGAATGATACTTAATTTACTCTATATTACTTGTTGACCGTGTATACTTGCACACATATGTCTATTTTGTTAAACCCAAAAAAGCTAACAAATACTCACCAACAAAAATGGGTAAAAGCCTAGCCAAGCCTCCAGCATGTCCTCTGAGCGTAGGCGCATCCCTTTAAAGAAATAGGCAAAGGTGTCTGAGCCCTAATCAAAGTCTCTGATGTGGTCCACATCACGAGTGGCGCTAACTAAAGCAAAAGAAATCGTCGAGGAGTTTTTCGCTAGGAAACAACTCTTGATGATGATCAGGAACAATTGCCAAATAATGCAATTTCTAACCCTTGGATCATTAGGTAAAGACTCAGTCAAAGCCTCACTCATGGTATTTACACTCAAGGACCCAAAATGAATGGTCCGACCCTTGAAGGCCATGGCCAGAACTCCCAAGAGGGAGTGAACGACAGTTGGGGAAATGTTAACCAACAACGACACTAGAGCCTATGTAAACTCCAACCCAGTGATGAACCGCCAATCCATCGGTGTCATCATCACCTTGCAATCCAGCAAATGGAGAGACTAGGTCTAGTGGAACCAGCGCTCAGACAAAGCCATCAGATAACCCCAACAGCAGAGACGGGGAGGAATGGAAAAGAAATCCTGAAAACCCCATGAATGGACGATCTCCTAGTACTCTGGATGGAGAGTCTAGTATAAGAAGTGAATGCTAAACCAGTACCCCTCGGGACGAGTAAAGCCGAGAACATGCATCAAATTATAAATCAAGATCAAAACCCTTGCCCCAAAAGTGGGAAAAGAAATATGGAAATAGCTATTACCTCGTTCGCATAAAGGTAGATCGAGGGATGACGACTCAAATCATCCAGAAGATCTGGAATCATCAAGTTAATAGCTGGAAGCTCCTGACGGGGAATGGAAGAAGAAGGAGCAAGATCCATAATAAGAACATCCTCCTCCTCATGACATCCGACCTCTCAACCCAGATAGGGCGAATAACTAACTCAGTCAACCGGCGAGGTTTCCAGGCTGGACGAGGCTAAGGAACATTAGCAGCTTTCATCCTTACACCTGTGGAGGCCCTATGAGAGCTACTCAGCTGATTTAGGTCCATAATCTGAACAAAGTCTCCAAATCACCTCAGAAAGGATGAGGTAAGTTCTAAACTTGGAGTTTATTAAATTTAAACCATTGCTTCATGAATAATTTAAGTCCTAATACATGCATCATGTTATCATACATTCATAGTAGAGTTAAAATTGCATGTTCATTAAATGCCCAGACTTGTGAATTTTTTTGCCAGAGTCTCCTTTATAAAATGGACTGTCCACATGCACATAAGCATGACTAGGTGGCCATTCAGTAGCACACCAACCCAAAATCATGAACATCTTATATGCATGAAAAAAATATCAAAATTAAATCCACCACGGCAGCCAAATTACCACATGTGCTTTATTTGAAAACCTGTGCTCATTTATCCTCAAATAGGATGAATAAACTAGCAAAAAAGGGAGCCAAATGACTGTCTCAAAAGTTAATTTTTTTTCACATTAATACATTCAACATGGTAAAATATGAGCATTTACTAAGTTGAATAATTTTTATTAAGTCATATGAGCATGCATATTCACTATATTGCGTCTAAAGCATTCTATATAAAATCGAACGTTCTAACGGTCAAAATTTGATAAGAAAACATGTAAAGATTACCGAAGTAGTGCAAAACATTTATACGGTGACGGATTTTGTAAAAAGTAGCCCGAACTCAGTATATTTGAAGAGGAAATTTTGGATTTTCTATTTAATTCAACTTGAAAGTGACTTATAAAAGAGAAAGGAGGGATTAGATATACCCGATGGGAGCTATGGGTCAATCTGTGGCGGCCGCGGGTCTACTTGCGGCCATATACGGTGGTCCCCACCCCTTTAGCTTGATGAAATTTGAGTTGTAACACAGTTCCTAGAAGCTAAAAAGTCAAATCAAGGAAAAAGGTACTACACGATTGAGCGGAAAGGGCCTGAAACCCTGAATTCAGATACCAAACTTCCGATCTACATGTAAGTCATTGGTATTAACCTAGATGTGGGGTTCAGGAAGCCAATGATAGAAGTTATTGGAAATGGCCCTTGTCAAAACATCGACAAGGTTCGGTGTTATGAACCATGGGACTTGAATGCATCAAAATGTCCAAGTTCATTCTGGGGTATAATTCATCAGAAAGATATCCCTAGCAGAGATATCAGGCATGTCTGATAGTGTAAATCTTTGGCGACAACTTCAGCGTAGAATCGGGAATGGTCTGGTGATGTAAGTCATTCAAAACTACTTCAATGAAGGTCAGAATGATTGACATTGCAAATTATTGGTGACAACTCCAGTGTAGCATCGGGAATGGTTAGGTGGTGTAAGCCGTTGAAAACTACTTCAACGAAGGTCAGAATGATTGACATTGCAAACTGTTGGCAAAAACTCCAGTGTAGCATCGGGAAAGATCCGGTGATGTAAGCCATTGAAAACTACTTCAACGAAGGTTAGAATGATTGACATTACAAACCATTGGCAAAAACTCTAGCATAGCATCGGGAAAGATCAAGTGGTGTAAGCCATTGAAAACTACTTCAACTAAGGTCAGAATGATTGACATTGCAAACCGTTAACGACAACTCCAGTGTAGCATCGGGAATGGTCTGGTGGTTTAAGCTATTGAAAACTACTTTAACAAAGGTCAGAATGATTAATAGTGTAAACCGTTGGCGATAACTCCAGCGTAGCATTGGCAATTGTCTAGTGATGTAAGCCGTTGAAAACTACTTCAATGAAGGTTAAAATAATTAACATTACAAACTGTTGGCGACAACTCCACCGTAGCATCGGGAATGGTCCGATGACGTAAGCTATCGAGAACTACTTCAACGAAGATCAGAGTATCTGATATTGCAAACCGTTGGTGACAACTCCAGCGTAGCATTAGGAAAGATATGATGATAAAAATTATGGAAAAATATTTTCCTCGGGGAAGGACTGATGATGGAATCTTTTATAAATTCCCAGCCGAGAGACCATGAAGGTTCGATGATTTCCAGACCATTGTAAACTACTGTTCAAGTAAGTACTGAGGAAACTCGCTGATGGTCAAACTTCACAAAACTACTGTTCGAGTAAGTAAATTAAGGACACTGTGAAAGCAAGTAGTAAAAATTCTATCTCTAGTGGTTCTATCGGCATCAACCGGATAGAGAACCCAGGTGGTGGTAACAATCCCAGTGTAATGGCAGGAAGAATCCAATGATGGAAACCAAGGCAAGCTATCATCAGGATAAACAACAATAATCCCCAAGGAGTCACTCGCAAAAAAAAGAGGAACCTCTTTGACGGAATTAAATTCAGAAAGCATGTCTAGAGACAAAGAACGTTGGTGTAGATCTCAACATCAAAATCTAATGGTCTCAGCCATAAGAAAACCTCCACATCAGGGATCCTGAAAGTATCTCTACAACTTATCGTCGAATCAGTCTCAATAGCACTGACGGAAATTTCAAGCCGTTGGCAACAACCCCAGCGTAGCATCGGGAAAGATCAGGTGATTAAAGCTTTGTAAACTACGGTTCGAGTAGACATCAAAGCGATTCAGTGGAGACCATCCTTGACAATTCCATCCCCAACTGAAACGGTGGGAGCAGTCAGTGATAGAATACCATTGGAAATAATTCCAACACAAAACATCTAGCATCCATAACATCACACCATGATGCATTTCATGTCATCATTTAATCTTGTCATATTTCAAGTGTCTAGTAATCTTTATTTTGTTCATGCCATTACATTGCATAAACATGATAAAGAGGGGCATCTGTAGACACTCGAAATTTTGCATTTATGTTACTAACCATGCAAGAGGGCATAATCATCAATTTTCTTCTAGAGATAACCCTAGAAGTCAAATCATCAAGTCAAGCCCCGGGGTGACAACCCTAGGAGATTAAGTCAAACCTCAGAGACAACCCCGAAAGATCAAATCCAAACCCCGGTGACAACCCTGAGAGATCAAATCCAAGCCCCAGTGACAACCCCAAGAGATCAAATCCAAACCCCAGTGACAACCCTGGGAGATCAAACCAACCTCAGAGACAATTTGAAGACTGTCAAAAGTCAACAGCAGTCCAATCTCGTAGACAACTATGTGAAAAGATGGATTCAACTGTATTAAGCCCAAAACTAACCCAGGAGGGGAAAAATAGTAATGTTTCTAATTCAACATCAATTCAGCCTATATCACTGCAAAAGAGGTCATGCAGAACTATAACATCAATCTCGAGTGAAAACATCACAAGACAACTCAACGGATGGACTGCGAAGACTTGAAGATCTGGTCATGGACCCATCCTTTTGAATTTAGAAAATGTAAAATCTCATGTCATTGTGTAGCTCTCGGAAAGGGCTTTCCAGTAAAGTATAGCACGCCTCTATCAAATTCCCGGATTGAAAGTTATGAAGGTTTGAGCGGACAACGCGTTGATCCGAGTACACATACTTTTAGATAATGGGACCCACGGGGCCAGGGCCCACCCAGGTAGCCGCAGGTAGACCCGTGACTACTTTAGTCTATAATTTGACCCCCCATCAGCCAAAATGAAAAAAGAAAAAGAAAAAAACAAAGGTAATTCCATCCATTTCAGTTCTTAACCCTTCCTATGGTGTTCCAAACTTCGATATTCTTCTTTGTAAAGACTTATATACATATATACCAAAACATATCAAATTTTAACCGGTGGAAACAGAGTTTTCAAGCTTCAAAAGCGGCTTAAAGCTCTCCTCGCTACACTATATATATATATATATATATATATATATATATATATATAGATGCTAAAACCGAATAGTTAAGCATGGATTGCAAATCTGTGGTTTTTTCTTGCTTATGTATATATATATATATATATATATATATATATATATATATATGCTGATTTGAATTCGAATTATACTGTTTAATTATGCCTAGATTGCTAATTTGTTACCTTTTCTTACTTTGATATATATATATATATATATATATATATATATATATATATATATATATATATATTAACTGTGATTAAAATATTTGTTTTAATTGTTTATTTAATGTAAAACGGTGATATTAATGTTTGTGGACTAGATTTATCTAAATATAGTCATATCTAACTTTTAACTGGTTCAAAAGTTGTAAAATTAGAACCGTTGAGCAAGAATGGCTATGATTTATTTAAATCTAGTTTTCTTTCTAGTTTTGTAAATATTAAGCAACCGTGCGACCCTAGATCTGTATCTAGAGGAAGCTAGAAGCTTTAGCTACGCGTTTGTAGGGATTTTACTAATGAATCCTATACTTTTCAACGTTTAGATTAAATATCTATTTTATTTCAGTATATTTGTTATGTAGGTTATTCATAAAATATTATGTGAGCTTAGGAGCCACGAGATCTAAGATCCCACTAATGGATCTAGATCTGGTTTCAATGATGGGCCCTTTGTAAATCAGATTTGTGATGCTCGGGTTACTTCGATGGCTTTCATGCCCATAAGGAGCCCGACACTTATATGTATATTATTTTGTCGAAGATGTTTTGCATCTCGAGAATAAAATCAAAACACGCCGAATATGGAATTATATAGATGTATCAAAGGCCTCAATTACTATGTGAGCATAAGGGTTTGAAAACCTGTTTTTAAAATATCATTTCTGTACATTTTGCTTAAAATTAAACTTTTATACAAATCAAACCATTTGTATATAGGTGCAAACGAGGCATAGCACTACTTCTAAATAATGCACTTAGGTCCAATTAACTGCACACACACTTCAAATAAATTAGAGAATTGAAAAGACGCAGTAACCGTGTTTTCACGGAAGTCGAGGGGTGCCTAACACGTTCCACCCGCTTAAGCAATCCCCCGAACTCTATAAATCTCTGTTTCTAAGGCCTGTTAAATAAAGTCCAATAATTGGGCCTTTTTGCAAAAAATTTCATAATTCGGTTGAGTTGGTATAACCATTTCACTAGTACCAATCGGTGACTTTAAATTTTCAAATCGTCAATATTTTGTATTGGACCCTTTTGTCAAACTCGACCTTTCAAACAAAATTTAAAACACATATAGAGAATATAAATGGTAGAAAAACTAAAAGATAAATTACAAAAAAGAAAATTTTTTGTGACGTCGATAGTAACTTTTACAATTGATCTTATATATTACATATACAGCTAGGTTAAAGATCAACCAAACAAGTTTGATCATTTTATTCTAAGTCCTTATACATAGATATCTCAGTTAAGGACTGTACAAAACTCATGCAAGATCCCAACTTTTATGAATAAAAATTAATTTTCTCTAAATATCATTTTGAGTAATAAGGTGTGAATTTGATATAATGTTATAGTTATTGATAATATTTACAAATTTTATAAAGTAAGCAAGTTGTCATAAAATATTCGTTTGTTCGGGAACTATTCATTTTATTAGGGAATATTCGTACGACGGCACAATCATTGGTGGACCCCACAACGGAATTACTGTTGGAGTTAGAAAATGACAGAATTAACTTTTTATAAAAATAAAGGCAAAAGTTTTATCGTTAACTATTGAAATACCCAGTGATAAAAGTATAGTAATACGCGTGGTTGTATAGTAGCACACAGTATTGTACAGTATCTTTGATTATTAATGTTTATGTGAGAAGTCACTCAGCTTTATTAAATTATTACCACATTAATTGTTGCATAGTATCTCACATTATTGATTCAATTATTGTCATAATATTTTATATTATTAAATCAATAATTGAGACGACAAAGTTATTCATATTATTATTTGTATTATTGATAATGTCTAGAAAGTTCTGTCGAGGAAAGGAGTTTGGTTACCTAATTGAGCGCCAATAAGGAGAAGTCCTTATTGGAAAGCCCCTCTTTCTTAGGAATGATCTGATTGTTAATATTGTGAGTTTATAATATTATTTATGAATAATTATTATATGGTGGATATTGGTTCAATTTAGATATAAAGGAAGGAATTTAGTATGAAATATTTGTTGAAAGTTTGGCAATTATTTTCTCCGATAAAATATTCATTCAAATATATTATTATAATATATTTTAATTGTTTAAATAATAGTATTATATATATATACACACACACACATGTGATAAAAGTGGGTTGGTAAGACATTGCCTGCAAGCTAAGTTTTTCAAATGGGTGGGTCCTCTCCCATAAGAAAATAAGAGGAGTTAGACAAAAATTAGGCACATAAGAAAAAAAATGAAAAGTTAGGCGGATTGAGTTGTTTCCTTCCTCCGTGCTGCACTATAAATAGGGGGTAACCCCTCCTTCCTAAAACATACCTTGAATATCAGAAATTCTTATTTTATAATATTGTGAGTATTTTTTTTGAGTATAAGGATAATTTGAGTGCAGCTTTTTGTGCAAGATTTTCTCAGAATAATATCTGATATTCCAGTTAAATCTAGTTTCTACTAAGGTAAATGATATTATTTTATTGCAATACTTGTAAGAAATATTATTTCCTTTCATACTCCATATTATGTAAGGGATATTATTTCATTTCATATTCCTAAATTTAAACTTAATGTAGTAAGTATTGCTTCCATACTCCTTGAAATTTGTGCTTCATCTAGTATCGTTTCACAAGGATATTTTTCTGAACATTCTTGTTAAATTTTAATCTTTTCATGTCGGAGTACTATTCATGGGGAACTATTCACTTGGGTACTATTCACTAAGGTACTATTCATAACAAAAATTAATTTCTTTTCTGTATGAATTATTTTTACATGAATATTATTCTTGAATTTAACTCCACAAAGCAGCTATCATGTTGACAATTTGGACATTCTTAAACTCTGAATAAATTGAATTATAAATCTTAAATATTTATCCTTGATCTTGTTTGATTGAATTCTTATATCATTGTCATCATCCTCATGCTTATATTATGATGAAAGTCATCTTTAGCCCATAGTGAATATATGATCTATTGATTGGTATGATTCTAACCATGAATTATATATCGGTATAATCATGACCTGTAATATTATAAATAATGTGGTAAAAGTCATCATTGGCTCGTAGTGCATTGATGGACAGTTATTGACATGATCATGACCATTAGTGATAATAACAAATATCCTTGGCCCGTAGTACATGGATAATTCGTGGATGTGATACTAATGAATATCATTGGCCCGTAGTGCATGGATAATTCAGTGATGTGAATTAGTTATTGAGCTGTGTTATAGCGATAAAATATTGATGATGAACTTTTAAATCATAGAAGATAGTAGATTTCATACTCTACTTGACTCTTCTAATGGATTATTTGTTCCGCAGCAGTTAAACTTGTTGTCTATTATATTCTATTAGTTTAACACTATTGAAGGCTAACGATAATTTTTTATGCATTATCTTAGTCATAATATTCTTTACTGGGCTAGTTGAGCTCACCCTTTGCTTTCATTGTTCTCTTCAGAAATGAAAATATAGTTGGGACTAGTCAGGGAACGGAGTGATGATCCGAGATGGTGGCTATATTAGTCCTCACTATTTAATGAAATAGTGTGATAATAATTGTAATGAGGATTCTATTTGAGTTTGGATATTATCTATGAGAAAATATTCTTGTTAAAACTCTCAACTACGTTTTTGTCGTATTGTATAAATGAAGTTTGTATTTGAATTTTGTACCATGTATTTAGCGACTCAAAATGAGTTTTGTATACCTATTTTGGGGGCGTCACAACTTATGCATACAAATATACTTTTAAGTCTTTCATCATCAAATCTTATACATTTGGAATCTCATGTAGATTTTAATTAATCTCACCCTCAATTAATCATGTATCTATTGTGCAGATACAGAGAGCTTCACCAATTTTTTCGCACGTAAATCTTTGTTCCAGCAATATGAGATACGATGGGGAAACCCAACCGATGGAGTACTCTTCGGCCAGAAAAAAAGTAAAGATTGACCTTAGAAACTGAAAGCCCAATCCAATTACCAAATAAACAAACTCGTTATCATACTTCCATACATTCATATCGCTTCAATTTCAGTTCACATAACCATTCCCATCGTAAGTGGTAGCGTTAAAAAAGTTTGGTCAGGACAGAGACTCCTCGCAAGTGGGGTTTTTCATCTCGAGATTTCTCGAATTGCAAATAAAAAGTTATTTTTGTATCATACAACGTTCCAGGTGTTGAAAATGTGTCAAAGCATCAAGTCTTGTACTATAAAGTACCCTAAAATTGTTTGGCATGGGATTGCATTAAAAAACTTATATGATGGCTTTAGTGGAATTTACCAGGCTCGTACATGTGAAGTATGTGAGGGGTGTTCCATATTTTGGAAAACTTAACTATTTACCATCTTACACATCGAGAACATAGAGTTCATGAAGGTTGATCTGCATGATATGGGTCCAAGTGTAAATTAGGGTTCGCTTGACCTAATTGAATTAAATGCACAAATGAAGGTTCACGGTATGATAAAATGAAAAGACAGAAGAGCTGGAAATAAAGAAGCAAGACCTGCGAGAATCTTTCACGTGTCCCGAGGCAGAAGACACGTGGAGATGACTCATTTTGGGAATTGATTGAGGGATTGGATTGGTGGCTAGAAGGACAGGGCAATATGGACATTATTCTAATGACTAAAGGGTATTTCTGGAATTTTCCTGAAGGCATGTGCCTTGCACATGACCACTTTCCAGAAAATCCTATAAATACCCCTTCCATTCCATTTAGAAGGGGACTTCTCTTCAGACTCAAGACTCGGATTCTCAGAAGATCAAAGAGACCCTTTTTTGGTGACATAAAGGCTCGGAAATTCCACCTAAAAGCACCAAAGGGGTTTGGACATTTCTCTCAACTCGAAGGACACTCAAGAAGGCTCTTGGAATCCCAATAACCCTAACACGGTTCCCGGATTCTAGGGGTTCTGCCACGCGTCATTGGAGTAATCGCCCACCTGTTCTTCTCCCCTCTTCAATCAATCAATCAATTCCGTATTCTTCGTGGATTTCTCTCCTCCTCAACCAACACGAAACCCTAACCCTAGCAAGGTACGATTTCCTTGCCCACATTTATTTGGCGACTCTGCTGGGGAGGTGTAGAATTCGTGAAGGGTATGCCCACAACTCGAAGTGGGAGAACTACAGGAAGAGCTGCTTCACCAATAAATAGCATTACCTCACCGGAGCTAGTTCCAAGGCAAGTAACTCAAGCATTCCAGGGCACGAACCTGGATTTTGACCAACCATTTATTGAAGACGCTTCAGAAGGAAGTTCGACATCACCACATATGGCCAATCAACAACACACAAGTGCAAGAAGGCAAGGCGAGGATGCAGGTGGAGACCCGACGAATGCTGTGCAACTGGAGATGCTCAAGGCATTGAAGGAAGCACGAGAAGGGCAAGGAATGATGATGGCCATGATGCTGGAAATGCAGAGGAAGCAAGAGGAGATGGGGAATTTCCGCCAGCAGTTGATGCAGATTCCTACTTTCAAGGCCATGTTCCCAGGAAGTTCGCATAGGGAACAAGCAGGTGTGGAAGACAACAATAATGGTAGCAACAACAAAGAGAACCAGATTGTACCTCCATTAACGGAAAGTCAATCGGTTCCAATAATCAACTTGGAAGCCCAGAACAGTGGCGACATGCCACAACCTAGGATGAAAGCAAGCCAACCTCAGGCAAACATCATCTCAGCAACTATTCCATCATTTTCATAGGTGCAAATGCCAATCATTCCAAGCAATGTCCAGCGAATGAGCCAGCAACTTCCACCAGTGTCAGCTGTTCATGATGCAAGTGTTCATCAACCAATTTCTCTACCATACACACCGTCGATGCAGCAGTATATCACAACACCCCAAAGAGTTCACGCTACAAGCCCGTATGTGACGAAAGATGATATGATTGACGTGATCAATCAACTTCGCAGACAGACATCTCGGCCCTCAGAGTTGGACTTTACTCCTCCTTACCCTGCACACATTCGGAGGCAGCCTTACCCAACAGGGTATATTGAGCACCCTCCGCAGTTTCCAAAATACAACGGGGAGAAAGGAAATGCTAGGGAACATATTGCCAGGTTTGTAGAGTCAATGTCTCCGTGGATCGGATATGACGAAGTGAACAACCACAACTTGTTGATGCGGGAGTTCAACAAGACTTTGACGGATAATGCCTTTAGTTGGTACTACAATTTGGAGAAGGGGTCAGTCCATGATTGGGATGACTTAAAATTACAATTTTTCAAGAAATTTTTCTATGTGCAGAAACAGGTAACCATTGTGGAGCTCATGCGGTTCAAGCAGAAACCGAATGAGGAGTTGTCAGATTATGTTGACAGGTTCAGAGCTCAGGCACAGAAGTGTGCAGAACCGATTGAAGAAAAGAACTTAGTCAGCATTTGCAACAATGGTGCCTTGGATTCTTTCAAGCCCCACCTCATCACCAAGGCTTGTGATTCCTTCGCGACCCTCTCATCTTTTGCACAAGACTTGGGAGGAATCGTGACATTGCCCGCTAACCATACGACGGTTACATGGAAGGGCAAGAGGACAGCAACTGTGGCTTTGGCTGACTCTCAGTCAAAACCACAAGGGGGCAAGAGGCACGAGAAATTTTTTGACTGAAGCAGAGGAAAGCCTGGAGACAAATATGCAAGAAAGCCAGTCCCGGAGACTATCACATGTAGTGAAAAAGCATTCAGGAGTTTGTATGAACAATGGGTTGAACATGGAGTGGTGAAACCCCCAAGGCCTAGATTTGCAGTGACAGAAGAAATAAAGAGAAGACCAGACTTTTGTGTATTCCACCAATACGCGGGACACTCAACGATGGATTGTTATAGCCTGTGGAGAATATTCCACGAGAAGCTGGCAAATGGGGAAATTGAACTTGGAAAGGAAAGTAGTGTTCATGACAAGCCGCTGCCAAACCATAAAGGGAAGGAAACGTGAAACACTGTTATTCACAGCACAAGCCCAGAAGTGGAGATGATGATGGAAGAAAAGGAGGAGTGTGATCCAGGCCTGCAGGAGATGGCATTGATGAATGGTGCCAAGTTCAGAAATTTTTTTGATCAGATAGGATTGACCAAGGAAGCAAGGATTGAGGCAACCAGGGCAATTATCAAAGCTGCTGAGACGCGGGAGACTTGTATGGCCATGAGTAAAGGATTTGTGAAGACGATGGAGGAAGAAGAAAATAAGATATCTTTCTCTAAAGCTGATAGAGAGATAAGATACCCGCACAACAGGCCACTGTATGTGACAGCAGTAATCAATGGCATCGAGGTGCGGAGGGCATTGATTGATAATGGAGCATCTGTAAATATCATGCCCTACACCGTGTTCAAACGGTTAGGCCTGCCGGAGAAGAAGATTGTGAAGGAACAAACGAACATTACGGGATTCGCCAACCAAAGTACAAGAACCCTGGGACATATTAAGGTGGATATGCAAGTTGGGAAGATTTGAGGGCCTGTAATGTTCCATGTTGCCGAGGTGGATGCATCATATCATGTCTTGCTGGGAAGGGCTTGGCAAAACGACTACGGGGTGGTACCCTCGGTCTTTCATCAATGCCTTAAAGCTATTTGGAAAGGGAGAGAAGTGAGGGTACCAGCAACTCGGAATCCCTTTGGACCAGAGGAGGCACACATCACCGAAGCAACTTTCTTTGATGATGTCGCTGAAGAGGGAGAGAACCAGATTGCAAGACCTGATTCCCTAAGACTAGCAAGTTGGGATGAAGTGCAGGAAGATAAGTTCGTGCCTGCAGAAAAAGAAAAGAAGAAGACCTCGGAACGCGGAGAATGTTCTAAAAATAAGAAGCCAGTGGTAGTAGACTTAGAGAAAGAAGGAAGAGAAGAAAAGAAAAGGCCAGCAGACCCTGAAGATGCCAGAAATATAATAAATGCCAAGCGGATGGAACGATCTGAGGATGACCAGAGGACAAAATGAGAGAGGGTTGTTAAACCCGATGGAAAGGTAGTGTTTCAATTGTGACGATGCAAGGGGGAAGAGCCCTTGGAAGCGTATGAACCCAACGGCTCAGGAGGTGTCCCCCACTCTAGCAATAATGAAGAAGAAGAAGTTGTACAACAGAAGGTGGAACCAGCTCCAGAATGTTTCGAGGATAGGCCAAAACCTCAACAAAATGAATTAGGGGAAGTTAATCTGGCAACAGAGGAAGGAACACCAAGACCGACTTATGTCAACAAGGAGCTGGATGTTAAACAAAAAGAGGAGCTTGTACAATTATTGCGAGAATATAGGGATGTATTTGCTTGGAATTACGACGAGATGCCCGGAATTAACAAGGATCTTGTGGAGAACAACCTAAACATAAGTCCGGGAATGAAGCCAGTAAAGCAAGCACCTCGCAATTATGCACCCGAAGTAGAAACTCAAATAAAGGAAGAGATCAAGAAGTTGCTGGAAGTAGGGTTCATCAAGCCCATTCAACATCCAATATGGCTATCCAGCATTGTACCGGTAAAGAAGTCAAATGGACAGCTACGAATATGTGTGGATTTCAGAGATTTGAACAAGGCATGCCCAAAGGACATGTACCCATTACCCAACATAGACACTTTGGTAGATGCAACGGCTAATCATGAGATGATGTCATTCATGGACGGGTTTGTGGGTTACAATCAGATAAAGATGTCCGTAGAAGATGCAGAGTTGACAGCCTTTCGTACCCCGTTTGGAAATTTCTACTATGTAGTAATGCCATTCGGGTTGAAGAATGCGGGGGCAACTTATCAAAGGGCAATGCACGCCATATTTCATGACATGATTCATGATATAGTGGAGGACTATGTAGATGACATAGTAGTGAAATCCAAGAAGGCGATAACTCATGTGGAGGACCTGAGGAAAGTGTTCGAGCGGTGCCGAAGGTATAAGTTGAGGATGAATCCGAAGAAGTGCGCCTTTGGGATGACTGCTGGAAAGTTCTTGGGCTTCTTGGTGCACAACAGAGGCTTAGAGGTGGACCCAAGCAAGGCCAAAGCAATCATAGAGATGCCCCCACCAAAAACGCAGAAACAGTTAAAGAGCTTTCTAGGGAAAGTTTCATACATGAGACGATTCATGCCAGCATTAGCCGAGGTCACAGAACCTTTTGGGAAATTGCTAAAAGGAAAGGCACAATGGGACTGGGCGCAAGACCAACAACAGGCATTTGAGAAGGTAAAAAGAATTTTGGCTTCAGCACAAACAATGGTAGTGCCACAAAGAGGAATGCCGTTGCAGTTGTACATCACATCTACCAAGAAGTCCATAGGCGGATTGATCACGCAGGAGGTGGATGGAGAAGAGAAACCCGTATATTACATTAGCCGGATAATCCGAGGACCGGAAACCAGGTATTCACAGGTGGAGAGGCATTGACTAGCCTTGGTATTCATTGCGCAAAAAATGCGACATTATTTTTTAGCACACGAAGTAAAGCTTGCAACAAAAACTGATCCAATCAAATACATATTAACTAAGCCAGCATTATTAGGAAGACCTGCCAGATGGATGATGATTCTTTCAGAGTACGACATCAAGTGTGTAACACCGAAGGTGATCCGATGTCAAGCCTTGGCAGACCTGCTGGCTCAATTTCCAAATGGAGAATATGAACCCCCTTCTGAAGATCTTCCGGGTGAAGAAGTAGAATCAATCGAGTTGATGAATGAGGACCCAGAATGGTGGAATTTGGCTTTTGATGGATCATCTGCAGGAGGTAAAGGTGGAGTAGGAGTGGTGTTGACCACTAAAGAAGGAAATGAAGTGGCCTTGTCATACAAATTGGATTTCCCTTGCACAAACAATGAAGCAGAATATGAGGCGTTCATACTAGGGTTATTGGAGGCTCAAGAATTAGGAGCCAAACATCTTAAAGTAAAGGGAGATTCAAACCTCATAGTGCAACAAATAAGAGGCCAATTCGGAGTGAAGGAACCTATCTTGGTGCCATATCGAACTGTAGCACAAAAGGTGATGGAGGCTTTCAAGAAGGTGGTGATTGAATATGTGCCAAGAGGACAGAATAAACAACCTGATGCACTAGCAACAGTAGCATCTCGAGTCTATGTCCAAGGTGAGGATTTGGATGTAAAGGTAATGAAGAGAACCCTCCCAACCACGGTGCTAAATTTGTTCCCCAAATATATGATGGATGATTGGCGACAAGACATCTCCCATCAATTGCAAACAAAGGAGGGAACAATACCTACTGTGAAGTTACAGAAGTACAACATCATCAAAGGTGTCTTGTATCACAAAGAAGCAGACGGTGTGTTGACACGATGCTTAGGAAGGCAGGAAGCAGATAGAGTATTGCAACAAGTGCATGACGAGAACTGCGGATTGGCAGACATAGGCTTATATCGTAGGCTGCAGCGTCAAGGGTATTATTGGCCTGAAATGAAGAAGGAAGCAGATGCCCTACAACGCCAATGTGTTTCATGCCAAGAATACCCTGGGGAGGATGAATGCGCCTTCATTGAAGACATAGTGGGTTGACGAATCCCTTATGTGGAGTTCTTACAAAGCGGGACTCTTCTGACCGAAAAGAAGGACGCAATTATAATCAAGAGGAAGTCACAACGTTTCTTCTTGCAGAACGAAGAATTGTTTAGAAGGGGATTCAATGGCAAGCCCCTACGGTGTCTGGAACTAGGTGAAGCCAAAGATTTGGTTTACCAAATACACAAGGATGAACACCAAGGGGGAGCCAAGTTGTACAAACAACTTAACGATCATGGTTACTACTGGCCAAAGATGGAGGGAGATTGTCTAGAATTTGTTAAAAAGTGCCACATTTGTCAAATACATGGAAACTTGATCCATGCTCCCACCGTGGATTTGCGAACCTTGGCAAAACCATGGCCCTTTTCATACATGGGGAATGGATCTTATAGGTCCTGTTCACCCTAATTCCAAGGGTAACATATGGATTTTAACTGCCACCGAGATGTACACAAAGTGGGTGGAGGCAATACCCTTGAAGAAGGCCACGGGACCAGCAGTGGCCAATTTTATCAAGGAGCACATCATTTGTCGTTTCGGGATCCCGAAGATAATTTTGTCGGATAATGGAATTCCCTTCATCAATAGGGACGTCAAAAATCTGATGGAAAGATACAGGGTGAAACATTACAAATCATCGCCCTACTACCCGAAAGGCAACGGACAAGCAGAGGTTACAAACAAAACCTTGATAAAAATTTTATCAAAAACCTTAGACGATCATCCGAAGACATGGGCAGAACAATTACCAATAGCGTTATGGGCATATCGAACTTCAAAAAGGAAGCCTACAGGCGAGACCCCATATGCTTTGGTTTATGGTGAAGAAGCTATTTTACCCGCTGAAATAGAAATACCTTCGGCTCGAATGAGACTTCGAAGCTTGGTCGAGGAAGAAAACCGACTAGCAGCCCTGGAGGCCTTAGTTAAATTTCGAGATAAGGCTAAAGAAAAGCTTGAACGGTACCATGAAAGACTGCGACGACAATACAATACCGCAGTAGTACCACGACGAATTTTGGTAGGGGACCTGGTACTCAAAACGGCAACTCAAGTCATGAGGGGGACCCCAACCACTAAATTTTACCCCAAATGGGAAAGCCCGTATAGGGTACGAGAGATCTCTGAAAGCGGGTATTGCAAGATATCTCGTGTGGGATCAGATGCTGTCTCAGGCCCATTGAACTTGAAGTGGGTAAAGAAATATTACACATGAGAAGAGCATCACAAAAAGTTATAGTTTCAACTTCAAAAGTAATCAAGGCACCTGACTAAGTACAGCCCTTGGAAGTTACACTTTCAAACTTCAAAAGTGATCGAGGAACCTGATTAACAGCCCTCGACAGTTACACTTTCAACTTCAAAAGTGACAGAGGCACCTGAGTATAAGCCCTCAACCTCGAAAGTTACACTTTATCTTTAAAAGTGGCAAGCGTTATGCTTTATTCGACAAAAGCAAGAAAGTTACACTTTACCTCTAAAAGTGGCAATCGTTATGCTTTATTCTACAAAAGCAAGATTTACTAATGAAACGTTACACTTTTCGTTAAAAGAAATTTTATTATCAATAAATTTACAAACTTTCACTTATACTTGAATGTTATTTGTTAAATTTCTTTAAAAAAAAAGAGTATAAAGTCAAGTTTTGGTTTGTGAAAACTATATATACATGTTTTTGATAAAATTCATATTTACTTGTGGTTGTCTTGTAATATTAATTTGAATAACTTGAGATTCAATGATAAATATTGAATTTTAAGGAATCATTCAAATTAAAAGCAATCAACAAGGTTGAAGAAACTACATTTTGATAAATGAAACGTGTGTAAATGAGTTTCTAAAACAGGAAATCGAAAAAAAAACAACTACAACAAGTTATGATCTAAAGGCCAAGACATATCAAAATGAAGTGGAGGCACAACTAAAGCTTTTAAGTCAGCAACGGCAGCATCTCGAATCTTAAGATTTGCAGCTTTCAGTTCCCTAACTTTTTGGGTAGTTGACTCTAAGTCCCGTCGCTGGCGCTCTACCTCCCGAAGTCGACCCTCTAAATCTTGAGACTGAATCTTCAATTTGTTGGCGGCTTCATCAAGCTCAGAAAGCTGTACTGAAAAGGATTCATCATCACACTTACGTACAGCAACCTCCGAACGTAATGAAACAAGATCAAAATTTGACTTGAGAAGAGTCAATCTATCACGAAACGGAGACATGTCAACACCTATGGTTGTAAGGTCTTCTACTTTATCATTAAACTTCTTCAAGTCCTCGACTCGCAAAGAATATAAAGAAAGAGTGTGCAATCTACAAATAAGGCCTGCGAGCTGATCTAGGAAGAAGATTTGGGTGGAAGTCTCCTTAATAATTAACCGGTCAAGTATCTGCGAGAACCGAGCTAGGAGACGCTCTAGACTTTCCCGACTAGAAGACGATATCTGGAAACCCCTCCAAGAAATAAGATCCCCATTTGGATTGAAGGAAGCTCTGGTAGCAGCTACTTTAGAAGCTGATGAGTGGGATTTAAACCTGCGAATCAGATATTTTCTGCCTTAATTACTTGCCTGGATTCATAGTTTTTATATAGTTTTATTGGGAATATAGTGTTTTTGTATTTAATCGTTGCATTGCAGAGCTTCGCAGTGTTTGTGCTGCTTTGAAGGGGCAAAACTGTCTTTTTCTGGTTTCCCGCGCCGCGGCGCCAATGTCAGAGTCATTGGCCGCGCCGCAGCGCCACCTTCTATCCATGCTGACAAAAATCCGCGCCGCGGCGCCACTTTGCATATGCTGGCTCGCGCTGCAGCGCGAGCTCCGTGTCCCAGATCTTTAGGCCGCGCCGCAGCGCGACTCAAGAGCTTCATGACCCGCGCTGCAGCGCGAGCTCCGTGTCCCAGATCTTTAGGCCGCGCCGCAGCGCGACTCAAGAGCTTCATGACCCGCGCCGCGGCGCCACCTCCGGTTCCCAGGCAGACAGGAAGTGTTTGACCTAGCAAATGTTAGAGGATATAAGGAGAGAGAGGCGGCTATTAGAAGATAGGGAGGATAGAGCAGAAAAAGATAGAGAAAAGGCTAGAAAATAGAGAAGAGGAGAAGAGAAAGCTTGTTGAAAAGAGATTCGTTGCTCTCCATTTTCTCAGATCGTGCAAGTGAAGAGATTGTTTGACTGAAGAGTACTCCTTTCTTTAGGGGTTTTTCTTATTTCAAATCTTCTATTTATTGTATTTGTCTGAAATGGGTGGTGTATTAGAACTATGTGTTAGTCTCATAGTTATGAACTAACTCCATTGTTAGGATTGCAATGTAACTTTTTGAATAGCTTAATCGACTTTCTCTCTCGTTTTATATAATGAAGCATTTTGGAATGGGTTGTTGTATTTTGCTTATAATGTCTTATTTCTTGATAAAGAAATAGGTTTTGATAGTAGTGGAAATTGATAAATGGATATTACTGTCTTCCTTTAAATACAATGACACTTGTTTTGTCCTGACATTTAATTGTGGGCTTATTGTGCTTGTAGGATAGACATATCCTCACTTGCCTTGTGTGACCTTGGAGTTGTGCATAATGACCTTGGTCAGATTAGATTCACCAATAGACATATTGTGTTTTAGCTTGTCAAGGATTAGCATTTGACCTTCGACAGAAGCTTATGCTTACTTTAATCTCGGTTGACCATTCCTTGATTTGTTTATATACGGAGAGTTAGAAGATTAGGCGAAGCATTAGGGGAGTTGTAATCCTATCTTTATTTCTTAGAGCTGTTTCTTCTCGCAATTTGATTGTCCTATAGAATTTGTTTAACCAACCATCTATTTCTTTTGTTTAGATAAGATTAGTAACGACTTTACCTTAGTAGTTGTTTCCTGTTAAGTCTTTGTCCTCGTGGGTTCGACACCCCCTTATCACTGTATTACTTGTTAGACCGCGTATACTTGCGCGTGTTTATCGGTTGCGGAATCGACCAACAAGTTTTTGGCGCCGTTGCCGGGGACTTAAGAATTAATTGTTTTACATTATTAAATCTAAGTCATTACAATCTTACTTTAAACCGATTTGTTTAACTCTCTCTTCAGGTAGTCTTCATTGTTTATGCCACCTCGAAAAGGGCTGATTACAATACCTCTTGATCCCGAGGTTGAAAGGACCTTCAGACGACTGTCGAGAAAGAAATTTGTGGACACACCCGAGGACATACCTGTGCCTGTCAAAATGGCTGAGGAGCTTCAGAAGTCTCTGAGGGATTATGCTATGCCTCGTGTTGATGATCTCCAGGCGAGCATTGTAAGGCCCGCCATTCAGGCTAATAATTTCGAGATAAAGCCGGGCACTATTCAAATGTGCACAAACATTCAGTTTGGGGGAATGCCTAATGACGACCCCAATGATCACCTGATTAATTTTGTGGAAATCTGTGACACCTTCAAATGCAACGGAGTGTCTGACGATGCCATCAGGCTCCGGCTGTTCCCGTTTACATTAAGGGACAAAGCCAAGAGCTGGCTACATTCACTGCCGACTGGCTCCATTACAACATGGGCTGACTTGGCGCAGAAATTCATGGCGAAGTTCTTTCCGCCTGCCAAAACAGCTAGGCTCATGCACGAAATCATATCCTTTGTGCAATTTGAATCCGAATCCTTATACGACTCATGGGAGCGATTTAAGGATCTCCTGAGAAAATGCCCGCACCATGGTCTGCCGGAATGGCTTCCCATCTAGACCTTTTACAATGGATTATCCGGATCTACTCGTTCGAGTATTGATGCCGCATCTGGAGGGGCATTCATGTCCGAACATCACACAGCGGGGTATGAGCTGGTGGAGACAATGGCGGCCAACAATTACCAGTGGCCTAATGATAGGCAAGCTCCGAGAAGAGCAGCGGGGGTTTATAAAGTGGACTCGGTCACATCGCTAGCAGCTCAGGTAGCGACGCTAACAAAAAGGCTTGACACCTTGGGACCTTCTGCAGTCCAAAATGTGCAGAGTGTCATGGTCCAGTGTGAATTATGTCAAGGAAGCCACCCGACCGATCTGTGTGCTATAAGCCCTGAATCGGTGCAATTTTTTCTAACTACGGGCGGCAACAGAACTCAAACCTTCCCACTCATTACCATCCGGGGTTGCGAAATCATCCAAATTTTTCATGGAGTAATAACAACAACAACAACAACAGCAATAACCCCAACCAACCACAACTTCCTTCTACCAGGCAGAGTTATGCTAACCCTCCTGGATTCCAATCTACAACTCAGTTCAACCAACAACTTCAGAGCATTCAGAATCAGTTTCACCATCCTCCCCCTCAACAGGAGAGAAAACCAAGTTTAGAAGATCTGCTTTCTAGGTACATAGCCCAGAACGAAACCAGAAGTAACAATCAAGAGGCCTCCATTAGGAATCTTGAAGTACAAATGGGTCAGTTGGCTACTGCATTAAATAGTCGGCCACAAGGCGCATTTCCTAGTGACACTGATGTAAACCCTAAACGGGAAGGCAAGGAACAGTGTAAAGCAGTAACCCTCAAAAGTGGGAGAACCACTCAAGTACAAAGTGGAGAGGAAATTCCTGTGGACGACAATGGGGCGACTGAAGAGGCAACTCCTGAAACGGAGATTTCTTAGAAAGATGGGGGTGACGCAAGTGGTCAAGACAGACCCCCAACACCATCTCCTCCAATCACTGCAATACATCGGCCTCTCCCTCAATTACCCTTCCCCCAGCGGATGCAAAAGCAGAAACTAGATAAGCAATTTTCCAAATTCCTAGAGGTGTTCAAAAGATTGCACATAAACATTCCATTTGCAGAGGCGTTGGAAGGAATGCCCAGTTACGTAAAGTTCATGAAGGACATTTTGTCCAAGAAGCGGAAATTGGGAGACTATGAGACGGTGGCTTTGACTGAAGAAAGTAGTGCAATCCTCCAAAACAAACTTCCGCCTAAGCTCAAAGATCCGGGAAGTTTTACAATCCCGTGCACAATTGGGGACCAATTCATTGGAAAGGCTCTGTGTGACCTAGGGGCCAGCATAAACTTGATGCCCCTTTCTATTTACAAAAAATTGGGTCTTAATGAAGCCAAGCCGACTAGCATCACCCTGCAATTGGCTGACAGATCTTTAACTTATCCGAAGGGAATTGTGGAGGATGTGCTAGTGAAGGTGGACAAGTTCATATTTCCGGCAGATTTCATAGTTCTTGATTTTGAGGAAGATAGAGAAATCCCGATAATATTGGGAAGGCCATTTTTGGCAACTGGAAGGACCCTGATTGACGTCCAAAAAGGGGAGCTAACAATGAGAGTTCAAGACCAAGAGGTGACCTTCAATGTTTTCCGTGCACTGAAATATCCTAACACCCCTGAGGATTGCTTCCAGGTCACTACTATTGCTGAAGCAGGGAATGAGGTATTCTCAGAGACGTGCATTAAAGATTCTCTAGAAGCTACACTAACAGGGGCGAGTACTATGGAAGAGCCATCGCATATTGAATGTGCCATGTGGCTTGATGATCCGCTTAGATCAAGGCATTCGCACCGGCATTTCGAATCTCTTAAAGATGATGAGGCATCAACTTCCAAGGGTTTGCCGTCAATCATTGAGCCTCCAGCTCTTGAGCTAAAATCGTTGCCTAACCATCTAAGGTATGCATATTTGGGAAATTCTCTTTCATTACCTGTGATAATTTCTGCTTCTCTAACCAAGTGTCAGGAAGAGAAGTTGCTCATTGTGCTAAAGAAGTACAAAATGGCGTTGGGATGGTCGATTGCAGACATAAAAGGGGTCAGTCCAACTCTTTGCATGCACAAGATCCTATTGGAGGAAGGCTCAAAACCTTCTATAGAGCACCAGAGGCGGCTAAATCCGATAATGAAAGAGGTCGTCAGGAAAGAAATCATTAAATTGCTTGATGCGGGCATTATCTACCCCATCTTCGATAGTCCGTGGGTTAGTCCGATCCAGTGTGTGCCCAAGAAAGGAGGCATGACAGTTGTGCCCAATGAGAATAATGAGCTTATTCCTACCAGGACGGTGACTGGGTGGAGAGTGTGCATGGATTACAGGAAACTGAACAAAGCAACCTGTAAGGATCACTTTCCTCTTCCTTTCATTGATCAAATGCTCGATCGGTTGGCGGGACATGAATACTACTGTTTACTGGATGGATACTCAGGGTACAATCAGATTTCTATTGCCCCGGAAGATCAGGAGAAGACGACATTCACATGTCCATATGGGACTTTTGCCTTTCGGAAGATGTCTTTCGGGTTGTGCAATGCCCCCGCTACGTTTCAGCGGTGTATGATATTAGTCTTCTCTGACATGGTTGAAAAGACCCTGGAGGTCTTCATGGACGACTTCTCTGTGTTTGGGAGCTCGTTTGATAACTGCCTAACGAATCTGACTGCAGTTCTCCATCGCTGCGCCGAAACAAACCTTGTGCTAAATTGGGAGAAGTGTCACTTCATGGTTGAAGAGGGCATTATTTTGGGTCATCGGATTTCTGCTGGAGGTATTGAGGTTGATAAGGCCAATATAGATGTTATCAACAACCTTCCCCCGCCCACCTCAGTAAAAGGGGTAAGGAGTTTTCTCGGGCACGCCGGATTTTACAGAAGGTTCATCCAGGACTTTTCGCGCATTACCAAACCGTTGTGCACCCTGCTGGAAAAATATCAGCCTTTCCACTTTGATGCCGCCTGCTTGGGCGCTTTTGAATCCTTAAAGACAAGACTTGTCACAGCACCTATTTTGGTAGCTCCTGACTGGACCTACCCTTTTGAGCTTATGTGCGATGCTAGTGATTTTGCTATAGGGGCAGTTTTAGGCCAGCGAAGGGAGAAGGTCTTCCACACTATCTACTATGCCAGCAAGACACTGACGGACGCGCAGTTAAACTATACTACCACTGAGAAGGAGTTGTTGGCAGTAGTGTATGCTTTCGATAAGTTCCGTTCCTACCTCATCGGGACGAAGGTGATCGTATACACCGATCACTCGGCAATCAAGTATTTGATTGAAAAGAAGGACGCTAAGCCAAGATTGATACGGTGGGTTTTGCTCCTACAAGAATTTGACTTAGAAATCAGAGACAAGAAGGGAACTGAGAATCAAGTTGCCGACCATTTAAGTAGATTGGAAAACACTACTTCGTCTACTGAAGCCGACAGAGCTATAAATGAATTCTTTCCAGACGAGCAGCTCTTATTGGTACATGGCAAAGCCCCGTGGTATGCGGACTTCGCAAATTACGTCGCTTGCCAAGTTATCCCTCAAGGCCTGAGTTTCCAACAAAGGAAGAAATTCCTTAAAGATACCAAGCAATATTTTTGGAACGAGCCTTTCCTATTCAAACAGTGTTCGGATCAGATCTTGCGTAGATGTTTGCCTGAAGAAGAAATTGAAGACGTGTTGCATCATTGCCATTCATCTAATTATGGAGGTCATTTCGGAGGCCAGCGAACTGCCGCTAAAGTGCTTCAGTCAGGATTCTATTGGCCCACCCTTTTTAAAGATGCTCACGCATATGTGATGCATTGTGACAGATGCCAACGGGTGGGCACTATTTCGAAGCGGCATGAACTACCGCTGCAAAATATTCTGGAAGTAGAGTTGTTTGATGTATGGGGCATTGATTTTATGGGACCTTTCCCGTCCTCGTTCAACAATCTCTACATCCTGGTGGCCGTTGACTATGTCTCAAAGTGGGTGGAAGCAGTTGCCTTGCCGACAAATGATGCGAAGGTGGTGCTTCAGTTCCTCAAAAAGAATATTTTTACCCGTTTTGGCACGCCTCGGGCCATAATTAGCGATGAAGGGTCACACTTCTGCAACAAGTATTTTGAAGCACTTCTAGCCAAGTATGGGGTAACTCATAAAATAGCCACTGCTTACCACCCTCAGACCAGCGGCCAAGTTGAAATTTCAAACCGAGAGGTGAAATGCATCCTGGAAAAGATCGTTAACCCAACCCGTAAGGATTGGTCGAAGAAGCTTGATGATGCATTATGGGCCTACCGCACAGCGTATAAAACGCCCATCGGAATGTCCCCTTACCGACTAGTTTATGGAAAAGATTGTCATCTCCCGGTCGAATTGGAGCACAGCGCTTACTGGGCGATTCAAAAGCTTAACTTTGATCTTGACGCAGCCGGCGAAAAACGGCTGTTACAACTGAATGAAGCAGATGAATTTCGTCTGCAGGCATATGAAAACGCCAAGTTGTACAAGGAAAAGACCAAGAAGTGGCATGACAAGAAGATCCTTGAGAGGCATTTTGAACCGGGTCAGCAAGTTCTTCTGTTTAACTCCCGGCTAAAATTGTTTCCCGGGAAGCTAAAGTCCCGATGGTCGGGCCCTTTCACTATAGCTAAGGTTTATAATCATGGAGCAATTGAGCTTATGGATCCAAATTCCGATTCCACATTCAAGGTGAATGGGCAACGTTTAAAGCACTACTGGGGCGGCGAGGTTGACCGTCAAAATACCTCCATTACACTTGGAGACCCGACCTAAGTCGGGATGAATAGTCAAGCTGACGACTATAAAACACGCGCTTGGTGGGGAGGCACCCCCATCTCGGTATAAATATTATTTGTTTCTTCACCGATTTCCAGTTTTCAGTGATTGTTAAGTTTATCATTTAGCTTAGCTGATAGCTTTTATGTTTTGTATTGAACATGTTGCCAATAGTGTTGGTTGTGTTTTTAACGATGTATGTTTGCTTGTGTAGTGTAGTTGTGTGCTTGTTTTGGTTTGTGCAGATAGTAGATAAAAAAAAAAAAGGGGGCTCAAAGTTCAGGAACTCGCGCCGCGGCGCCATCCACCAAAGGATATCTCGCGCCGCGGCGCCACAAGAAGTACCCAGCTACTGCTAACTCGCGCCGCGGCGCCATCCACTGATGGAAATTTCGCGCCGCGGCGCCACCAAATGTGCCCAGCTACTGCTAACTCGCGCCGCGGCGCCATCCACTGAAGGAAATTTCGCGCCGCGGCGCCACCAAATGTGCCCAGCTACTGCTAACTCGCGCCGCGGCGCCATCCAATGAAGGAAATCTCGCGCCGCGGCGCCACAAGAAGTGGCCAGTTACTGCAAAGTCGCGCCGCGGCGCCAATCAGTGTACAATTTCCCGCGCCGCGGCGCCACTAGCGAGATTTTGTTTCCCGATTGCTTTATAAAGCAGGCTGATCGGCTAAGTCTCCTGCTCTTCTCAAACCATCTCTGCAGTCTCCCTCTTGGCATCCTGCACCTGCGATCCATCAGCTATATAACTGTCTTCATCGGTCGTGTCTCTAGTCAGCCTCTAACAATCTGATTTGCATCTATTCATCAAAGGCTCCCCCCACTCAAGTGCTAGGGTTTCCTTCCAAAGGTAATTTTGAGAGTTTTCTTTGGATCCGAGATTTTGTTTAAGTTCTTTTTTGTGCTCTTCTTCTAGTGTGATTTGGGGCGATTTCCACTGACAGAAATCGGGTTAGAAATAGTTCAATTAAGGGCTGTCCAGGTTTTGTTTGGGCATCGCACGCAAGGTGTTCGATAAATTGCCTGAACCAAAAGTGTAGGCCAATTGGGGCTGTCTTGGTTTAATCTTCGCTGGGTTTGCTTTGGGGTTGAGGTTGGCCGTGCTTCTAGGGTCGTTCCGCTAAAGTTTGATTCAAGCTTACTGTTACCATGGCACCAAAAAGGCAGCGTCTTAGTGTCGGCGGATCTTCGTCTTCTGCCGCGGCACCGCTACAGGCTTGGGACCCTGCCAAGTTTGTTAGTGAGGCAACATGGAAGCGGTACAGAGACTCCTTTGGCAAGCGCAATTTGCTTCCTAAGAGGGGGTTGCGGCCCGATAGAAAGGACGGGGAGCTCATGAATATGATTATCGAGCGGAAGTGGTTAAACTTCACCAAGCCGCCCGTTTCTGCTGTTGTGCCTGTGGTTCGGGAATTCTATGCCAACGCCAGTCCTGATGGTCCTGCTGTGGTTATTGTCAGGGGTAGACCGGTGCCATTTGACAGTATAGCTATCAATGCACTGTTCGAGGCACCCAACTACGCGGGTAATGATTATATGCAGCTGGGGCTCCGCAGTTATGACCAGGAGGATGTTATCAGAAGGCTCTGCAAGCCTGGCACGGCGTGGAAGAAAAATGATTATACCGGTGAGAAGACCAGCTTCCCGGCTGCTGCGCTCAGTCGCTACGGGAAGGCGTGGTACAGCTTCATTTGCGCCTCCATGCTACCGACCCGTCACTTAAGCGATGTGACAAAAGACAGGGCGATTCTGCTTTTTGCCATTGTCACTGGCTTGAACGTGGATATAGGAGTTCTCATCCACGACTCGATCATTAAGGCAATCAAGAGTACAGTCGTTTCGGGACTTCCCCGTCCATCTGTGATCACGACATTGTGCAAGCATGCAGGGGTACAGTGGGGGCTTGATGAGACAGTTTCGCCGCCCATGACTATAATTGACCATCTGACGATCAAACGCTTCACTGTTTGGGACGGGGCAGAATCTCATGTAAGGGGCGAAGGGTATGGACCGCCTACAGCACCGCCTCCTTCCGCCGAACCAGAGCCTCCTCAAGCACCTGAGTCAGGACCGGCTAGTCAGGGTCTTTTGACAGACATCATGGCATCCCTTACCCTGCTGCATCAGAAGCAGGACGCCGAAGCACAGAGGCAGCGGAGGCATATCGCTGCTGTGGCTCAAAGGCAGGAGATAGCGATGCAGTACCAAGCTGAGCTGGTGAATATTATGCAGGGGATCTACACTGATTATTGTGGCGAGGGCATTGACTTCACGCCTTACCAGTTTCCCGATCCTCCCATCTTTCCACCTTACCCTCCTCCATCACCGCCCGCCGAAGCTGACGGCGCTGATGAAGATGAGGCTGAAACTGCTGCGGAGTGAGCGATCTCCAGGGAAGCCCTCTTGTGTATTCAACTGCTTTACGTTTTAGCAATGGGGGCATTGCTCTCCTTAAGTTTGGGGGTGTTGCTTTTAAGTTTTATCTGTTTATCTTAGTGCTACCATGTTAGGACTACTGTCTGACTTTATTTCCTTATTATGTTTTGGTGCAGTCTTTTGAACTGCGGGATTTGGTTGTTTATCTTTATCATTATGGATGCATGAGCTGTTTTTGGTTTTATGTTGATTTTATTTAGCATGATTGTGGTTTCTAGCCATCTTTTTGGGGCTTTTACAGATTCGGATGTTTGTGCCATGTTAATGGCCTTTTCACCCTATTTTGAGCTGCTATTTAGCAAGGGTGTTATATTTATCATTGCTAATTTTTGTTGGATTGTGGCTATGTCTAGCGCCAAATGAGTATATATCTCGTAGAATTGTGTCAAGCTTGCCTTGTGCTAGGGGTTTATGAATTGACAAGTTTAGACTGTTATTGATCCGTCCTTCTAGCAAGCTCTGACCAGCTGTGTTAACTAGTTATTCTTCGAATTTAGTTTGTGTGTTGATTGTGTTGACTAGTTGTTCACTCTTATAAACTTTCATTTGTGCAAGGTAATAAAAGACTTGGGTGTCTATGCAGTTTTGGATCTTGGTTTCTAGCTAAGGGTGTTTATATCGAAAGTTGTGCGGTGGGTCGAGATGGAGCGTAAAACGCACTCGCCCATAAACGCAGAGCCGATATCGAGATGGAGCATAAAATGCACTCGTTTAAAAAAAATAAAATAAATAATAATAATAATTTATATCGAAAGTTGTGCGGTGGGTCGAGATGGAGCGTAAAACGCACTCGCCTATAAACGCAGAGCCGATATCGAGATGGAGCATAAAATGCACTCGCTGTTAAATTTTCGTTCTCGTTGTGAAGTCTCAATTGGCTTATGTTGATTACGTGGCCATTACTGCTCAAGTTATTAGATTCTTTGGGGTGTTCTACACCTAGTGCCCTAAAGTCGTCTGGCTTGGGAGTCGCTGATCAAAAGCTCATTCATGGGTAGTTCTGATTAGCCTAAGGTAATTAAGTACTGTCCGAGTCTGATTTTACTATCGGCTTGCTAAAACCTTTTGATCTTTCCCTGCATTTGCGTCTTGTTCTTAATGCTTGTTGAATGTTTAAGTTGCGGAATGTGCTTGGTTTTAACAATCAACTATGCGAGCTTATTTGGGCTATGATTAGTTAGGACGGTTGATTTTCACGCACATGCTCAGATTGGATCGATTACAGTCTTATGCTTGAATTAGATTGAAGCCTTGTTCATCCCCGTGTTTGACTCTTTCTTTTGGGGGTAGTTTTTATAGATAAACGTAGCTGCGATGCTAGTATATATTTTTATGTTCCTTTCGCATTCTTAGTATCTACTGTTATTATTATGTTAGATAGTTTGCTCGAGGACAAGCATAGACTTAAGTTTGGGGGTATTTGATGAGTGGGATTTAAACCTGCGAATCAGATATTTTCTGCCTTAATTACTTGCCTGGATTCATAGTTTTTATATAGTTTTATTGGGAATATAGTGTTTTTGTATTTAATCGTTGCATTGCAAAGCTTCGCAGTGTTTGTGCTGCTTTGAAGGGGCAAAACTGTCTTTTTCTGGTTTCCCACGCCGCGGCGCCAATGCCAGAGTCATTGGCCGCGCCGCAGCGCCACCTTCTATCCATGCTGACAAAAATCCGCGCCGCGGCGCCACTTTGCATATGCTGGCTCGCGCTGCAGCGCGAGCTCCGTGTCCCAGATCTTTAGGCCGCGCCGCAGCGCGACTCAAGAGCTTCATGACCCGCGCTGCAGCGCGAGCTCCGTGTCCCAGATCTTTAGGCCGCGCCGCAGCGCGACTCAAGAGCTTCATGACCCGCGCCGCGGCGCCACCTCCGGTTCCCAGGCAGACAGGAAGTGTTTGACCTAGCAAATGTTAGAGGATATAAGGAGAGAGAGGCGGCTGTTAGAAGATAGGGAGGATAGAGCAGAAAAAGATAGAGAAAAGGCTAGAAAATAGAGAAGAGGAGAAGAGAAAGCTTGTTGAAAAGAGATTCGTTGCTCTCCATTTTCTCAGATCGTGCAAGTGAAGAGATTGTTTGACTGAAGAGTACTCCTTTCTTTAGGGGTTTTTCTTATTTCAAATCTTCTATTTATTGTATTTGTCTGAAATGAGTGGTGTATTAGAACTATGTGTTAGTCTCATAGTTATGAACTAACTCCATTGTTAGGATTGCAATGTAACTTTTTGAATAGCTTAATCGACTTTCTCTCTCGTTTTATATAATGAAGCATTTTGGAATGGGTTGTTGTATTTTGCTTATAATGTCTTATTTCTTGATAAAGAAATAGGTTTTGATAGTAGTGGAAATTGATAAATGGATATTACTGTCTTCCTTTAAATACAATGACACTTGTTTTGTCCTGACATTTAATTGTGGGCTTATTGTGCTTGTAGGATAGACATATCCTCACTTGCCTTGTGTGACCTTGGAGTTGTGCATAATGACCTTGGTCAGATTAGATTCACCAATAGACATATTGTGTTCTAGCTTGTCAAGGATTAGCATTTGACCTTCGACAGAAGCTTATGCTTACTTTAATCTCGGTTGACCATTCCTTGATTTGTTTATATACGGAGAGTTAGAAGATTAGGCGAAGCATTAGGGGAGTTGTAATCCTATCTTTATTTCTTAGAGCTGTTTCTTCTCGCAATTTGATTGTCCTATAGAATTTGTTTAACCAACCATCTATTTCTTTTGTTTAGATAAGATTAGTAACGACTTTACCTTAGTAGTTGTTTCCTGTTAAGTCTTTGTCCTCGTGGGTTCGACACCCCCTTATCACTGTATTACTTGTTAGACCGCGTATACTTGCGCGTGTTTATAGGTTGCGGAATCGACCAACAGAAGCCATCATTGAATTTGTCGAGTCAAGGGGTGGAGGAGCAGAAAGATGCTGTATGGCTGAGGATTCTTCAAAACCTTGGTCACCTGGAGGATAACCAAGGTCACTATATGGCGAGTGGGAAACATCTGGATGGAGAACATCAAATAAAGCGAGTGCCTCAACAGGCAAAGACAAGTCTTTCATCTTCTCGCTCTGAAAAAAAACAAAATGTCAAAATACAATATATTAAAAACAAAGAAAGAAAGGAAATTCAAGACAAAACATATGTTGATTAAAGAAGGATACTCACAATATAGTCAATGGAAAAGGAGTCGGGAGATGCCACAGAAAGAGGAATGTTATTCAACCCACCCAGAATGTTATCAACATTGCCTTCCCGAGAAATCACAAACTCGGTAGAATCCTTCTGGGGAGGATGAGCATCACCAATAATTTCAGAAGGATTCCCCCTCGGGGAAGTAAGAGCCTCATCAACATCTTCACACCCGTCATGAGGAGCAGTCACAGGTGGGTGTGAAGAAATAGCCGTATCACCTACAGCAGGACTCGAGCTCACATCGGATAAGGTATCCTTAGCATCCAGGCTAACACAATCATCACGAGGAGTAGATGACTCAATATCAACAAGTATAGGTTGGGAAAGCTCACGACTAGTGGAAACCGCCGTGACCGCCTCATTGGCAGTACTACACATAAGCCCAAGAGGAACGTCATCATCATCATCATCTTCATCGACCACGGTAACCTAAAAAAAAGGGAAACAATTACTTAACGATGTGTGAAAGCAGTAATACAAGGGATGAAAGAAAAATGAGAATAGTACAAAAAAAAAATTATTACCAAATTTCTATGGCGTTTCTTGGTTGGATCCTCAGCAGCCGGCATATTAGAATCAGCACTATCAAGAGGGCGTTTTGCCAATGGCTTTATGATAAGCCTAATAGGAGGAAGACGGTTGACTGGGACCACAGAAGAAGCAATAGGAGGAGCTACTTCAGAATCAGTAGTAATAGCCGTTCTCGTTTTAGAACGAGTAACTCTCGTTGCCTCGACATCAAAGCATCCATGGGGAGGAGCTCGAGGAGACACCCGAAACGGAGCCCGTGGTGGAAGACTCGTGGAAGTAGTGGGACCTTGTACAGGAAAAGTATTCGGATCACCTCGAGGAGGAATGTCTGCTAAATGAGGAAGAGAAGACTTAGGCATCAAGACCTCGTGCTCAACCAATCGGCTACTAGCTGGCCAAAGTGTTGGACGGATATTGGTCTTAGGAGAGCATAGCAGTCGGCACCATTGGAGACGCTTTGGAATAGAAACTGGGAATGAACAAATCAAGGTATCATCCTCCCATCTTTTAAGATTGATTTGCCAGTAATTACGTTCGCCAGTAGTATATCGCCCGCTCCGGGAATTATCTGGTATTACAAAAGGAAGGGATCTGTGAGGATCACTTTGTAGCCTCGGAAATGCCCATGTAAAAGAGGGGGAGGTACAGACGAAATTGAGAAGAGCAGCCTCATAATTTTCTCGGCAGGTGTGACCAAAAGGGCGTTCCTGGTCATATCCAAATTGTCTCATGACCCGGTGAAGAGAATACAGTACAGTGCCAAAACTATTATTCTCGAGGAAGTAAGGAAGCTCGGTAGACTGAAGGAAAACGAACCAAGATAGTGCAGAACCACTCAAGCTGGTTCTGTTGAGGCTTGAGTAGGTACGTAATTGGTGCTTATAAAAGTGAGGTAGATGGCCGCAACCCTCTGAAACAATGGTATAGGGACGGGCAGTGAACAAAGTATAATCATCAAGAAAAGGCCGCAGATCCGCACTATCGAGTCTAAGTCGGTGATCAATCCAACGTGCCATGCGAGGAATTACGTTGGGTGATGAAAAAAGAGGAGACTTCTTCTTCTGCTTAGAGGAATAGCCCGAAAAGCGTTCAAAAAGAAAAATCTGAAGAAAAGAGCATGGAATGAAGCAATTGACATCATACCTAAAGGAATAAAAAATCAAATAAGAAAAAGGTTAAAGGAAAATAAGTGCGGTTGGGAAGACATAGGCTTATATATATATATATATATATATATATATATATATATATATATATATATATATATATATATATATGAAAGTGATTACCTCCCAACAGATTCTTTCATGGCAAGGATTGTTTCGTCTAGGCGACGATATAAGGACCCTAAGAAGAGAGAAGCAAGGGGAATCTCTGAGCCTCGGGATAATAACGCTGCCAAGCTGAACACACGGGCAGAAGGACCGTCTATGGGAGATCCAGGGAAGATGAAGCGGGACAACCACATAGCCAGATAAGCTGCCAGAGGAAAAGGACAAGTCTCTCCACGGAAGGCAAGAACAGATTTGGCATGAATAGAGCTGTCCCATTGGTTGGTCTTGTAGTCACGGAAGAAGTAGCGTACCCAGGATAACCAAGAATTTTTCTGCCGACTGGAAGTCTAGAAGTCTGGAAGGAGTGTATCGCCCTTGAAGCGGGAGATGAAGCGGGAAGATTGCTTGAAGGCTTCCATCAAGTAGGCAACACATTCGTTATCTCTAGTGGACATGTTAGAAGGGCCGCAGGAGTTCGAAGCAACAACGGGAAGGCTACAAGATGAGATTCAAAAATAAATAAATATGTTTCAGAAAAAATGAGAATGAATGAAAGGAATAAAAGAAGAGAACTTACTGATAGAGGGCATAGACATCCTCTAGAGTAGGGGTGAATTCCCCCCAGGCAGTGACGAATGTGCAAGTAGAGGAACACCATCGTGAGATCAACACAGTAAGAGCGTTATGGTCATGGTGGATGCGTAGGTCTCTACACAGTTGAACACAACGAAAGATGCTTGCGTTTTTTAGTATTTCCACGTATTCAGCATTTCCAAGGATTTCGTCAGTCCAATCCTGCCATCCTTGAAGGCGACTAGATGAATCAGATAGGAAGTGAAGAGGACTGAAAGGGTATTCTTTCTTCTCTATGCATAGGCGGGGAATGCAATTAGCACGAGGGAAGTCATCCCAACCTCCAAAAGCTGGGGCATACAGAAATAGGCCTTCTTTCTCTGGTGAAGGAAAAGTTATACGGTCATAGTCCTTAACTCTATCCCAGAAGGTATCAGAAGGATCGAAGAAGGGAGCCCTTCCCCAATCAGTGATGAAGGGGGACTCCTGAGTGGTTTTTGGTTCTGCGGAGCATTCAGGTGAAAGGGCCTACAAGCAAGGAAAGTTCATCATAAGAATTCTATATATAAAAAAAATGCAATGTAAGAATGTCATAGGGAAAAGAAATGCTCACCATGACAAAGAAGAAGGTTTGATATGTAACCACAAAGACACCTGAAAAGAAGAAAAAAAATGTCAAAAGGAGTCTAGACATTGATTTCTCCCAGGGTTCGGCCCCCCTAGTATTCGGTCCTCTATGGTTCGGCCAATTACAGTAATTTTGCTGTATACAGAGAATTTTTTCTTGCTTTGGGTTTTCATCAAAAAAAAAATGGCGACCACAGTGGGAGACTTGATAATATGTTCTTGCCTTGGATTATACTACTACTACTACTGTACACTCATTTTTAATGGAATGTCAAATGGGGCGACTCCAACGGTCCGTCCGTCCGTCCAAATAATAAAGCGTCAACAAAACAAAGCAAAGCAAAGCGGGAAAAGAAAGATGGGCAACAACAATTCTACTGTCTTTGCCGCACAAGGGCCCACTAGAGTCATATTGCAGCAAAAAAAAAAAAAAAAAAATCCGCTCAACTTATTTCGTTCAATACCCCAGCTAAATGGAAAACCCATTTTGATGCCTCCAAAGAAACTTCTAAACTGAGAGAGAGAGAGGTTACCTTAAGTACTAATTAATAGATTTTTTATTTCTTTCATGGCTAGGGGTTACTTTTTGGAGGAGAGGCAGGGTCTGCTAACACATTTTAACATAGATCGACATATCCAAAAAGTCTAATTAAAATGTCTGCACCACTACCGAACTCGGCATCAAACTCACCATTTGATTAAAAAAAAAAAAAGTTCGGATGACATGCTGCCTATTGGCTTTATTGGTAAATCATTTGATTGAAGAGGCATGCAATTTCTTCTTTTTTTGAAATAAATAAACTTGGGGTCCTCCTAAATTTGGTGGTGGACACACTTTAATTGATGGGTACTGTGAAGAAGGAACATGGAGGCTAAATCATGGTACTGTACCTGCTGAACTACTACTAGAAGGGAAATCATCATTCAAGATTAAATCTGATTTTGTGCAAGTGTTAATCCCGAAAAAAAAAAAATCAACTACTTCCATTCATACCCTTGAGGTCCTGTTTGCTCTGCGAATTAGCTGCTTGAGACGAATAGTTTTTCACCGCGAAAAATTATAGCCTTTTCTCATGAATTCCGAGGGAAAAAACCAAGATATAATCAAGGTAATGGGGCTCGAAAGACAAAAGAAAGACTAGAGTCGCCTTCAACAATCGAAACAAATCATGGGTTTTTCTTGGAAGCAAGTCACCTTCAACAATCGAAACGAATCATGAATTAAAGGACGATTATAATCAAGTTTCCTCAGTCTTATTTTTCAAAAAAAAAAAATAACTATTCGTCTCAAGTGTAAAATTAGAAAAATTATTAGAAAACACTTTTAACAATATGCTAATCTGACAGGAACTTTAAGCTAGTACATATATATGGCTTCAAGTTCTTTAAGTTCACGTAGGGGCACCGGTGCAATGTGGACACCCCAGCAGAACAAAGAGTTTGAGAAGGCACTTGCGAAATTTGACAAGGACACGCCGGAGCGGTGGCATGGACGGCTGTTTTCGGAGGGATTAAGGCTGGGATGAAAGATCCTTCCAAGTTCACCAAGGTCTTGCTTTTTTCCCAATTTGATTATTTCTTGCTTTAAAAAAAAGAAAAAAAATTAGTTAGGAAAAACTTTGTAGCCGTACATGCATGCATACACCATCTAAATCTCTATATGGAGACCAATCTTGACTCAAAAGTTGGAATTTGAATCTACTCCATTACACCCTTTCATCATATTTTGATTTGATTTGATGCCGTACATGCATGCATGCGTGATTTGATTTAAAAAAAGAAAAAATCTCTTTTCAAAAAATAAAGATTTGAAAGATTTGATTTGATTTTTTTTCAAAACAAAGAAAGATTTTATTTCCAATTTTCAGAATAAAATCAAATTTTATAAAATTAAGATTTGATTTTATTTTAGTAATGAAAAATTAAGATTTGATTTTATTTTGGAAATAAAAATTAAGATTTAATTTTATTTTGGAAATAAAAATCAAGATTTTTTATTTTATTTTGGAAATAAAAATTAAGATTTGAAAGATTTGATTTGATTTTTCAAAATAAAGAAAGATTTTATTTCCAATTTTCAGAATAAAATCAAATTTTATAAAATTAAGATTTGATTTTATAAAATTAAGATTTGATTTTATTTTGGTAATAAAATATTAAGATTTAATTTTATTTTGGAAATAAAAGTCAAGATTTGATTTCATTTTAGAAATAAAAATCAAGATTTCCAATCAATGCATGTTGCCGGTAATTGCTCTTTTCAAAACCAAATTAACTTTTAGTTTTACAAAATTTTTTATTATTATTATTTATTGAATCATATACGTAGGGACCAAGCTTCAGAGTTTGTATCTCATTAGAATCCCTTAGTCATTGAAAAAAAAAAAACAAACAAACTTTCCATCTAAATGGAACAAAAGCTCCTCAAATTACGAACGCGGGGTATCAACATTTCCTCCCATTAGAATATGTTTTTAATGTTCCGATTGCTACTATGATTCCTTTGCTTCTTGGATTGTAAAATAATATATATATATATATATATATATATATATATATATATATATATATATATATATATATGGAAAAATTGGATTTAGTTTCCCAAATAATGAAAGATTTTATTTTATTTTCCAAAATAAAATAAGATTTTATTTATTTTGTAATATATATATATATATATATATATATATATATATATATTCCATTCAAACATAAAGATTATAAGGTAATATTTTAAGATTTTACACATACATTCAATCAATACTAGGGGTTGCATAATTTGTGTCTTGGACTTTCGATTCAAAAGAAAAAAAAATTACCTTAACTCACGGTATATTTGGGAGAGCTCCCTTGGGAGTTGCCTTTGTTAAGATTTTTCGTTTTTTTGAGACTTGCATAATCAAACTCTGCGGATCGTTCAGAAATTTGAACAAGACTCAAAGTATTTTGCACGATCGTTACTCCAAAGGCGTGACTCTCGCGCAGGGGGCAAATGTGGGCCCAAGTGCAAATTAGGGTTCGCTTGACCTAATTGAATTAAATGCACAAATGAAGGTTCACGGTATGATAAAATGAAAAGACAGAAGAGCTGGAAATAAAGAAGCAAGACCTGCGAGAATCTTTCACGTGTCCCGAGGCAGAAGACACGTGGAGATGACTCATTTTGGGAATTGATTGAGGGATTGGATTGGTGGCTAGAAGGACAGAGCAATATGGACATTATTCTAATGACTAAAGGGTATTTCTGGAATTTTCCTGAAGGCATGTGCCTTGCACATGACCACTTTCCAGAAAATCCTATAAATACCCCTTCCATTCCATTTAGAAGGGGACTTCTCTTCAGACTCAAGACTCGGATTCTCAGAAGATCAAAGAGACCCTTTTTTGGTGACTTAAAGGCTCGGAAATTCCACCTAAAAGCACCAAAGGGGTTTGGACATTTCTCTCAACTCGAAGGACACTCAAGAAGGCTCTTGGAATCCCAATAACCCTAACACGGTTCCCGGATTCTAGGGGTTCTGCCACGCGTCATTGGAGTAATCGCCCACCTGTTCTTCTCCCCTCTTCAATCAATTAATAAATTCCGTATTCTTCGTGGATTTCTCTCCTCCACAACCAACACGAAACCCTAACCCTAGCAAGGTACGATTTCCTTGCCCACACATGACAATGTTGCACAACTTTGTGTTTTGAAGTAATTAATTGGTCCACACCCATGAACTAGTACTTGCAGCTGAGCACTCTCTCTAAGCTTCACGAAGCCAATTAACAGCAACAGATTGTGCTTATGTGGAAGAAAATGATTTTTATTACCCTAAATAGTATATCCTTCCTATGCGTTAGATTTACATTCCCTTACTGATCCCGTTGGCATGCTGAACATGATTCACCCTCCAAGACTAGATTGGTACGAGTTTTATGCACAAGCTATGAATTCAAGTATGGAATCTTATGATGCAGAGGTAACAAGTCACAGATTTTTGCTAATTTGAGAGAAAAGGGTAACAAAATTTGGAGCCCGAGATTGGGCCGGTCCTACTCTTAAATACCATGTGGTAATAATGATGTTGATATAGTTAGGGTTGATCCAAATCAGAAGATGAAGAAGTATGTGTAATCAATTGCGATGTCTAATGACATTCCTCTAGAAAAATTTAAGTTTATTCAAGCGTAACTGACTTCGATTACTGTCTATAAAATTAGCGGAGGAAAAATTTTTTGGACAAGATATAAGGTTGGTATTTGATTCTGGCTTTTTTCTTATTTGGGCTAAATTAACTGGGGAGCAAGATATACGAGTTTGGTATAAGCTTCAATAGTCTGAGATATTCACCTATGACACTTCGGATGATGACATCTCACTTCGAATTATATCACAGCAACTTCATCATGTCTTCGATAGTCTACATTTGACGGATATAAGGTTGGACTGCTCTCCTAAACCTCCACATAAAGTCTCCTAAAGGGATCAAGAGCATTGTTATGGCAATATAAGGTCAGATGATTCCCTAGGACCTTTACATAAAGCCTCCCTAAGGGATCATGAGTATTGTTATGTTGATATAAGGTCGGACGGTTCTCTGGAATCTCTATATAAAGCCTATCTAAGGGATCGAGAGAATTGTTATGGTGATATAAGGTCGTAAGATTCTCCAGAACCTCTATATAAAGCCTCCCTAGGGAGCAATATAGCAAAAGATATAAGTTCGGGTGGTTCTTTAGAACTTAAATCAAAAGTTTTCCTCAGGGGTCGGGAGTAATATTACGGAGATATAAGGCCAGTTAACTACATTTGACTTGTGGTCGGGACAAACGTTCTCTCGAATGGAAAACGTTCTTCAGGACGAACAAACGTTCTCCCGAACGGAATAATGTTCTTCATGACGGACAAACATTCTTCTGAAAGGACAAGATTCTTGAGGACGAATAAACGTTCTCCCAAACGGACAACTTTCTTCAGGATGGACAAACATTCTTTAGGACAGGCAAACGTTCTCCCGAATGGGCAACATTTTTCATGATGGACAAACGTTCTTCTGAATGGACTAATTTTCTTTAGGACAGACAAACGTTATCCCGAACGGACAATATTCTTCAAGACAGACAAACGTTCTCCTAAACGGATTAACATTCTCTAGGTCAAAGAGACGTCCATCGGACTAAAACGTTCATCGGGCTCAACGACCATCGAACTAAACGTTCATCAGACACACATCCTCCGGTTCGAGCTGACGTCTTCTGGGACTAAACGCTCTTCGGCTAACGTCCTCTATGACTAGTTGATGTACTCTCTTATTTTATGTTTCTTATAATAAAAGAGTGGGGGGGCAATGTTGGGGAGTAATTTTGTGGGCCAGAATGATCCAATGGGCCGCACCACGTGGCAAAATATTCCAGTCATGAGGCTTGACTTTTGAGGGATTCACAATCCTTATTGACTTGTAATTCTCATACCTAGTTTGACTTCCTATTTCCAAAGAAACCAAATCCAATCCAATTATGAGGATTACAGTTATAATAAGACTTTACATTAAGAATCCTATTCCTACTCGAGGAAGGGTGCAAAAAATTAAGGATGTGTGATCAACTATAAATACACGACCATAATTTAGGTTCCATGAACCATACACATTATCACTCTTATTCACTAGAGCAATTACATACCTCAATTGTTGACATTTTCTGGCCAGTACTGAATCTCACACCAGAGTTATCCACAGACGGTCTTGAGCGTCAAGCTTCTCAGTATATTTGTTTGTTCATTGTGTAGGTTTCTCACTCGTTATTTGATGATTATGTGGGCAAATAGATTTTGGCGTTAACACTAGGCAAAGAAACCACAATAACTATCATTCATCTACACATACAATATGCCATGTTAATTAATGAGATAAGATTATAATTTTAAACCAAACATTGAGTCATTAAAGATATTTACCTTGTAAAAAGGACACCCTATAATTTTTTCTCACTAATTTCACTTCGATGAAGTGCACATAGGTTCATCCATACCACACCATGTTGGAATTTGAGGTTTTACCTATTATAATATTATGATTTCCTCAAAGGTCATAAGCTACAAGCTAGACCAATGGTATAGTTCATGATTTTATGGATCTTTGTTGGATGTATGTGCCATTCTATTTTTTCCTATAAAAGAAAATGAAAAATTAGAGCCGAATGCAGAGAAAATTCTCAAATAATTCTATCTTGCAACTTTGTTATTTCTCTAGTTTCATAACACGTTATCACCACGAAGCTCCAACCAACTGAGATGGTAAAAATTTAAATTCTTGCAATTAAGCATTATATTACTGGCTTAGCTTTGACGCCGATTATATTTTTTAAACTGTCAAATTATATTCATGTTTTATTGCCCATTTTTAAATTTTATTATTTACAGTGGCACCATCTATCCTAGTTGATCTTACAAAAAGTAATATGCACATGCCAATTATATTTGATATGATGAAACATATACTTTGTAACAATATTATTCGTTTATTAATAAAAGTATTCACTTATTAAAGGTTTTAATTTATCTACATGATGTTGTTATATAATATGTGATAAACTCATAGTTTTAAGCACTGTTTTTAGAATCATGATGATGATCATGCTAATGATATCTAAATTCTTAGATAGCTTAAAACTAGAATTGTTCCTAATCGTAGGATTACGAAAAAAGAGGATTAGTCAATCCAAATAGATTGGTACATACGTTGCTTGCTCATTAGATGACGATGATTGATCTCATGATCATATGTGTGGAGACACTAAAATAAGTATGTAGGTGCTTATTAGAGACTAAGTTCACTGAACGTGGCTCGCTAAGGAATACCTAATGGAGTTTTACTTGTCTGTCAATAAAAATTCCTATAGTTATAGTAGTACAAGTGATCCTTAGACTTGAGATCATCGTAGTATCTTGTGTATAATTAGTTATATTTAATATGTCTCTTAAGAACCTTAGGGTATGCTTGGGTGTAATAAGTTGTACATAGAGATAATGAATGATCAACAAAGAATTTATCGCTTCTAGTAAAAGGACAGAATATCCCATGTGATTGGATAAATGACAACCCAATAGTCCTTGGCCAAGGCAGAATGAAGTTAGAAATGAGTCTCTAATTTGTATTAGTTGGAGTTGTGTATATATGAATCGAAATACGTATAATTAAATAAAATAAGACTTGACAGTAATTCCATGTCTTATATTTAATTGGGACATTATATAGTGGAATGATTGAATTATACGGTAACTATTAACTCAAAAGTTCTTTTATGATTAATGTTGAAATCTATATTATCTGAAAAGTCGTTGATCGCTAAGGGGGCTTACCCTTATTGTAAAATAAATGTTATTTATTTAAATAAATTAAATAGTTTAATTTATTTATTTAAATAAGATTAGAATTGTTTAAATTGATTTATTCACAACAGGTTTACTATGGAGAACCTAAAGGGTCATGTGACAACCCGAGAAATTAGACAAATTATTAAAATCTTAAATTACGGAGTTAAGGTCAAATAATAGACCTTGACAGAAAATAAGTGTATGCGTTTAATATTTTTGGGAAGGAATTTTGAGGATTTCAAAATTCTGTGAAGGATTTAGGTGAATTATTCAGGATTAAGTGTATATGTGAATATGTTCTGTGAATATGGTATTATATGTGTACAGTATGTGGTTTAGGGTCAAGGATTGACCAGATAAATTTTATCAGTGTCAAACGCTAGTTTTATTGTCGAATATCGACGTTCAGTTAGAAAACCCTAATGACTGTTAAGAAACTCGAAAAATCTGTTCTAAAACCCTAATTTCGGTTTCGAGAATTCGAAACCCTAATTCGGAAATTGAAAACCCTAGTTTGGGAATGCAAATGATGTTATAAGGTTTAAATGTTACTAATGATGACCTAATTAGGGATAACCCTAATTGATTTAGAAAACCCTAATTTTTGGATTAGAAACCTTAATTTATAATTAGGGAAACCTTGCTTTTTAGTTTAATAATTTTAATGTTAATTAGGAAACATTAATCCTAATTTTCAAGTTATTAGAAAACCCTAATCTAATTAGTAAACCTACTTTCTAAATTAGAAAGATTATTATTTTTTCTATTTAAAACCCTAATTATTGGCTTATAAACCCTAATGTACAATTTTGACCCTAATTACTAATTAGCAATTTTAATTAGGAAATAATAATCCTAATTAGCAAAATTAAATTTTAAGATTAGGAAATCTGATTATAATTATAGAATCCTAATTACAATTTTGAAAATATTAATTTTCTATTTTTAAAACCTAAATTGGAAATTTTAGAAATCAAGTTGCCAAAACCTAAAGGGCTAAACCCTAAACCCTAAGGGTTTACACAACTGACAAATATGCCATTAAAATTAAATGCTAAATGACCAAAATAGCCTTCATGTATTATTTATTGGTTGCTTGTAAATCTTGCAATATATTGAGTTGCTGACTAACTTTAGATATCCCACATGTGTAGAATCTATATTATCAGCCAACATATTTGTCAATTACATTAAATCAAATGTTATATAGATTAAAGAGAGAGAAAAAGACTCGTTTTCTTTATCATATGAACCAAGACTTTCTCAAACTAAGATTTAAGAAATGGAGAGAGAAAGGGAGTGTTAAGTCCAGCTAATATCACTACTTAGCAAGAAAAGATCAAATCAGTAGGATCAGAATCAAAAATGGGTCATCAAATAGGTATAAATCCTAAAACTTCAAAAATTTGTATCTTATGTTATATGTTATGGTTTGATGTTTTAAGTTGTGTATAAAGGTGTCATACAGTGATCTGGGTGATTAGATCATATATCTATAACATCTAGATACACGAATTTAAAGATTTCTCAAATCTATAAATCTGGAAAAATGGTGTCTGACAGTCAAATGTCAGGTCTCCTAGATCTGTCTATAAATGTTTTTAGTGTTTTAAATGTTTGTACTTGTTGTATGTTATAAGGTCTTGGATCTAGAACTTGAATCAAGTCCAGATCAAGTGTAGATTAAGAGGTATTATTGGTCAAAACCCGTTGACCGTTCATGAGATCTGGTTTCTGGGTAACCCAGAAACCCAGATTTTTCTGATAGCCATTTTTGAAGGCTTTGATCTTTCTTCTGTTAAATGTTTTGGCCAAGTTATTTTTTTGTTGTTATAGCCTGACATGAAGACTACATGTTAAAAGCTTTTGATCACCCAGATCCTTTACAGAATCGTAGATACTCCTGGTCAAACTAGGTTGACCGATATGCCCGGATGAAGATTCTAGAAAACCCATAATCTTTAAGAACAAGTTCCTGACAGGTAGTTTGACTGGATAAAATCTTCATTTAGTGTTGTTGTTAGATAGATCTGATGACATGTTGTTGTACCCTGACATCAAGACTATAGGATTGAACTATTACATCCTACAAACAAAGCCTGGAACTCAATGATCAATGGCCTAGAAAGTAGACTCTCGAACTTTTCTTCATTTCTGGGTAACCCAGAAATGAAAAACAGCTTCTGACATGATTATTGAGAGCTAATAACTCTCTGTTCTGTTGATGTATGACCTTGAAACTTGATTCTAGTTGCAGTGTTACACGAACACTACAACATTAGAACCATAACTAGTCCAGATAACAACAAAAACTAAGTTTAAATTGTGGTCAAAGTGTGTACCATGTAGTCTGACATGATGTTCTGGGTTTGTTGAAGAACAGCCCAAGAACACATTTAGCCACGGTTGTGTCGCCTAAAACACCTTTAGCGACAGTTAATTATGAAAATTAATTATTTTTATTAAATAATTAGAAAAAATAGTTTTAAATTATTAAAAAATAATAATAAATTCCTAAAAATTATCTTAAAATCTGAAAATTAGTTTTTAATTATTTTGAGTATATTTCATAAATATTTAATATTTTTAGAATATAAATGGTATTTAATTTATTTAATTTTAATATTAAATAAACTATTTAAAAATGATTTTAATACTTTAAAAATCATGAAAAATTATATTATGGTATAAGAAAATATTTTAAGTTATTTTTAATAACTGTTGATATTTTGTAATTAAATTCATTAATAAATCAATATTAATGGTAATTAGTTTATTTAATAAATATATTAAATAAATTATGAAAATTAGAAATAATGCTTTAAAAATCAAATAAAAATGATTTAAGGGTTAGAAAAATATTTTAAGTTATAAAATATTAATATATTATACTTTATAATATTAAAAATATATTATAATATTATGTTGTGATTTCCATTAATATTTAATATTAAATAAATATTAATGATACTAGAATAATGTTGTATTTATATTATATAAATATGATATAAATGATTAAAAATCATGATAAATGGTAATAATTATCTGAAAATTATTACAAGCCTATGAAATTATTTTGACTCGGACTGAAATAGTTTGACTTGATGTTATGTCTTATGTGCTGTATAAACTGATAGGGTTATGTGTTATGTGTTTAGGTTATTCTATGTATATATATATATATATATATAATAGTTTTATATTGTGATGATATTATTCTAATATTGGAGATCTATATTACTAATATTAGGTCTTTAAATAAAGCGATATAAATTGTGTAACGGTAATCAACGAAACATGCACGTTTTTCTTAACTCTACTAAGAGTTGTTTCATTCAGATATGCTTATGGTTAATCATTGCTGATTGCCATTGTAGAATTGTACTATGTATATATTACATGTATAAATCAGGTATGAAAGGCTGATCACCTTCATTACCGTTCGGTCCAGCTATATTTGTTCATGTTTAATACTTTTTCAGTCAAAAGTTTGTTCGCGCTAATTCAAAACTATATTGATGAATTATAGCCAGCTTATTATTCACACTCTTGCAATCATTATATATCCTTAAATAAATTTAAATTTTCTGGGCAACCTTCATGCTCACTCTTGCTATATTATGATAAATATTGCAGATTAAGGAGAATACGGCGGATACAAGGAAATGTTAAAGACAATTACAGTGTTAGTTTACATGTGCAGATAAAGTTTATAACAGTAATGTATGATAATATCTTTGTATGCTAGACAAGTAATGAATCATGTATAAGTTAAGGTTACTCGACCTTGGGGAATAGTGTGTAATGTTTAATGTATAAACAACTTATGTTTATATCTTCCACAAATAGTTATAAAATTATTGTACCAGATTTGTGGTTATTTGGGACCCGAATTTGGGGATGTCACAGTTGGTATCAAAGCTGTAGGTTATGAACCTTAGGTAGGAATACCTGAGACCAATAACCGTAATGATTAGGATAAGATCTAACTCACATAGAGTTAGTTGGTCTGTAGGATTCAAAGGTGAATCTCGGTGAGTTGTAAGGTATTATATATGTTCTGTTAATATGGTATTATATATGTACAGTATGTGGTTAAGGGTCAAGGGTTGACCAGATAAATTTTATCAGTATTAAACCCTAATTTTATTGTCGAATATTGACGTTCAGTTAGAAAAACCTGATGACTGTTAAGAAACCCTAGAAACCGATTCTGAAACCCTAATTTCGGTTTCAGGAATTCGAAATCCTAATTCAGAAATTGAAAACCCTAGTTTGGGAATACAAATGCTGTTATAAGGTTTAAACGTTACTAATGATGACCTAATTAGGGATAACCCTAATTGATTTAGAAAATCCTAATTTTTAGATTAGAAACCCTAATTTATAATTAGGGAAAACCTGATTTTTAGTTTAATAATTTTAATGTTAATTAGGAAACATTAATCCTAATTTTCAAGTTATTATAAAACCCTAATCTAATTAGGAAACCTAATTTCTAAATTGGAAAGATTATTTTCTTTCTATTTAAAACCCTAATTATTGGGTTATAATCCCTAATGTACAATTTTGGCCCTAATTGCTAATTAGCAAAATTAAATTTCATGATTAGGAAATCTGATTATAATTATAAAATCCTAATTACAATTTAGAAAATATTAATTTTCTATCTTTAAAATCTAAATTGGAAATTTTAGAAATCAAGTTGCCAAAACCTAAATGGTTAAACCCTAAACCTTAAGGGTTTAGACAATTGACAAATATGCTATTAAAATTAAATGCTAAATGATCAAAATAGCCTTCATGTATTATTTATTGGTTGCTTGCAAATCTTGCAATATATTGAGTTGGTGACTAACTCTAGATATCCCACATGTGCTCTATATCTTTATTATCAGCCAACATATTTGTCAATTACATTAAATCAAATGTTATATAGATTAAAGAGAGAGAAAAAGACTCACTTTCTTTATCATATGAACCAAGACTTTCTCTCACTAAGATTTTAGAAATGGAGAGAGAAAGGGAGTGTGAAGTCCAGCTAATATCACTACTTAGCAAGAAAAGATCAAATCAGTAGGATCAGAATCAAAAATGGTTCATCAAATAGGTATAAACCTTAAAACTTCAAAATTTTGTATCTTGTGTTATATGTTATGGTTTGATGTTTTAAGTTGTGTACAAAGGTGTCATAAAGTGATCTGGGTGGTTAGATCATATATCTATAACATCTAGATACACGAATTTAAAGATTTCTCAAATCTAGAAATCTGGAAAAATGGTGTCTGATAGTCAAATATCAGGTCTCCTAGATCTGTCTTTATAAATGTTTTTAGTGTTTTAAATGTTTGTACTTGTTGTATGTTATAAGGTCTTGGATCTAGAACATGAATCAAGTCCAGATCAAGTGTAGATTAAGAGGTATTGTTGGTCAAAACCCGTTGACCGTTCATGAGATCTGGTTTTTGGGTAACCCAGAAACCCAGATTTTTCTGACAGCCATTTTTGAAGGCTTTGATCTTGCTTCTGTTAAATGTTTTGGACAAGTTATTGTTTTGTTGTTGTAGCCTGACATGAAGACTACATGTTAAAGGCTTTTGATCACTCAGATCCTTTACAAAATCGTAGATAATCCTGGTCAAACTAGGTTGATCGATATGCCCGAATGAAGATTCTGGAAAACCTAGAATCTTCAAGAACAAGTTCCTGACAGGTAGTTTGACTAGATCAAATCTTCATTTAGTGTTGTTGTTAAATAGATCTGATGACATGTTGTTATACCCTGACATCAAGACTATAGGATTGAGCCATTACATCCTACAAACAAAGCTTGGAACTCAATGATCAATGGCCTAGAATGTAGACCCTCGAACTTTTCTTCATTTCTGGGTAACCCAGAAATGAAAAACAACTTCTGACATGATTATTGAGAGTTAATAACTCTATGTTCTGTTGATGTATGGCCTTGAAACTTGATTCTAGTTGCAGTATTACACGAACACTACAACATTAGAACCATAACCAGTCCAGATAACAACAAAATCTAAGTTTAAATTGTGGTCAAGGTGTGTACGTTGTAGTATGACATGATGTTCTAGGTTTGTTGAAGAACAGCCCAAGAACACCTTTAGCCACGGTTGTGTCAGCTAAAACAACTTTAGCGACACTTAATTATGAAAATTAATTATTTTTATTAAATAATTAGAAAAAATGGTTTTTAATTTTTAAAAACTAATAATAAATTCCTAAAAATTATCTTAAAATCTGAAAATTAGTTTTTAATTATTTTGAGTATATTTCATAAATATTTAATATTTTTGGAATATAAATGGTATTTAATTTTTTTAATTTTAATATTAAATAAATTATTTAAAAATGATTTTAATACTTTAAAAATCATGAAAAATTATATTATGGCATAAGAAAATATTTTAAGTTATTTTTAATAACTTTTGATATTTTATGATGAAATTCATTAATAAATCAATATTAATGGTAATTAGTTTATTTAATAAATATATTAAATAAATTATGGAAAATTAGAAATAATGCTTTAAAAATCATATAAAAATGATTGAAGTGTTAGAAAAATATTTTAAGTTATAAAATATAACTTTTGATATTTTGTCATGAAAATATTAATATTTTAATATTAATATCAATTATCGGATAATGGATTTAATTGTTTAAAAATCATATAAATATGATTTTAAGGTATTAAAAATACTTTGTAATATTATAAATATATTATAATATTATGTTATGATTTCCATTAATATTTAATATTAAATAAATATTTATGATAATAGAATAATGTGGTATTTATATTATATAAGTACGCTATAAATGATTGAAAAATCATGATAAATGGTAATAATTATCTGAAAATTATTATAAGCATATAAAATTATTTTGAGTGATAATAAACTATCTAAGATAATTGTTAAGTGTTTAGGCAGAGTTTAATTGAACTTAAACTCGATATTTGTCCGACTAGACCGTCGGGATGATAGAATTGTGTCGGTTTCAACTCGGACTGAAATAGTTTGACTTGATGTTATGTCTTATGTGCTGTATAGACTGATAGGGTTATGTGTTATGTGTTTAGGTTATTCTATGTGTGTATATATATATATATATATATATATATATATATATATATATATATATATATAACAGTATTATATTATGATGATATTATTCTAATGTTGAAGATCTATATTACTAATATTAGGTCTTCAGATAAAGTGATATAAATTGTGTAACAGTAATCAACGAAACAGACAAGTTTTTCTTAACTCTACTAAGAGTTATTTCATTCAGATATGCTTATGGTTAATCATTGTTGATTGGCATTGTAGAATTGTACTCTGTACATAACGATCAAATCAACTCAATTGGCCATACCAAATTAATTAAATCAATTAACATGCAATCAATAAAAATAGATTATCAAAATAAGCTACATGTAAGAAGGAATAAATAATAAAACTTAATTAATCAATTACTTGTAAACAAAGTTCCACTTCCCTTTAGAACTAAATAAAGAAACTAGCCTGAAATCCCTTCAAGTTTACACTCCAATGTTGTAGATGAGAGATAGTTGTTCCTCTCAAAACCCTGACTATTACATATATTTATAGTGCTAGACAAAGACCTATATCCTATGAGAACTAGAAATCCAAATCCTAAAAGGAATTACAAATCACAACTAGTTTCCATAAAGAAATATAATCCAATTTGGAAAGCAAATCTCAGTCTAAAGAAATCTTAAGTCTAATAGAAATAACAATCTCATTCCATGTAGAAGCTTGTCAAAATTTGTTTTTGAGAAGTTTCAAAAATCCCAAGATTTCCCACTTTTTTCACTAAATCTGCCAGGGCAGATTGGTTGTACTGCATGAGCTCGCCGGGGTGAATTGTCCTTTTCTTGAGATCTAGAGAGGTTTCTACGGAGGCAGATTCATTTGTGTTGGACGAGCCCATCGAGGTGAATTGGGACATAGAGGAATGAACTGGGGCGAGTTTAGTGTGAATTGGGGCGAATCTAGACAGAGGCGAATTTGCCGGGGCGAATTCCCTAGGCCAAATGAGTCCACTGGGGTGGATTGGGCAATTTCCTAAGTTTTTTTCTTTTTCCTTCTTGTAGACACTCGAAATTTTCTGCACACCTGTTACTTAAATTGCAGGAGAGTAGATTCGTCTTTCAGAGATAAACTTGGAAGACAGCTCACATCACTTCTGGATGCTACCGGAAGTTCAGTCTCAACTCCGGAACACACACTAGGAGTATCAGTTCCAACCTCGGAGATAACCCCGAGTTTCATCCTTGGAGATAAGCTCAAGGAATGTTGTTGCAGTTCCGGTGATAACTCCGAAAATACTTGTTTCAAATGTATGCGATCAACTTTAATCTCAGACCTCTTGCCGAAGCACTCATACCAAAGACCCGGAGCTAACACCGGGAAGACAGGCACACTTACAGATGACTTTGTGGAATTTAAACACTTGTAACAGTCTAATCTCAGATGTAACCCTGAGAAACGTCTGCTATCAGCGCAAACCGGAGATAACCCTGATGAGGAGTCAAATCGTCATCTTACCACCTCGACCCCTGTGCGTCGTCTGATAAGTGGATTTTATATAGACGAATCGGTGTCCATTTCATGTTTATTTTTTGCTAATTTCTTGTGTTCATGTTTGTTTTTACTTGTTTTATGTGTAGGATGGTTGTTGCGACATTTAACGTATATTTGGAGTCAATTAGGATGATTTGGAGTCAATTGGTGCAAATTTGGAAGAAGTCATGAAGCTTAGCAAGTGATTTAGTAGAACACACCCCCGCCGGGGCGGGCCTGTTCGCTGTGTATACCCCCGCCGGGGCGGGGGGTCTTCACCAGGAATTAGCAGAAGGCTAACCCGCTGTGGCGGGCCTATTTAGCACATACACCCCCGTCGGGGCAGGGGGTGTCGAATTCTACAGACTTATGTTGAGCTAGAAACTCTTATTTGACATTGTTTCTAGCATGTTAGATTGTACATGGACTCTACTTGATGGAGAATTTCTGATGGGACTTGTGTGTTGGACATCTATTACTCAATTAACAACGAATTGAACAACACAGAAGGGCATATTACGAAGATTAATCTCAATTTTTTTAGGGATGCATTGGAGGAATATTTTTAGGAGATTTTCGAGACAATTGCAATTTTAGGCTACGTGAAGGGCCGGTGTTTTTCAATATTCTTATTCTTAGGCTATTATTTGTAATTGAAAGAATGTTTTCTATGATTTATTTAGTGTTTATTTTATTTATGATGAACTAATTCACTTTTTAGGCTTATGAAGGATCTTTGACTGAATTGATGATTTTGTAACTTTGAATTCCAGTTCAATAATCTATTTCTAGTTTATCTATATTAATTTGAGCTTAAATTTATGAATTGCCTAATCAACAATTCTTTGTGGATTTGTATGGAATCGAGAGAGGATATTCAAATCTAGACTTAGTTAATATAACATGTGTTCATGAATTTTGTGAATAGCAGAATCTTGATGAATGTTAAGGTAGAGATATGCTTGATATCGCATGTAATCAGATAGAGAACTTAATCTTAAACCTTCTTTAATTATAATTCACATAGAGATATAGTGAGTTAGTTAATTAAGGTGTTTAACTTGTTTCTATCTTAATTGTGGATTTAAGTTAATACAGTATTAGTGCATCGAGAGGTGGTTAATATTACGTTCATGTTCTTGATTAATAGACTGGGATAGTGAATTGAATTGGAATAAAGGTGTTAAAATCAGAGTGAAGCTTAGGGTGAAATCATAAGTCTAATTATCCATTTATTGTTTGAAATTTCAGATTTTGATATTTGTGATTGTTTTGTGGTAGTTTGTTTATTCTTTAATTTAGAATCTTTAATTATAATCATTGAGTTGAATAGTTTAATAAAATTAGGATTAATAGGAATTGGTACTTATGAGTTTAAGATAATTGCTAGTTGATCTCTGTGGGAACGATACTCTACGCATCACTTTATTACTTGTTGACCACGTATACTTGTTTGTTGTGCGTATAAAGATTTTACCCAACAAGTTTTTGGCACCGTTACCGGGGACAATTTAGTATAAATCTTAATATCTTTACACTATCAGTTTAATTAATTCAGTTTTACTTAAACATTTTTTATTTTTGTTTTGTTCCTCTTATTTCAGGTGTTTGAAGCTGTTTATGCAAACTCGGTCCAAAAATCCAGACTTGTTGCTTTTTGAGGACGACATTGAGAAAAGGTTCCAGAGGTTAATTAAGTGAATCAAGGAAATGAGGCAAGAATTTGAAACATCTGAGAAAGAAGAGGAAATGGCAGCCGAAGATCAGAAAGCATTAATGGACTTCGCCACACCCAAGGTGACTGAACTGCAGTCAAGCATCACCAGGCCCGCAATAGCTGCAAATACATTTAAAATCAAACCTAAGACGATTCAAATGATTTAGAATTTAGTTCAGTTTGGGTGATTGGCAAATGACGATCCGAATGAACATTTAGTTAGCTTTCTAGAGATTTACGACACCTTAAGGTACAATGGGGTGTCAGATGATGCAGTTAGACTTCGCTTGTTCTCATTCACTTTACGGGATAAGGAGAAGAGTTGGTTGCATTCTCTACCACCCGGATCAATCACTATGTGAGAAGACCTAGCTCAGAAATTCCTCGCCAAATTCTTCCCACCGGAGAAAACTACAAAGATGAGGAACGAGATAACGATGTTTGAACAACAACATGGGGAGTCATTATATGAGGCATGGGAGAGATACAAAGAATTGCTCAAAAAATGCCCACATCATGGATTGCCCAAGTGGCTGCAAATGAACACCTTTTACAACGGACTACATGGGAATCTCAGAACAAGTATTGATGTAGCGTCAGGCGGAACATTCATGGCTAAGAGTTACGAGGAAGCTTACGATTTGATTGAAACCATGGCGGCTAACAACTACCAGTGGCCCACAACTAGAATGACACGGGCAAAGGTCATGGGAGTGTTAGAAATAGATGGTGTGACGGCAATACAAGCGCAAATTTCAGCACTTTCCAAGAAGCTTGATTCTATGAAAGGGGTACAGGCATAACAAGTGGCAATTATATGTGAATTGTGTGCGAGAGAGCACCCAACAGATCAAGGCATGATTAATCCAGCATGTGTGTAGTTTGTGGGCAACTATAATAGAATTCCACAGAATACATACCAGAATACATACAATCATGGGAATAGGAATCATCTGAATTTTTTGTGGAGCAACAACCAGTAACATCAAGCTCCACGACCGTCATATCCCCCAGGTTTTCAGAATCACCAACAACTGATTCAACATCAGGAAAGGAAGTCAGATTTCAAGGAAATGGTGTCGAAGTACATAACTAGCAATGAGGCAGCAATGAAAAATCAAGCAATGGCCATCAAGAACATAGAAAGTTAGATGGGGCAAATTGCCTTAGTACTAAATAACAGACCACAAGGGACCCTACCAAGCGATACAGAGAGAAATCCGAAGGGTAACAATGAACAGTGTCTGGCAATTGCATTGAGGAGTGGAAAACATCTTGTGGGTAATAATGCAAAAAATTCAGCGACACCGGAGGACAAAGTTGATGACAACAACGTGGGTGAAGGAAATAAGGGTGAGGATAACCAAATTGAGGAAATAAAGTTAAATGATAAGCCAATTGTTTATCCTACACCACCGTTTCAGTAGAGGGTACAAAAAAAAATTAGATAAGCAGTTCGCAAAGTTTTTGGAATTGTTCAAGAAACTCCAGATTAACATTCCATTTGCTGAAGCCCTAGAGCAGATGCCGAGTTACGCGAAATTTATGAAAGGGATTCTGTCGAGGAAAAAGAAATGGGAAGACTTTGAAACAGTTGCACTAACAGAGGAGTGTAGTGCAATGTTACAGCAAACATTACCACCAAAACTTAAGGACCCGGGGAGTTTCACTATCCCATGCACAATCGAGAATATGCATTTTAGCAAGTGTTTATGTGATTTGGGGGCGAGTGTGAATCTTATGCCATTGTCAGTATACACAGAATTGGGTTTGCCCGTGCTAAGGCCTATGAATATTTCATTGTAGTTGGCAGATAGGTCAGTCACGTATCCGAGAGGCATAGTAGAGGACATTTTGGTTAAGGTAGATAAGTTTATATTCCCCCTGGACTTTATTATTCTGGATTTTGAGGAGGACAATAACATCCCGATTATCCTAGGGAGACCTTTCTTGGCCACGGGTAGGACACTCATAAACGTACAAAAAGGAGAACTTACAATGAGGGTCCAAGATCAAGAAATTAAATTTAATGTGTTCAAGGCCATGAAATTCCCTATGGATGAGGAAGAATGTTTTCGGATGGATTTAATTGAGCAAATCATCAATGAAGATATGAGCAAGAGTTTGGTCAATGATCCGTTAGAAACAACTTTATTGGGGGATGAAGAGGTCAATGATCCGGAATTTGTGGATTACTTACAGATACTAGATTCATTGCCACGAGTTAGCCGATTCAGAACACTGTTTGAACTATTGCAAACTGAGGAGATAGCCGTAGAAAAATTAAAATCGTCATTGGAAGAGCCACCAAAGTTGGAACTTAAGCCACTCCCTAAACACCTCATGTATGCGTATTTACGAAATTCAAATTATTTACCTGTTATTATTTATGTTGCAATTGCAAGAAGAAAAGTTACTGAGGGTGCTTAGGGAACACAAATCAGCGATTGGATGGACAATTGCGGATATAAAGGGAATTAGCCCCTCATTTTGCATGCATAAGATTCTGATGGAAGAAGGGGAAAAACCAATGGTGGATCAACAACGTCTACTTTACCCTATTATGAAGGAAGTTATGAAGAAGGAAATTTTGAAGTGGTTGGATGCCGGTATCATCTACCCGATTTCCGATAGTAAGTGGGTTAGTCCGGTCCAGTGCGTGCCGAAAAAGGTAGGAATGACTGTGGTGCAAAATGAGGACAACAAGTTAATACCGACAAAAATAGTGACAGATTGGAGGATTTGCATGGATTATAGAAAGTTGAACAAGGCAACTCGAAAAGACCATTTTCCGCTGCCCTTTATTAATCAAATATTGGATAGATTAGTGGGACATGAATATTACTATTTATTGGATGGGTACTTGGGCTATAACCAGATAGTCATCGCTCCGGAGGATCAAGAAAAGACGACATTTATATTCCCTTAAGGCACATTTGCATTTAGGAAGATGTCATTCGGGTTATGAAATGCACCAGCAACCTTCCAACGGTGTATGATGGCCATTTTTTAGATATGGTGGAGAAAAATGTGGAAGTCTTCATGGACAATTTTTCTGTCTATGGGGACAACTTTGATACTTGCCTAGGGAACCTGGTCATGGTGTTGTAGCGATCTAAGGATACGAACCTCGTGCTCAATTGGGAAAAATGACACTTCATGGTTGAAGAGGGCATAATTTTGGGCCATAAGGTATCGGCTCAAGGATTGGAGGTTGACAAAGCAAAGTTGGAAACAATCGAGAAATTGCCTCCACTGAGCTCAGTTAAGGGTATTAGAAGTTTTTTGGGACATGCTGGGTTCTACAGGAGGTTCATAAAAGACTTCTCTAAAATTGTAAAATCTCTATGCAGTCTTTTAGAGAAGGATGCTACTTTCAGTTTTGATGAGGAATGCAAGTCAGTGTTTGAATTATTGAAGAAGAAATTGAATACAACCTCCGTGATCGTCGCACCAGATTCAAACATGCCATTCTAGCTAATGTGTGACGTGAGCAACTATGCGGTTGGGGCTGTATTGGGCCAACGACGAGACAAGGTGTTTCACGACAAATACTATGCAAACAAAACACTCACAAAGACTCAAATGAATTACACAAACACAGAAAAAGAATTTCATGCAGTGGTGTATGTGTTTGACAAATTCTGGGCATACTTGATCAGGACTAAGGTGATAGTCTACACGGACCATTCAGCGATTCTGTACCTAATAGAAAAAAAAGATGCTAAGCCACGCCTTATCCGATGGATTCTCCTACTTCAAGAGTTTGACTTAGAAATAAAGGATTGAAAGGGGACAGAGAATCAAGTAGCCGATCACTTGTCTAGGCTAAAAAACCAAGGGAAAGCGAAAGAAGACAGATGTTAAATTAACGAATCATTCCTAGATGAGCAACTGTTTGGGATTTCTGCAGAGATTCCTTGGTATGGGGATTATGCAAATTTTCTTGTGAGCAACATTCTTCCACCTGACCTCACAAGACAACAGAAAAAGAAGTTTCTTCATGATGTAAAATGGTACATGTGGGACAAACCGTATTTGTTCAAGCAGTGCGCTGACAAAATGATTAGACGGTGTGTACCCTATAGTGAAGTGAAGAAAATTATGCATGAGTGTCATTCATCTGCATATGGTGGGCATTATGGTAGCAAAAGGACAACAGCAAAGGTGCTGTAAGCCGGATTTTATTGGCCTACATTATTCAAGGATGTCCACCATTTTGTCAAATAATGTGATAGGTGTCAAAGGGTGGGCAACATTTTGAAATGGAATGAGATGCCTTTACAAACGATTCTTGAAGTGGAAATCTTTGATGTATGGGGCATCAATTTCATGGGGCCATTCCCTTCGTCTTTGAACAATCAGTATATTTTACTAGCAGTGGATTACGTATCGAAGTAGGTTGAAGCTGTAGTACTACCATCCAACGATGCCAAGGTGGTCCTCAAATTCCTATAGAAAAACATTTTCACGAGATTTGGTACGCCAAGAGCAATAATCAGTGATGAAGGTAGTCATTTCTGCAATAAGTCCTTCACAGATCTTTTGGCACGGTATGGGGTCAACCACAAGATAGCTACAACTTATCATGCTCAAACAAGTGGACTGGCTGAGGTATCAAACAGAGAAGTTAAGAAGATATTGGAGAAAGTAGTAAATCTGAGTCGTAAATATTGGTCACTTCGATTGGATGATGCATTATGGGTATATCGGACTGCGTACAAGACACCAATCGGGATGTCACCATATCAACTACTGTACGGGAAGGCATGTCACTTACCGGTCGAGCTACAACATAAGGCTTATTGGGCAGTTCAAAAACTCAATTTTGATCAAGCAACTGTAGGGGAAAAAAGACTACTTCAACTGAATGAGCTCGATGAATTTCGCCTTCATGCTTATGAGAACTCCAAATTATACAAAGAAAAGGGAAAAAGATGGCACGATCAGAAATTTATGCATTAAACATTCAAGTCGGATCAATCAATCCTCTTGTTCAACTCACGGCTGCGATTGTTCCCAGGAAAGCTTAAGTCAAGATAGTCGGGACCATTCACTATAAAGCGGGTATTCTCGCAAGGCGCAGTTGAACTCTTCAGTCGCAATCCGTTAGAAACATTCAAGGTCAATGGTTAGAGTTTAAAGCATTATTGGGGTGGAGAAGCCAACACCGATGTGATCGCCATCACATTGGCCGACACAACATGAACAGGAAGTAGTCAGGCTGATCGACTTAAAATCAAGTGCTAATTGGGAGGCAACATAATCTTTATTTTATTTATCATATTTTTTATTCATATTTTTTAAAATATAGTTTTTATTAAATTACTAGGTAGTAGAATACAATAAAAGTCTCATTAATCTCTCCATAATACATTATGTTATCAATAACTCACTAATTCTCATGTTTTATATCATGCAGGATGGACAAAGGATCATTAATTGAGTTACAATAAAGTAAGGTAGAGAAAATAGGGGATTTTGGCAGAAGACATGCCCACCGGGGTGGGCCCATTTTGTACTACAACCCCCGCTGGGGCGGGGGTCTCCCAAAATTTTAACAGTAGACATGTCCACCGGGGCGGGCTTCATAAGCCTTGCAGCGCCCCCTCCCACCCCCCCTCGCGTTGGGGCGGGGATCCTCAATGTCAAATTGCAGTAACCATGCCCGCCGGGGCAAGTTTTTTAAGCTTAGCACCCCCTGCTGGGGCGGGGGTCCTGGAACTCAACCAAAATTTTTGGCAGTTACATATGCTAGACTCCACAACTCCCATAACTTCTCCCTCAATTAAATCCCCCCATAACCTTCAACCACCACCCACTACACCCACGACTTCCAATGCTCCACTACCTCTCCTCACCTCTTCAATCCGCCAATAAACTACCTCACACCACCTCTATATATTACCGCATCTCATCCCATATTCCTCAAAACACTCTTCAAATACACTCATTAAATTTCAAATTAGGGCATTCATAGAGGCTATTTGTGAGCAATAGAGAGGCAAGCATATCACTATTTTCAAGTTACTCAACTTCATTCACCATAATTGAGGGCCAAATTGACAAGTGTTGGGGTTAATCATTTGTACACACCAAGTGTTTGTCAGTGTCTATCAACCAAGTTTAAAGGGACAAGGTATTGTGAGTCAAGCAATAAAGAGAACATGTCTTCGCAACCAACTTTGAAATGCAAAAGGGGAGAGAGTTCAAGGCCGTCACAACCAACCCGGACCTTTAATCACCGAAAATTCATGAGTGCCACCACCGCTGACCGGTATGAATACATTCTCACCAAATCCCTTACACCGGAGCGGAGGTTGGCACCGGATCCTAGTGATGGGGAGATGATGCCTCAAATCTATCAAAAGGGGTGGATAAAATTCATCGAAGAGCCGTAACCCGCCGTTGTCAACATTGTCAAGGAGTTTTGTGCAAACGATGAGGATAAAGCTCCATTCAACACGTTTGTGCGGGGTCGCTTGGTACCGTTCAGTGCCGATGCAATTAACACCTACTATCAACTGTGGGTACCTCGGCAATGCCAATATGCTCAGTTATGTGATTTTGATCCAGACTATGAGGCCATACTCAATGAGATGACTAATCTGGGAACAACTTAGATCAAAGGTCAAAAGGGAGGTACGGTGTTCCATAGCAAGGACCTCAGCCAATATGGAAAAATCTGGTACACATTCCTATGCACTAAACTGTATCTGTTCCAACACACCTCGAACGTGACCACAGAGAAGGCGTTACTGATGTACGCAATTGTACAAGACTTCATCATCGACGTCGGTGCCATTATCTGTTTCTCCATCCGCCGTTGTTTACGTGGAAATTTTTCGGGTGGCTTGCCATACCTAGCACTCATATGTGGGTTGTGTCGCAATGCAAGGGTGAGATGGTCTGACGATGAGCCCACACAAATGCCGCTTTTGTTGCTTGATTCCAGAATAATAGCGCAATATTCTGTATGGGCAGGAGGCGATTCACATCTGCGTGGTCTGGGCTTTATTTTTCTGTCGGCTTCGGAAGATGAAGTTGATGCTACAGAGACATCGGTAGACGAGGATGAAGCTATGGGAGATCAAGGGGCCGAGCAGGTACCGCAGACCGATGCAATATCCAGTCCTCAGTTCCTTGATTTCCAAATTCAAATGAATGCGCACAACAAGGCGGCACGTCAGGAAATGCGGCGACTCTCATTAAGGCAAGATCATATGTTTGATGCTATGAACGCATCTTTCGTCTCACTCAATACAACCCTTCAAAGCTTCAACCAAGCGGCCCAATTTCTATATCAGCAGCCCGTGCCAATGCCGAGGTTTCCACCAAGTGATTCAGACGAAGAAGATCAACAACCACCTCCTCAGACTTAAGCGATAGCAGGGAAGTTGTAAGACCCCAGTTTTTATAAATAAAGATGAATTTTCTATAATTATTATTTTTGAATATTATGGAATAAATTGGATATAATGTTATAGTTGTGGGTAATATTTATAAATTTTGCAAAGTACGCAAGTTGTTATAAAATATTCGTTTGGTCGGGGAATATTCTTTTTGTCGGGGAATATTCGTACGACGGCACAATCATTGGTGGACCCCACAACAGAAGTATTGTCGTAGTTAGAAAACGACAAAATTATCTTTCTATAAAATAACGGCGGAGGTGTTACCGTTAAAACTGTTGAACTACTCGGTAGTAAAAGTACAGTAATACGCGTTGTTACATAGTAGCACACGGTATTGATTATTGATGCTTACGTGAGAAGTCACTCAGCTATACTCAATTATTACTACAGTAATTGCTGCATCATATCTCTTATATTATTGATTCAATTATTGTCACAGTATCATCTGTATAATATGTTATATTATTTAAATAATAATTGAGACGACAAGTTATAAATGATTAATAATTGTTGAAAGATTAAATATGTGTTAAAATGATTTTTGGTAATTTTTATTCAATCCTTGATGTATATAAAGAGTCTATTATTAGACGTTTGTGGTAAGTTGAATTATTTATGGGGGGCCATATGTCATCATCTAAGAGTCTCTTTCATAAATAGTAATTACCTTCGTAAATAGTAATTATTTTCGTAAATAGTAATTACCTTCGTAAAATAGTAAATACTTTCGTAAATAGTAATAAATCTTCTATAAATAGAGGCCTAGGGCTTCATTATTTTTCACGAATTCGTTCAAGCTATAGAGAGAGAAAGTATAGAGAGAGTAATAGAGAAAGAAAAAGAGTATTCGGTTACTACACTACTGCAGTATTCAATCTCTTAATACGGTAAGGGGTGTTATTCTTTCTTCTTGAAGAGAACTTATGTTATTCCATTCTTTGTTATTCTGTTGGAATAACCTGTAAAAGTGGCATACCCTATACATGACCTGTATACGCGGTACACCCTATACTTGGTGAAATCCTTATGTTATTCCATTCATTATTATTCTGTTGGAATAACCGGTATACACGGAATACCCTATACTTGGTGACATCCATTTACTATCCTGTCTTTATATTTCTGTCGGAATATCCTGTCTGTGTGTTTTACACCGGACCTGGTTCCATTCTTTATTATTCTGTTGGAATATCCTTTCTGTGTGTTTTACACCGGACCTGGTTCCATTATTTATTATTCTGTTGGAATATCCTGTCTGTGTGTTTTACACCGGACCTGGTTCCATTCTTTATTATTCTGTTGGAACATCCTGTCGGTGTGAATTTCACCTGACCTGGTTCCGTTATTATTATTCTGCTGGAATAACCTGTCTGTGCGGTCTATCGCATGCATGGTGATTTCTTTTGTTATTCCATTCTTTATTATACTCAGTTGGATAAAACTTTGACTTCTATACTCCATGAAATTAGTGGAATATTCTTAATATTTGCGCTTCATCCAGTATCCTTTCATGGAAATCTTCTTCTGATCATTCTTGAATTTTACACCACAAAACAGTATCGTGTTGACAATTTGGACGTTAATAATTCCTGGATAAAATAATTCTTGAACTTGTTTTATTGAATTCTTATATCATTGTCATCATCCTCATGTTTATATTTTGTTGAAAGTCATCTGTGGCCTGTAGTACATAGATGGACTTGGTATGATTATGACCAGGGATTATTCGGTGTAATCATGACCGTAATATTACAAATGATGTAAAAGTTAAAAATCCTCATTGGCCCGTAGTGCATTGATGGACAGTTGTTGGCATGATCATGACCATTAATGAATACACAAATATTCTTGGCCGTAGTGCATGAATAATTGTGGTCGTGATACTAAAGAATATCCTTGGCCGTAGTGCGGGGGTGATTCGATGATGTGGAATATTTATTAAGCTGAGTCTCAGCTATAACGATGATGAAAAACCTTTTAAATCATAAAAGATAGTAGATTTTATTTTCTACTTGACTTTTTTAATGGATTGCTGGTTCCGCTGTAGTTAAACTTGATGTTTATTGTATTTTATCAGTTTAACACTGTTGAAGGCTAATGATAATTTATTTTGCATTATCTTAGTCATAATATTTCTTACTGGGCTAGTTGAGCTCACCCTTTCTTTCACTGTTCTCTTCAGGAAATGAGAATATAGCTGGGACGAGTCGGGGAACGGAGTGATGGACCAGAGAATAGTATTAGTAGTCCTCACTATTTTGTTAAATAGTGTGACAATAATTGTTTTGAGGACACCTTTTGAGTTTGTATGGTCTCTAGTAGACAATAATTGTATTCAAACTCACAGTTATGTTTTGTCGTATTGTACACGACAGTTGTATTAGTAAGTTGTATTTGAATTCTGTACCATGTATCTGGCGACTCAAGATGGGTGATGTATACCTAATTTTGGGGGCGTCACAGTTGGTATCAGAGCTTAAGGATATGATCCCTGGCTAAGATGTGAGAATAGTACTAGGAGGGGAGAGACGGGGAATTCCTTCGCTAGTATGACCTACCTAAGTTTATGTGCTATTTTATTGGTCGGTCAGAATATTGGGATAATATGTTACATGTCAATTAACCTTTTGTTTTGTGGCAGTATCTGAAAATGACATCTGAGAATGTTGAGATTGGCAATGGAGCACAGGCGATCGTTGATTCACCACATATCAATAATCAGGATAATGTGCACCAGGAAGGCGAAAATCCTCATGCAAACAACAACACTGACCAAATGACGAATGATCAAATGTTCAGAGGTTTTATGCAATTCATGCAGCAGCAGGCGAGAGCAACTCCTGTCCAAAACGTAGATGGAAACGCGGGAAACTCTCGAGCGGTCACCGCTAAACAGTTCAAGGAGCTGGGACCACTGGAGTTTAAGGGAGAGCCAAAACCACTTATGGCGGAAACATGGATAAAGCAGATGACCAAGATATTTGATGTCTTGGGATGCTCCGAGGAGCAAAAGGTTCCTTTTGCCGCCTTTATGTTGCGCGGAGAGGCAGATTACTGGTGGGAATCGGTAAAACGTACTCAACCTGCTGTACTGAAGATATCTTGGGAGAAGTTCCAGGAGCTGTTCAATGACAAATACTTTCCCGAAAGTATTCGCCACATGAAGGAGGTGGAGTTTATTAAGTTGGAACAAAATAATATGACCGTGTCGCAATACGAGGCAAAATTTGCGGAGTAATCACGGTTTGCATCCCACTTGGTGGATAATGAAGAGAGAATGGCGCGAATGTTTTTAAGAGGTTTGAGGCCGGAGATACGTCAACATCTTATTTCTCATAAATTGTGTTTATATTCAGATGTTGTAAATAGGGCTCAGTTAGTGGAGCGCGATAACGAGTCAACTCAACTAAAAGAGAGCAGCCGGCAAAATTATAATACCAGCGAGAGTGGTCATCGAAGCGGTGAAAACAAGCGTGGAGGGAATCAGCAGGCCAGAAGTGGTTACCACTTCAGTGGTAATCAGGGCCAAAACAATAAGAATGGACATTTCAAAAAGAGGAGATTCAACAATGATGGAAAGACATCAGCACCAGCACCCGTTGTTAAGGAAGGAGAAAGACCACCTATCATATGCTTCAAATGCGGAGGGGAGGGACACATCAGTCCAAATTGCGCGATGCCGTCCAAAGCATGTTATAATTGTGGAAGAGAAGGTCACTTGGCCCGATTTTGTCGTTTACCAAAGACAAATTCAGCTAGGGTGGAGGCACCAAAGGCCGTCCCAGAAAGGTCAAAGCCGGTAGTGCAAGGGAGAGCGTTTGTTGTGACCTCCTAGAAAGCAAGGAACCCGAATGAGGTCATCACGGGTAAGCTTATCATAAACTCTAACGAAGTCTATACTTTATTTGATACCGGTTCTACCCATTCTTTTATTTCTCCTACTTGCGCTCATCGATTAAATTTGACTCCGGAGAAATTGGACTTTGACTTATCTGTGGAAACTCCGTTGGGAGAAACCTTCATTACATCCACTGTTTATAAGTCTTGTTTGGTTCAAATCGGTACCCTCACATTACCTGTAGATCTTATTTCATTGAAAATACTTGCATTTGACGTGATTCTAGGGATTGATTGGTTAACTGCTTATCATGCAAAAATTGATTGTTTCCATAAGGTTGTTAGCTTTCATATTCCTAATCAACCTATTATCCGAATTCAAGCGACCAAACCATTAAAATCAATCACGGTCATCTCAAGTCATAAAGCTATTCGTTTATTGAAAAACGGATGTCAAGCTTTCTTAGATCATGTCACAGATTTAAACAAAAATACGTCAGTTTTGAACGATATTTCTATTGTTAATGAATTTCCTGACGTATTCCCCGAAGAACTTCCTGACCTACCCCCAGAGCGTGAGATTGAATTTTGTATCGACCTTGAACCCGGTACAAAACCCATTTCTAAAGCCCCATATCGAATGGCTCCTATTGAACTTCAGGAGTTAAAAACCCAACTGCAGGAATTATTAGACATTGGCTTTATTCGTCCTAGTACTTCTCCTTGGGGTGCTCCTGTTCTATTCGTGAAGAAGAAAGATGGGAGTATGCGACTTTGTATTGATTATCGAGAGTTAAATCATGTCACCATCAAAAATAGGTATCCATTGCCACGAATTGATGATCTATTTGACCAGTTGCAAGGAGCCAAATTCTTTTCAAAGATCGATCTTCGTTCTGGGTATCACCAATTGAAGATTAGAACCGATGACATTCCAAAGACGGCTTTCAGAACTCGGTACGGGCATTATGAATTCCTAGTCATGTCCTTTGGATTGACTAATGCTCCTGCTGCCTTCATGGATATGATGAACCGAGTATTCAAGGAATATTTGGATCATTTTGTGGTCGTCTTTATTGATGACATCCTTATTTATTCCAAAAGCCGTGAAGATCATGAGCAACACTTGAGGCTGACACTCCAAAAGCTTCGTGAATATAAGCTTTATGCCAAGTTGAAGAAATGCGAGTTTTGGCTTGAGGAAGTAGCATTCCTTGGGCACGTGGTATCAAGTCGTGGAATATCTGTTGACCCAGCAAAGATTGAAGCTATTCAAAGCTGGGAGCAACCTAAATCAGTGACCGAAGTACGTAGCTTTCTCGGTTTAGCTGGTTATTATCGAAGATTCGTGGAAGGATTTTCTCGAATCGTTACTCTATTGACTCAGCTGACTCGGAAAGATACAAAGTTCAGTTGGAGCGAAGAATGTGAGAAGAGTTTTCAAGAACTCAAGAGGAGACTCATTTCAGCACCTGTTCTAACAATACCATCTGGCTCGGAGGGATTTGTCATCTACAGTGATGCTTCGAGCAAAGGGCTGGGATGTGTTCTCATGCAACATGGAAAAGTCATAGCCTATGCCTCGCGACAACTCAAAGAATATGAGAGGAATTATCCTACTCATGATCTAGAGTTGGCAGCTGTTGTCTTTGCACTTAAAATTTGGAGGCATTACTTGTATGGGGAGAAAGTGGAGATCTTTACGGATCATAAAAGCCTCAAATATTTCTTCACTCAAAAGGAACTCAACATGCGACAACGACGTTGGCTTGAACTGTTGAAAGATTATGATCATACCATCCAATACCATCTTGGAAAAGCAAACGTGGTAGCTGACGCATTGAGTAGAAGATCACATGCAAGTACGAGTGTGATATTGTCAACGCAAGGGCCCATTTTGTGTGACTTGCAAAGGATGGGGATAGAGTTAAAGACTCCAGGGACGCATGTGAAGATGGCGAATATACGAGTAGAACCGACTTTAATCGATAAAGTTAAAGCTGCTCAAGCTACAGACCTGGAGCTGATGCGTATGAGGAAGAAAGTGCAAGAAGGTGCTATGCCGGAAGCAAGAATCGATGAAGAAGGAATACTTCGAGTCAACTCCAGACTTTGTGTTCCTAACGATCCTGATTTAAAGTATAAAATCATGATGGAGGCGCACAATACACCGTTTGCAATCCATCTTGGGAGTACCAAAATGTATCATGATATTCGTCATACATTTTGGTGGAGTAATATGAAGAGAGAGATAGCGTTGTTTATCTCAAGGTGTTTAACTTGTCAACGAGTTAAAGCGGAGCATCAAGTACCAAAAGGTCCATTGCAACCACTTGAAATTCCAGAATGGAAGTGGGAGCACATTACCATGGATTTCGTTACCGGTCTTCCTAAGGTTTCTCAAGGCATAGATGCAATTTGGGTTATTGTTGATAGATTGACCAAGTCTGCTCATTTCTTACCGATACGAGAAACTTATACACTTGAACGTCTTGCTCGTATGTACATAAACGAGATTGTAAGACTGCATGGTATGCCGGTATCCATAGTTTCTGATCGAGACCCAAGATTTACTTCACGATTTTGGGTTAGTTTGCAAAAATCTATGGGCACAGACTTACGATTTAGCTCGGCATATCATCCTCAGACGGACGGACAGTCAGAGAGGACTATTCAAACTCTTGAAGATCTATTAAGACTCTGTGTCCTTGATTTCAAGGGAAGTTGGGACAAGTTCTTACCATTGGTGGAGTTTTCCTATAACAACAGTTATCAAGCAAGTATTGGCATGGCTCCATTCGAAGCGTTGTATGGAAGAAAGTGTCGCTCTCCAGTATGCTGGGATGAGGTGGGTGAAGCAACGTTGTTGGGACCGGAGTTGGTACGTATGACTACGGAAAAGATTCAAATGATCCGACAACGTATAAAAACCTCACAAAGTCGACAAAAGAGTTATGTTGATCTTCATCGAAAGGACGTGGAATTCAATATAGGAGATCATGTGTTGTTACGTGTTACTCCATGGAAAGGAGTTACAAGATTTGGAAAGAGAGGAAAACTCAATCCTCGATTCATCGGTCCATTTTTAATCCTCGATCGAATAGGAACTGTGGCCTATAGACTCGCTCTACCACCAAGTATGTCTCGTGTTCATAACGTTTTTCACATATCCATGTTACGAAAATATGTGAAAGACCCGAACCACATTATTGAGTTAGAACCGGACGAAATAGCGGAAGATTTGACGTATGAAGAGATTCCTGTTCAAATCTTGGATAAGAAGGAACATATTCTACGCTCCAAGGTTATACCTCAAGTCAAAGTTTTATGGAGAAACCACGATGTTGAGGAAATGACTTGGGAGTTAGAATCTGAAATGAAATCAAGGTATCCTTACCTCTTTGATATACCAGGTACGTACCCTAATTTCGAGGGCGAAATTTCATAAGAAGGGGAGGTTGTAAGACCCCAGTTTTTATAAATAAAGATGAATTTTCTATAATTATTATTTTTGAATATTATGGAATAAATTGGATATAATGTTATAGTTGTGGGTAATATTTATAAATTTTGCAAAGTACGCAAGTTGTTATAAAATATTCGTTTGGTCGGGGAATATTCTTTTGTCGGGGAATATTCGTACGACGGCACAATCATTGGTGGACCCCACAACAGAAGTATTGTCGTAGTTAGAAAACGACAAAATTATCTTTCTATAAAATAACGGCGGAGGTGTTACCGTTAAAACTGTTGAACTACTCGGTAGTAAAAGTACAGTAATACGCGTTGTTACATAGTAGCACACGGTATTGATTATTGATGCTTACGTGAGAAGTCACTCAGCTATACTCAATTATTGCTACAGTAATTGCTGCATCATATCTCTTATATTATTGATTCAATTATTGTCACAGTATCATCTGTATAATATGTTATATTATTTAAATAATAATTGAGACGACAAGTTATAAATGATTAATAATTGTTGAAAGATTAAATATGTGTTAAAATGATTTTTGGTAATTTTTATTCAATCCTTGATGTATATAAAGAGTCTATTATTAGACGTTTGTGGTAAGTTGAATTATTTATGGGGGGCCATATGTCATCATCTAAGAGTCTCTTTCATAAATAGTAATTACCTTCGTAAATAGTAATTATTTTCGTAAATAGTAATTACCTTCGTAAAATAGTAAATACTTTCGTAAATAGTAATAAATCTTCTATAAATAGAGGCCTAGGGCTTCATTATTTTTCACGAATTCGTTCAAGCTATAGAGAGAGAAAGTATAGAGAGAGTAATAGAGAAAGAAAAAGAGTATTCGGTTACTACACTACTGCAGTATTCAATCTCTTAATACGATAAGGGGTGTTATTCTTTCTTCTTGAAGAGAACTTATGTTATTCCATTCTTTGTTATTCTGTTGGAATAACCTGTAAAAGTGGCATACCCTATACATGACCTGTATACGCGGTACACCCTATACTTGGTGAAATCCTTATGTTATTCCATTCATTATTATTCTGTTGGAATAACCGGTATACGCGGAATACCCTATACTTGGTGACATCCATTTACTATCCTGTCTTTATATTTCTGTCGGAATATCCTGTCTGTGTGTTTTACACCGGACCTGGTTCCATTCTTTATTATTCTGTTGGAATATCCTGTCTGTGTGTTTTACACCGGACCTGGTTCCATTATTTATTATTCTGTTGGAATATCCTGTCTGTGTGTTTTACACCGGACCTGGTTCCATTCTTTATTATTCTGTTGGAACATCCTGTCGGTGTGAATTTCACCTGACCTGGTTCCGTTATTATTATTCTGCTGGAATAACCTGTCTGTGCGGTCTATCGCATGCATGGTGATTTCTTTTGTTATTCCATTCTTTATTATACTCAGTTGGATAAAACTTTGACTTCTATACTCCATGAAATTAGTGGAATATTCTTAATATTTGCGCTTCATCCAGTATCCTTTCATGGAAATCTTCTTCTGATCATTCTTGAATTTTACACCACAAAACAGTATCGTGTTGACAATTTGGACGTTAATAATTCCTGGATAAAATAATTCTTGAACTTGTTTTATTGAATTCTTATATCATTGTCATCATCCTCATGTTTATATTTTGTTGAAAGTCATCTGTGGCCTGTAGAACATAGATGGACTTGGTATGATTATGACCAGGGATTATTCGGTGTAATCATGACCGTAATATTACAAATGATGTAAAAGTTAAAAATCCTCATTGGCCCGTAGTGCATTGATGGACAGTTGTTGGCATGATCATGACCATTAATGAATACACAAATATTCTTGGCCGTAGTGCATGAATAATTGTGGTCGTGATACTAAAGAATATCCTTGGCCGTAGTGCGGGGGTGATTCGATGATGTGGAATATTTATTAAGCTGAGTCTCAGCTATAACGATGATGAAAAACCTTTTAAATCATAAAAGATAGTAGATTTTATTTTCTACTTGACTCTTTTAATGGATTGCTGGTTCCGCTGTAGTTAAACTTGATGTTTATTGTATTTTATCAGTTTAACACTGTTGAAGGCTAATGATAATTTATTTTGCATTATCTTAGTCATAATATTTCTTACTGGGCTAGTTGAGCTCACCCTTTCTTTCACTGTTCTCTTCAGGAAATGAGAATATAGCTGGGACGAGTCGGGGAACGGAGTGATGGACCAGAGAATAGTATTAGTAGTCCTCACTATTCTGTTAAATAGTGTGACAATAATTGTATTGAGGACACCTTTTGAGTTTGTATGGTCTCTAGTAGACAATAATTGTATTCAAACTCACAGTTATGTTTTGTCGTATTGTACACGACAGTTGTATTAGTAAGTTGTATTTGAATTCTGTACCATGTATCTGGCGACTCAAGATGGGTGATGTATACCTAATTTTGGGGGCGTCACAGAAGTCCTCACGTACTTCAATTTGATTATTCATCCAATGAGGACATTGTATTACTTAAGTTTGGGGGATTTAAATTCATGTTTGCATGCATATGTAGTACTTAGGTTTAAATTTTATCATTTTAATTTTAATGTTGCATAGTAATTTAGGAAGAATTGCATGATAGCTTAGGTGTATGCATAGTAGCTTAGGTTATTTTTGTCATTGCATGGTTTTTAGTTTTGTAAATAGTGCATTTTGTTATCTATCTATCTAAAAAAATAGTTAACTATTGTGTTTGCATATGTCCAGCAGTGTTGTAGTTCATGTTATTTGTGGGCCAATGATGAGATTGATAATAAGTTAACCAATACAACGTTGATTACTAGAATTGTGATACAATTTCTGTTATGAGTTGAATCTTGAGCTCGTTTAAAACTGGTATAGAAAAGGTTAGCACGATTAATAAACATATTTGTTGATTGGTTAGTTCAAATTGATACATAAATAGTTTCTAAAGGATAATGCTAGAGTAAATGAGAAAACGACAAGGATAGATAGTAAAGGCAAAAATTAGGCAAGAACCTAAGTTTGGGGGATGATATGTGGGGTATATAAGCTTTATCAGTATTATATATATATATATATATATATATCGTGACGAGTCTTATTTTGGGGCCTTTGTTATTGAGCAAGTACGCCCGAGGGGATTGTCTTTACACCTAGCGCCCTAAGGTCTTTTATGGTCTGGGAGTCGCTGGTTGAAAGCTTGCTAAGGGGTAGCACAGTCAGCCTAATGGAATGAGACATTACACAGTCATGTATGTATATATAAAATAAATGATGAATAAAATGGGAAAAGAGCAAAAAGCCCCCGTATAATATATATATATATATATATATATATATATATATATATATATATATATATATATATATATATATATATATATATAAAGTATAAATATCCTGTGTGAATTCCTGGGATAAGTAATTGCTTAGTTTTAGTTGGAACTTGTCTATTTTTGGAATTTTTACGTTTGTACTGTATAATTCCTTCTAAGAAATTGGTTATGTATTGAATTTGAGTTCGTAGCAGTTATCATGGATGTTGATCACACACGCACACTATACCAGTGATGATGGCTTGAGATTTGAGGATTAAGGTGGAATTGTAGATTGGTTTTGGTGATTGATATTGTATAGTTACTTGTTTTCGCTAAGGCCGGTGAGATAATCTTGATTCTGCGATACTGATGGATTTGAAAGATATAAATTAGATCATATTCATTTCATCTCATTGCATTGCATAGCATGTAGTTGTTTTGTGCTCAAGGACTAACACGGTTTAAGTTTGGGGGATTTTGATAAGTGGATTTTATATACACGAATCGGTGTCCATTTCATGCTTATTTGTTTTTAATTTCTTGTGTTCATGTTTGTTTTTACTTATTTTATGTTCTTTTATATGTAGGATGGTTGTCGCGGCATTTAACGTATATTTGGAGTCAATTGGTGCAAATTTGGAAGAAGTCATAAAGCTTAGCAAGTGATTTAGCATAACACACCCCCGCTAGGGCGGGGGGTCTTCACCAGGAATTAGCAGAAGGGTAGCCCGTCGGGGCGTGCCTATTTAGCACATACACCCCCGCCGGGGCGGGGGGGGGGGGGGTGTCGAATTCTACAAAGTTATGTTGAGCTTGAAACTCTTATTTGACATGGTTTCTAGCATATTGGATTATACATGAACTCTACTTGATGGATAATTTCTACTGAGACTTGTGTGTTGGACATCTATTACTCAATTAACAACGAATTAAACAACACACAAGGGCATATTACTAAGATTAATCACAATTTTTCTAAGGAAGCATTGGAGGAATATTTCGAGGAGATTTTTGAGACGATTGTAATTTTAGGCTACGTGAAGGGTGTTTTTCAATATTTTTCTTCTTAGGCTATTATTTGTAATTGAAAGAATGTTTTCTATAATTTATTTAGTGTTTATTTTGTTTATGATGAACTAATTCACTTTTTAGGCTTATGATGCATCTTTGAGTGAATCGATGATTTTGTAACTTTGAATTCTAGTTCAATAATCTATTTCCAGTTTATCTTTATTAATTTGAGCTTGAATTTATAAATTGCCTGATCAACAATTCTTTATGGATTTGTATGGAATCGAGAAAGGATATTCAAATCTATACTTAGTTAATATAACATGTGTTCATGAATTTTGTGAATAGCAGAATCTTGATGAATGTTAAGGTAGAGATATTCTTGACATCGCATTTAATCAGATAGAGAACTTAATCTTAAACCTTCTTTAATTTTAATTCATATAGAGATATAATGAGTTAGTTAATTAAGGTGTTTAACTTGTTTCTATCTTAATTGTGGATTTAAGTTAATACGGTATTAGTGCATCGAGAGGTGGTTAATACTATGTTCGTGTTCTTAATTAATAGAATGGGATAGTGAATTGAATTGGAATAAAGGTGTTAAGATCAGAGTGAAGCTTAGGGTGAAATCATAAGTCTAATTATCCATTTATTGTTTGAAATTTTAGATTTTGATATTTATGATTGTTTTGTGGTAGTTTGTTTATTCTTTAATTTAGAATCTTTAATTATAATCATTGAGTTGAATAGTTTAATAAAATTAGGATTAATAGGAAATTGGTAGTTGTGAGTTTAAGATTATTGCTAGTTGATCTCTGTGGGAATGATACTCTACTCATCACTTTATTACTTGTTGACCACGTATACTTGCGTGTTGTGCGTATATAGATTTTACCCAACACTGTCTCAACATTTCATACATACATTTCAACATAACAATGTCCCACAAGAGCAGGGAAGTTCCAATCCCGAGTGACTATTACGCGTGGTAGCACGCCGAATAGAATTTGGAGCTTGAAGACCATGGGCATGGTCCCCTCTTCTTGACTTTGTACAACCTCTAATCCCATGTTATTGCGTAACTCTCGACAAAAGCAGTCTGAAGTAGGTCTTATACACGTCGTTCGGATGCTCGGATTGAAGTTCTGCAAGTTCGAGCGGACATTATAGTGCACGAGTGCATGTACTTCGAGACAGCGGGACCTGCGGAGCCCGGGGA